>CM064573.1:23939829-24242329 GCA_032716605.1 Paralithodes platypus | reverse complement strand
TCTACTGTACACCGATATATATATGTATTATATAGCCTACGCCTATAAATAATGAATGGAAACGTAATATATGAAGACCAACACCACAATTTTCAATCGCTTGCAATCAAACTTGCGAGCAATTTCAGTCACATGCGTAAGGAATGTATTCTACTGTACACCGATATATATATGTATTATATAGCCTACGCCTATAAATAATGAATGGAAACGTAATATATGAAGACCAACACCACAATCTTCAATCGCTTGCAATCAAACTTGCGAGCAATTTCAGTCACATGCGTAAGGAATGTATTCTACTGTACACCGATATATATAATATATAATCTCTATCAATCTCTCAAATAATATAAATGTACATTGTACTTACCAACACCAACACCAGTGTGTTCATCAAGCTCCTCGTCACTATCTTCACCATCTTCGCCCCGCAAGTTATGGCGTCTGTGAAAACCGATGACAGGGTTATCTTCCAGTTCTTCTTCCTCCTCACTTCCCCCACTGTCACCAAGCCCTTCCATGCTTTCATTCAACGATATTCTAGGTACCGCTGAAGAGTTCATCAGCAGAACTAACTCCTCGGCTGAGAGCGGGACCCTACGCCTTGGCTGGCGCGACGTACTAGGGGCGGGCACCGAATCGAACACAGGCAAATCTTGTCTCTCCATTGTGGCGGCTAGAGCGGTACTGAGCCAAGCTCACGTGGTGGGAATGTGTGGGTGGGACTTACTAGAGCACTGCCTGACCGCTAGATTTTGCTTTCCACTTAAATTACGGCGGGAAATACCAACTCGACCTATGTCGCGCGCCGCCAGATAGTCCAGATTTATTATACTCGACTTACGTTGCGCGCCGCCTTTTAAGGGTTAAAAGTGGCATACTGCTTCTTATTATGTAGTTGGGAGATTTTTCAAGTCTTTTTGCGTACCGACATTGTATCAGTGTTACTTGATGGTTCAATAATAACAGGTTACATGCATTGGCTGATTCATGGCTGCTAGCATAAACAGGTGCACCCAGCATATTTTTCATGGCTTTACTATATGCAATATTAAAAGTTTTGAACATACATGATTTTTTGGTTTTAGAATGGTTCCATAGAGATAATCCGAAATCAGGCTTACAATATGAATTAAACAAGAAAATAAAAGTATCTAAATCTACGTAAGTAAAATCCCTCTTGACACTGTTAAAACTTGCATAACAATTATTAAGTCTATATTTTATGTCCTCGGTATCTTCAAAATTACTGCTTACGAAGTGACCTAAATATTTAAAAGAGGTTACTACATCCAAGGTATCGCCATTCATTGTAATAACATCAATAGGAATAGTGATTTTTTGTTTTATCAAATATAAAGCATTTTGTCTGTCTTATTAATGAAAAGTTTATGGCTGTTTACCAATTCACAGAATTTAGTATAGAGAATATTCATATCAGTTTTTGATCCAGCGATAAGTGCAATATCGTCTGCATAAGCAAGTATATTACACCTATTAATGCCCAGTGTGCAGCCAATATCCATGTTCACTATTTCATTGATAATTTCATTCACATATATGATAAAAAGGAAAGGGGATAGAATACCTCCCTGTCTAATTCCTTTCTCTAGGTAACGATAGGATCCTCTATAATCCTTCCAAGATACATTAACAAGCTGATTTCGGAGATAATGCATTAGTATATATACTATATCAGAAGGAATTCCTAGTTTCATTATATTTGAACCTAGAATGAAATGATCTACGCTATCAAATGCTTTTGAAAAATCTATAAAAGTTACTATTCCTGATTTACTCATCTTTGAATACCTATGCATTATCTCTTTCAGTGTGAAACAGGAATCAGTAGTGGACATACCCTTCCGGAATCCAAACTGTCTATGGTTAAGCTGTATTTTGTCTTCTAGGATATTTAAAAGTTATTTCAAATATTTTGAGCAAGGAAGAGGATTGCGTTATGGGTCTATAATTGTCCGATTGAGTTACGTTACTTTTTTTATATTTAATGATTGGTGTCATAGTTCCTTTTAATAATTCATGAGGCAGATAACAATGGCTGAAACAAATATTAAAGAAATACATTAACTTAATCAAGACACGTTCGGAGGCATTTTTTAAGAAATAGAGCATGTATTGTTGAACTGGTCGCCGACATGATAGTGGATATCACTCTAAATATGTGGGGCACAGGGAAAACACATCCTCCTTCAACGGTTTATTTCTCCGTAATAAGTTAATAACAACAAAGCTTACAAGAATGGCCGCTAGGGGCAATACAGAAAATGGAACTAAATAATGGCAAACTAATTTATCCTTTGGAAAGTAACTCCTTATATATTTATTCTGAGTAACTTGAGTTTATATCTTAACATCCCCTCTTAAACTTAAGTTATTCCCCTGACAATACTGAACTTATTCAATTTTTACTTTGATACTGGCTTTGTAAATAAATCTGCAATGTTATCTTCAGAAGGTACATAAGCTAAATCAACAATCTTGCTTTCCACTTCTGACCTGATAAAATGGTATCTAATATCAATGTGCTTAGATCTTTGATGGTGTACAGGGTTCTTGGCTAATGCTATAGCTCCTTAATTGTCTACATTCAAAGTTACAGTGTCTCTTTCACAACCTGTCATATCAGAATACAATTGTCGCAAGAAATTAGCTTCTTGCATAGCACAAGTCATGGCCATATATTCTGCTTCACATGTAGATAAAGCTACTACTCTTTGTTTTTTACTTTTCCAAGAGATCAATGGGCCTTGTTTACTCAGTTGAAAACTATAGCCTGTCATACTACGTCTATCTTCTGATGCTCCCCAGTCTGAATCACAGTAACCAGTTAATTTCAATTGACTATCTGACTTCTGAAAATTTAAACAATAATTCAATGTCCCTTTAATATACTTTAGTACTTGTTTAGCTAAGCCTAGATGGGCCTTAGTGGGCTTGGACATAAACTGGGACAACTTTGTTACTACATAACTTAAATCAGGCCTTGTTCCTGTCATAACATAAATTAAACTCCCAACAATTTCTCTGTACAATCTTGGATCAGCCAAATCAGTAGAATGATCAGAAATCAACTTACTTACAGTCGGATTACATGGAATGGCTTTTGGGTTACTGTCCTTCATATGAAATTTCTCAAGAATTCTCTCACAATATTTTCTTTGGTTCATACTAACACTCCCCTCTAAACCAAAAGTGAATTTAATTCCAAGAAACCATGATAATATTCCCATGTCTTTCATTTTGAATCTATCTTTGAGGGATTTCTTTATGGCATGAAGTGCTTCATCATTACTGGCTGCTATAATTATGTCATCTACCCATATTAGAGTCATTGTTACTGTATCACCTTCAAACTTTGTATACAAACAAGGGTCAGCAACAGATCGGGTGAAATTCTGATCAGTTAGAAAATTATGTAACATATTATTCCAGTTCCGTCCACTTTATTTCAATCTATACAAAGATTTTTTCAGTTTGCATACAAGTTTTTCACCGTTTTCATTTTTCTTGGTAAAACCTTTAGGCTGCTCTAGGTAAATTTCACAATCTATCTCCGCATTTAGATAAGCTGTTTTTACATCCATTTGATGAACCTTCATTTCTTCTTGAGCTGCTAGCTGCATCATCATACGAATGGAAGTGTGGCATGCTGTTGGTGAAAATGTCTCTTCATAGTCTACATTCTTGACTTGCGAATATCCCTTTGCTACGTATCTTGCCTTGAATTTGTCTTCGTTGTTCGGACCTAGTTTTACGGCGTACACCCATTTTCCACCAACAACTGATCGGTCTTCAGGGAGTGGTGTTAACTCATAAGTGTCGTTTTCATCCAAAGCGTTGATTTCTTCTTTCATTGCTTCATGCCACTGATGAGACTCTGATGATGAGAGAGCCTCCTGATATGTACTTGGGATATCAGCAACACGATAGCAGTAATCAATCGAACATTTCGCAACATTTGATAAATCTTCATCATCCATGACATACTCTTTCAAGTGCTTGGGTAAGTTCCGATTTCTTTGGGGGTATCTTCTTCCTTCAGCTTCATCTTCATTCTCCTCCGTCTTTAGCTGTGTGGTTTCTTGCGGGCCGTCTTGGAGTGGTAATGTGGTGTTTTTTCTGATTCACAAGTCTTGGGTCTTGTATATTCTGTGTACCCACATTTTTCTTCGAAATTTTCATTGAATTTCACACATCTCACTCTCTTCACGTCATTTTGCTCCGAGAAGTACACAAGATAGGCTGGACTCTGTGTATCATAGCCTAGAAATACTCCTCGGTCACAGCGGTCATCCAATTTCTTCTTGTTTTGGATATATGCATAACATACAGTTCCAAAGATATGCATATTCTTCAAGTTTGGCTTTAATCCTGTCATCATTTCATATGGTGTTTTTCCAGTTCTCGGGTTGTAGCACCGGTTCCTAATGTAAGCGGATGTCTTCACTGCATATGTCCAAAGTTCCTTCGGCAAGCTAGCTTCCAATAGTAAACATCTGGCCATCTCAAAAAGGGTTCTCCAGGATCGTTCAGCTGTGCCATTCTGGTGGGGAGAATATGGTGCAGAAAACTCATGCTTGATATGATTTTTCACTAGGAATGATCTGAACTCTGCAGAAGTAAATTCTCCGCCATTATCTGTCCTGATTCGCTTGACAGAACCATAGGGGGCACTGTCTGCTAAAAATCTCTCCATAGCTGCTACTGTATCACTTTTGTTCTTCAGAAAATACACCATAACGACACCTGAGTAATCATCTACAAACGAAATTGCATACCTAAATCCCTCTCTTGCAGGAGGGTCAATGGGGCCTGCTAGATCACAATGTATTAGTTCAAGTTTTTCATTAGATTTCTTGTCTTGCTCCCTATTCCTGTATTGTGTCATTTTCCCTTTTGTACAAGTTTCACAATCAAAGTTCATCTTGCCGGAAATGTGCATACCTTCAACGACATCTTCGAGTTTCATCACATCTTTCACATTACAATGGCCTAAAATTCTATGCCACTCTTCCAAGGTGTGGGTGCCACTTTTGTCAACATTTACATTATTGAGAAAATATAGCTTTTGGCATGTCTGGATTTCAAATTATGTGCCATCTGGAGCTTTTAATTCTGCATGGTCAGGGGTAAATGTTACTGTTGCTCCCCTTTCAGTCGCTGCTTTAACACTAAATATGTCTTGTTTGTAGGATGGTACATACAAGGAATTTTTTAACTCAACTTGTTGTATATTTCCTTTGGTGTCACACAGCTCCACACTTGCTACACCTCTACCTGACACAATACCTGAAGTCCTGCTACCATCTGCAAGTTCAATAGTGTGACTCACAGGTTCAAAACGTTCATCAAATTTTACAAATTTGGATTTGTCTGTAATGATGTGTGTTGTAACACCACAATCTACCAATAACCTGTCATTTGCTGGTAGGACTAACAAGATTAGTATAGCTTGCCTTTGCTTTGAATGCAAAATAATGAGAACTGTCACTGTGTGTAGGCCTACTCACTGCACTTACATTTTCTGTTTCTTCTCTGTCACTCACAACTTTAACATAATTCTTCTTTCTACAGTAATTTGTGTCATGTGTAGGGGACTGGCAATTTTCACACCAGCGGCTTCTGTAGGCTTCCTTTTTTTCTTTATTCTTTGTTGGACATTGGAAGGATTTGTGTCCCATTTTCCCACATACATAACACTTGAAACTGGTTTCCCCTGATTTGGCATTCATAACCCTATCTTCTCTGGATTTATGTGGCTTGTGGACTTTTTCAGATTCTTCAAAACTCCTCAACTGAACTTTAAAATCTATGAAACTCCACGTTTTTTCTCTCTGAGTCACGACAGTGGAAAAAGTTTTATAATCAGGGGGTAAGCCTTTCAACACCATAGCCACAAGTAAACTGTCACTGATAGTTTCTTTCGCATTCTTCAAGGAAGTTGCTGCTTTCTCTGCCCTAATCATGTAGTCGGTTACACTCTCATCCTCTGCCATCTTGAGTGTTGTTAGCTCGGTGTACAAAGAAATAATCCTGGGTTTGCTTGTTCCTAAGTAATGTTCACGAAGTATTGCTTGGGCCTTCTTACCATCATCTTGGGCATCTCGGATCACCATGGCTAAACTTGTGTCATCTAGCAGTTGTACAAGCTCGGCATACACTTCAGCATTCTTATCAGCATCAGGGGTGGGTGCTGCCAGGACACTATGAAGTTTTTGAATTCTTAAATGTGCTAAAAACTTCACTTCCCACAATTCGCATTTTTCTTCATCACCATCGAATACTAGGCGATGCCTGGGCCCATAACCTGTTGAACTGGTCGCCGACATGATAGTGGATATCACTCTAAATATGTGGGGCACAGGGAAAACACATCCTCCTTCAACGGTTTATTTCTCCGTAATAAGTTAATAACAACAAAGCTTACAAGAATGGCCGCTAGGGGCAATACAGAAAATGGAACTAAATAATGGCAAACTAATTTATCCTTTGGAAAGTAACTCCTTATATATTTATTCTGAGTAACTTGAGTTTATATCTTAACATGTACACCATCATGACCTACACCGGATTTCAATTGACTAATCATCTTTCTTAAGCTGACACTTGAAACTGTTATATGCATTTTGCGACTATCATTCCATGTGTTTTTAAATTCCTCAATAAAAATGTTTTCCGTTACATATGCAGTGTCTTCGTGAATACTTAGAAATTTGTCAGTAAATAAATCAGTAATTTGTTCTCTTTCATTCACACCGTCGATGACATTTGTATCTTTTAATTTACCTTTTTTTCGCTTCACCTCTTTCCAGAAACTTCTTTTATCTTTATGCGAGTACTTTTCAACTATTGATTTACAAGCTTCTTTATTTTTATTTTTATGACATTCGTTCAGTGCAACTTTGAATTATTTTCTGGAATTGATCATATGAGTGTGTTGAATAGTTCAAATTTGTTTGCCTGCCGCTACCCACGTAAGATAGTGAGCTCTGGCAACTGAGTGAAACTGTTTCACTTCCCGGTTCCACCCAGGGATAACTTTATACTAGTTTACTTTTATAGATCGTTTTCTAAATATATCACTCGCAGCATTCACAATGTTATCGTAAAGCTTATCAATATGTCCTAGATGGTTACTATTATGACAACCTACAGTAGTACAGTTTAATAGAGAATTATCAAGTACATTTTGTAGTTTAGATTCGACTAGATCATTAATATGTGAGAAATCATCAGGCTTAAGCTCGTTCCAATTTACATAAGTTTTAGTTTTTGGATCCTCATTTCGTTCTTCTATGTTAATATTACCTAGCTGTGCATTATCAAAAACAATTGAACATTCCACTGGTAAATGATCCGATCCAATTACTTCTGTTAAAATATTTATATTTTGTATATTTACAAATTCACAGTTTCTTCCTATAGTGTGGTCAAGCCATCTACTCTGAGAGTTTCCATAGCCTATGAAAGTAAATGTATCATTCGAGAGATTATTGACATCAAAACATGTTAGATTATTGGTGTTCATAAAGTCGGTAAGGCTCTGCCAGGCTCGTCCACTGGAAGAGTCGGCATTAAAATCACTAGTAGTAGTGATAATGGTCATAATAGTAGTGATGATGGTGACAAGTAATGATGATAGTTGTAGTGATAATGATGACAGTAGTGATGATGGTGTGAGTATTAGTGATGATGGTGAGTAGTAGTGAGGATGGTGAAAGTTGTAGTGATGATGACAATAGTTGTGAAAATAAAGATCATTGTAATGGTGATGATGGTGATAGTAGGATACATGATGGTAATACTTGTGACAGTAGTAATGATGATGGTTATAGTAGTAGTGATGATGTTAACAGTAGTAATGATGATTGTAAGATGGTGGTGATGATAGTAGTAATGATGGTTGATAGTTGTAGTATCAATGATGATAGTAGTGATTAAGATGGTAGTGACAATGGTGACAGTAGTAGTGATGATGGTGAGAGTAGTAGTGATGATTGTAATAGTAGTAGTGATGATGACAGTAGTCATGATGATTGTGGCAGTTGTAGTGATGATGGCATTAGTAGTGATGATGGTATTAGTAGTGATGATGGTAACTCATCGCAGAGTTGGGTATGCCGTTTTGATTTTGGGCAAAACGGCACGTCTACTTAATTATCAACTCTGCGTAAGCAGAGTTTGGTATGGCCCCCCCCCCCCTCCCCCCCCGTATGGTGGGTACCACACACAACAAAAATCTGTCGTCATCGTCGTTGTCGTTGTCCGTCTGTCTCGAAACTCCTCCTAGACTGTTGGACGGATTTTCACCAAATTTCACACGAACATTTGTTGCGTGAATGCGAACGTCAGTCAAAAAAAGATTTTTTGAATTTATGGAACAGTTATGATTTTAGGTCCAAAATATGGTTTTACCCCCCCCCCCCATGGCGTTCTTAGTGTCTGAGCCCCGAGAAGAGGCTCGCACACTAAGAACGCATTCGTTCTGGGAGCGAAAACATCTCGCTACGCATTTGCTAGGTAAGTTCGTTTAGTTGGCATTAGAAGTGATGGTAGTAATATTTGGATTTATGGTGATAGTAGTGATGATGGTGATAATAGTAGTAATGATGGTTGTAGTTGTATTGATGATGATGCCAGTAGTGATTATGATGACAGTAGTAGATATGATGGTGACAGTAGTAGATATGATGGTGACAGTACTAGTAGTAGTAATGATGGTCATAATAGTAGTGATGATGGTGACAAGTAATGATGATAGTTGTAGTGATAATAATGACAGTAGTGATGATGGTAGTGACGATGGTGTGAGTATTAGTGTTGATGGTGAGTAGTAGTGAGGATGGTGAAAGTTGTAGTGATGATGACAATAGTTGTGGTGATGAAGATCATAGTAATGGTGATGATGGCAGTAGTAGTGATGATGGTGCCAGTAGGATACAAGATGGTAATACTTGTGACAGTAGTAATGATGATGGTTATAGTAGTAGTGATGATGCTAACAGTAGTAATGATGATTGTAAGATGGTGGCGATGCTATTAGTTATGATGGTTGATAGTTGTAGTATCAATGCTAGTAGTGATTAAGATGGTAGTGACAATGGTGACAGTAGTAGTGGTGATGGTGAGAGTAGTAGTGATGATTGAAATTGTAGTAGTGATGATGATCATAGTAATGGTGATGACGACAGTAGTCGTGATGATTGTGGCGGTTGTAGTTATGAAGGAAGTAGTAGTGATGATGGCATTAATAGTGATGATGGTAACCCATCGCAGAGTTGGGTATGCCGTTTTGATTTGGGGCAAAACGGCACGTCTACTTTATATATAAGGTATAATGAGATTATTTGGTTATACCCGAAACTGTTATACAGAGTGGTATTGTAGTAGAAGAATTATTGAACAGTTCAATATTATAACTTGTAGTTAATCTGGTATTTAATAAAAGGGTGTTATATAGTTATCAACTCTGCGTAGCAGAGTTTGGTATCGCTCTCCCGTATAGTGGGTATCACCGGAAAAAGAAATCTGTCGTCGGCGTTGTCGTTGTCGTTGTCGTAGTTGTCGTCCGTCTGTCTCGAAACTCCTCATAGACCGTTGGACGGATTTTCACCAAATTTCTCACAAACATTTGTTGCGTGAATGCGAACGTCAGTCAAACAAGATTTTTTGAATTTATGCAATAGTTATGATTTTAGGTCCAAAATATGTTTTTTCCAAGCCCTCCCCCCCCCCCCCCTCCCAGACCTCCCCCCCCCCCCTCACCCAGCAATGATGGCGTTCTTAGTGTGTGAGCCGCGAAGGGGCTCACACACTAAGAACGCATTCGTTCGGAGGGCCAAAATATCTCGCTACGCATTTGCTAGGTTAAATTAGTTTAGTTGGCATTAGAAGTGATGGTAGTAATAGTGGGGTTGATGGTGATAGTAGTGATGATGGTGATAATAGTAGTGATGATGGTTGTAGTTGTATTGATGATGACAGTAGTGATGATGATGACAGTAGTAGATATGATGGTGACAGTAGTAGATATTATGGTGACAGTACTAGTAGTAGTAATGATGGTCATAATAGTAGTGATGATGGTGACAAGTAATGATGATAGTTGTAGTGATAATAATGACAGTAACGATTATGGTAGTGACGATGGTGTGAGTATTAGTGATTATGGTGAGTAGTAGTGATGATGGTGAAAGTTGTAGTGATTATGACAATAGCTGGGCCGGCTGCAGGAAGACATGAATGTAGTGTTCCAGTGGACCAGGGAAAACAACATGCAATTCAATGAGGAAAAATTCCAATTAATACGGTACGGAGATAATAATGGTGTTAAAGAAATTACAAATTTCTTAACAGAATCTAACCACATAATAGAACGGAAAGACAGTGTGAAAGACCTTGGGGTATTAATGTCTGAAAATATGGGTTTCAAAGTACATAACCAGGTCAAAGTGGCGGCTGCGAAACGTCTAACGGGTTGGATTCTGCGTACTTTTAAAACACGCGGTGAATTGCCTATGATAACGCTCTTCAAATCTCTAGTGCTACCGCGGCTTGAATACTGTAGCGTATTAACATCCCCATACAAAGCAGGTGAAATAAATGACGTAGAGAGTGTACAAAGAAATTTCACTTCGCATATAAGTTCGATAAAACATCTACACTATTGGGAGCGTTTAAGAGCACTGAATCTGTACTCACTGGAACGTAGAAGAGAACGTTACCTAATAATATACACGTGGAAAATCGCAGAGGGTTTAGTACCAAACCTACATACTCCGATAGTCATGAAATTCAGTGATAGGAGAGGCTGGGAATGCGAAATCCCCCGGATGAATAACAGGGGTGCTATGGGCTCTCTGCGAGAGGGCTGGTTATCACACAGAGGCCCACGTCTCTTCAACAAACTCCCACGGCGAGTAAAAGACATGAGGGACATCTCGTTAGACAACTTCAAGAGAGCCCTAGATGTCGAACTGCAAAAAGTGCCAGACGAGCCCATCCTCGCAAGGGAGTGAGCTGTCGCTTCAAACAGTCTACTGCACCAAATCACCACCCATAACGAGGGGCGTCGCGCTCCTTGGTGCCGCTAGAAGAGCGGCGAACACATCCTAAGGTATCCAAAGGTAAGTTGTGATGATGAAGATCATAGTAATGGTGACGATGGCAGTAGTAGTGATAATGGTGAAAGTAGTAATGATGATTGTAAGATGGTGGTGATTATAGTAGTAATGATGGTTGATAGTTGTAGTATCAATGATGATATTAGTGATTAAAATGGTAGTGACAATGGTGACTAGTAGTGATGATGGTGAGAGTAGTAGTGATGATTGTAATTGTAGTGGTGATGATGATCATAGTAATGGTGATGATGACAGTAGTCGTGATGATTGTGGTAGTTGTAGTGATGATGGCAGTAGTAGTGATGATGGTGATTGTGATTGATGATGGTATACTAGTAGTGATGATGGTAACCCATCGCACGCAGAGTTGGGTATGCCGTTTTGATTTTGGGCAAAACGGCACGTCTACTTTATTTAGTAATTTTTCTTAACAAGTGTGAATTCAAATTATCTTGAAGTTATCTCAAAAGAATAAGCTTGAATAGGCGTGAAGCTTGCAATAGTATTATGTGGAGTAGATACTCTACGTCTTGCCATTACTCAGGGAGTATTTAACGCAATTTGCTATGTTTCAACCCATATTGCTACATAGCCATAGCGGACGCCCCCCTTAACTTGGTTACAAAATATAATACCTGATCCAATAGGGTAACCTTATGGCAAGGTGTTAAGCTCGGTTCACACATTCCCGTCCTGACCTCCCGTCCTCCCCCGACCACTGAAAACGTATGCAATCTTGCAAGGACTCCGACCTAAACGTGTATGGTCTCTTCATGAACGTACAGTGACGCCACAGCACGGGCCGCGGCGGCGAGGGAGCCGTGCATTTTTGACATACCAAAAATAAACGGATCAGAACGGACCAACCGCCAAACTCGGTTCAAGGGCGGATCACCCACATGACGGGTCAGCGCATAGGCGCCGTGTAGAAGCGTCTATGCGGCGCCTAGATGCTACCAGACGTAGTCTATGCCCAGACCAAAATATTTGAAAGTTGAGAATGCGACGTGCCAACGTCGCCTCACGTGATCACCCGCGGCGTCCCCGCTAGTCCCTGTCCACCAAGCGTCCATAAAAGAGCCAGCCGCGTGTGGTCCTATCTCAGTTCCCAAGCCGCCGTCAAAATAATAAATCCCTCAAGTGGAAATCTGCCCTTATTAATACTGTATAGTAGCATGCAGTTGGCTTGCATCTTCGTAGGTTTAATTGTTAATTTGTACATTTGTTGGTAGAAAAATTTCAATTTTAACCCGCTGAGTGCCAGGGACGTATATTATTTTTATTAATCTCACCACCACACCCCCAATGAAATTAATTAAAGTATATATGATCCACCGGGATTCGAACCCGGGTTATCACACACATATTTTTGCCACCTTAAACATTACACCACCAGGACGGTTTTCATTACATTGAGCGTATTTATCAATACCAAATCAATATCAATATCAATATCAAAGGCCTTAACCTGGCACAGTATATATGTCCTCGCCGAAAAATAATCGTAGCAGCGAAACGACTGCACCTATGGCTTTCATATTTTTACCACATGTACCTTACCCTTTTGGCTACCTACCACAAAAATCCCAATCCCTCCTCCCACCCACTCGCTGACTGTCGGTCCCGTCAGAAGGAAAGAAAAGGAAAATCTGTGGCGGCGAAACGACTGCACCAATCGGTTCCATATTTGTGTGACAAGTCCCTTACCCTTCTGCCTTCCCCCCACCACACCCCCAACCGCCTCCAACCACCCACTTCCAGCGTATCCGTACGAAGATAAGGAAGAAAAAGAAAATCCGTGGTGGCGAAACTACCTCGCCAATCGGCTTCATATTTGTAACATGAGTCAATTACGCTTCTACCTTCCCCCCACCATCCCCCAAACCACCCTCCCACGACCCTCCTACCCATACATTCCGATACCATAAAAGTCTCTGTAGTCTATAGTGTCTTTTCAGCTACTTTCGGGACCATCGGGGACCTGATTTCTGGCGAAAATGGACAAGGGGAGTGTTTTTTTTTACCATTATCCTTCCTTTCTCTCCCAACTTGATAGATTAAGCCAAAAAAAAAAAAAAAAAAAAAAATCTGGCACTGGCAGAAGCACACCGTCAAAATTGGCTGGCACTCAGTGGGCTGGTTGAAACTGAGGTGTCCCTGTGCCACGCCCCAATATATATGCATGATGGGGGCCATCGCCGACGACACTGCGGCCATCATATTTTGGTCGCAGTGTCGTCGCAGTGCCGTCACAGTGCGTCTCAGACAGGTCGTATTCAGAGTTATTAGGTCACCTTCCAAAGGGACTGGTCGTGGCACCAAGTCTCCGCCCATGCTCCGTCTACCGGGGCGGTCACGTGTTGAGATCTCCGTCCACTAACCGTGCATGCGCCGTCTTCCGGGGCGGTGACGTGGTGAGGTCGCGCATCAGAGCCACACGTGGCCACTCGGGCCCACTCGGGACACAAGGTCATCCGTTTGATGCCGTCCAACAGTTTTTGGTGGTCGGGGGAGGACGGGAGGTCAGGACGGGAATGTGTGACTCGAGCTTTAAGGGTAAGGTGACACAATTAATAAGTCCTTCCCTAATGTATGGATGAACGTAAGTATTGAGAGCATGGGAACTTTAAAATAAGACCCTCCCTAATGGATAGATGAGCGTAAGAGTACCCGAGGGGTAGTTAAATAAAATAGGGCATATATATTGGTTATCAACCCTTCAGGATTATTAAGCCTGTTTATGTCGAGTAATATTTTCAAGCCTGGAGCCTCTTTACGAAAACCCCAGTACCTTGCCCGAGGGTAGTTCGTGTTCCGTTTATATACAGTAGTTTTACATTATGGCCAATTAGGAAAACAATATGGTCTAATGATTTAGTAGATAGCTCCGTTAAGAGGTTGAGTATTGATTTAGCGTAATGACGTCACATGGCCGACTCACTGGGCACATTCTCGGCAATAATTCATAGCATTTATTAGTAAAATTGGCTGTTTACACTTAATGAGTCCTGAACTGTCTGGAAGCAGAGAGATTCGTGGTGAATGTGATTAAGCAAATGTTTTGTTCTTGTATAAGGTGCTAATAAGTAGTGATATTCGTATTTAATAATTGTATAAAAACAAATAATTCAAAATACTTGAATGGTTTACTTTGTGTGTTCATTGATGGGAGAGACTCATGGTGGAATTACACAGACGGTCCTCGTTGTCTCAAGCTTGTTACGAAGCCCAGACTGAGCCATTACAACGATGACAATGAAATACAACTTCAGGTGGGTTAGATTGGCAGCTATATTAGAGTATGATACAATACTAAACCATCAGTACATCGGTATGAACCTTTCAGGGGTCAATATTAAATGTATCGGTATGAATCACTCGCATCATATTTAAGGTTTTCGGCGACCCCCCCCCCACCCCCCACCCCACACTGTCTCTCTCTCTCCCTCTCTATCTATCTCTTTCTTTCAAATTTAATAAAGCTAATACTTGACTCTGCCTATGATACATTTGCATTCCTTCATTAGGTGTTCGGAATACATGGAGCTGGAGGGGATACCTCTCCATCGTGCAGTGCTATTAACGCCTGAGACAGGGAAACTGAAACGAATTAATCCTGACGACTGTACGACTAACCATACCGGTTGTTGCCCTTTTTACTTTAACAAATCCCTTCCAGTTACAAGGGTTGCATGTGTATTTGTTTTGTTGATATTGGTCTGAAGTAATTGAACACGATTATAAAAATGGCATATTTCATAAGAAAGGGTCTCATGTGTATTTGTTTTGGTAATGATGTTCAAGTAATGCAGCGCGATTAAACGAATGGACTAAATATGAATGGTTCTCATGTGTAGTGTGTGTTGGTCTGAAGAAATGCAGCACGATTATACGATGGAATAAATAGGAATGGTTCTCATTTGTAATTGTATTGGTCTGAAGTAAGGGCAAGTGTTGATGGAAACTGAAGAAGGGCGGGGAAAAAAAACTTGGTTGCCTACTTCACTTGAAATACATTAATTGACATACCGGTACTTTACGTGACATACTTCACCTGACATAGTTTACTGTTCATACTTTGCTTGACATACTTCACCTGACATACTTTACTTGATTTGACATACTTTACTAGGCATACTTTACCTGACATACTTTACTTCACATACTCAACCTGTCATACTTTACCTGACATGCTTTACTTCACATACTTAACCTGTCATACTTTACCTAACATACTTTATTTCACATACTTAACCTGTCATACTTTACCTGAAATACTTTACTTTAAATACTTACCCTATCATACTTTACCTGACATACTTAACCAGACGTAGTTCATCTGCCATACGCCACCTGTCATACTTCACCTTAAACACTTTACCTATCTTACTTCACTTTTTTTGTCTTCTATATTCCATCTACTCCCTCTCGGGCATAGGCTGAGAGCCTTTACACTACATACCTGAACACGGTGAGGCCCGTGAGGTCTTGTTCCAGTCTAGGGAGTGAGACATGCGAAGCACCTCCATCTCTGAAGCCGCTTCGCCTCCGCACTTCACCGTCTCATCCCCCACACTCGGACCCTCACTCTCAGAACGCCACCTATTGAACAATTAACTCACTAGGCATTGCCCCCCTCTAACGTATTTTGAATATGGGAATATTCATACAATGCTATTTCATCAGGGAACAATGAGGGTATTTTTTTTTGTTTTTGCATTTCAGTGTGCTGTGGTAATGCACTGAAACTAAGTACAGCACAAATCCATCCCAATAATATCTTCCCATTGACATATTGGGATTCGAACCCGGGTCCATTGGATTACCAGTCCAGTGGCAAGACCACTCTGCCACACCTCTCCTATTTCACCTGATATACTTTACCTGTCATGCTTCACCTTTCATATTTCACCTGATATACTTTACCTGTCATACGTCACCTGTCATACTTCGCCTGATATACTTTACCCGTCATACTTCACCTGTCATATTTCACCTGTCATACTTTACCTGCCATATTTCACCTGTCATATTTCACCTGATATACTTCACTTGTCATACTTCACCTGATATACTTTACCTGTCATACTTCAGGGGAGGTGTGGCAGAGTGGTCTTGCCACTGGACTAGTAATCCAATGGACCCGGGTTCGAATCCCAATATGTCAATGGGAAGATATTATTGGGATGGAATTTGTGTTGTACCTAGTTTCAGTGCATTACCACAGCACACCGAAATGCCAAAACAAAATACCCTCATTGTTCCCTGATTAAATAGCACTGTATGAATATTCCCATATTCAAAATATGCTACAGGGGAGCAATGCCTAGTGAGTTAATTGCTCAATAGGTGGCGTTCTGAGAGTGAGGGTCCGAGCCTGGGGAGAGAGACTGTGAAGCGCAGAGGCGAAGCAGCTTCAGAGATGGAGTTGGGTTCAAGCCGTGAATAGGTGCTTCGCATGTCTCACTCCCTAGACTGGAACAAGACCTCACGGGCCTCACCGTGTTCAGCGGTAGAGTGTAAAGGCTATCAGCCTATGCCCGAGAGGGAGTAGTTGGAATATAGAAAACAAAAAAAATATATATATATATACTTCACCTGTCATACTTCACCTGTCACACTTCACCTGATATACTTCACCTGTCATACTTCACCTGTCATAATTTACCTGTCATACTTCACCTGTCCTACTTCACCTGATATACTTCACCTGTCATACTTCACCTGTCATACTTCACCTGATATACATCACCTGTCATACTTCACCTGTCATACTTTACCTGCCATACTTTACCTGCCATACTTCACCTGTCATTCTTCACCTGTCATACTTTACCTGATATACGTCACCTGTTATACTTCACCTGTCATACTTTACCTGATATACGTCACCAGTCATACTTCACCTGATATACTTTACTTTTCATACTTCACCCGAGATACTTCACCTGTCATACTTTGCCTGTCATACTTCACATGTCATACTTCACCTGTCATACTTCACCTGATATACTTCACCTGTCACACTTCACCTGTCTTTGATAACTTTAACCCCCTAAAGTATCTGGAGGTCTTGTTTAGTTTTAGTTTGAAATATAATATAATAGAGATTGGTGTTCTTGTAGTAGTTTCAAGATGCCCTTTATGGGAATTTCTTGGCGTCTACCACCTCTCTCGGATGGGTTAGAGATCTCTGAGTGAGGGGATGTTTAAGTTATGTCTGTGTTGGGCAAGGGTTGGGCAGTGAAGTTCTGTTTTATCAGTGGGGTGTTGACAGCGGGGACAAGAAGGGTCTCGAGTTGGATCTTATAGTGATGAGTGATGGCCGGGAAGCGTGTTTCCTGATGGATTAATCATGAGAGGTGGAGAGTTTAGGATTGTTGTGTGGGCTGTTGTTGACGGTTTGTTGGTTGAGTTATGAGTGTATATGCTTGCGTGTGTTGGTGTTTGAAGGTGTTGGTGGGATGTTGCTATAGATACGGTTGGTAAGTATTTGAATAATGTATCGAAGTGGGGGTAGGTGATGTATAAGGGAGTGGCATGAGTGAAGAGCAGGACTGTGTTCCTATTATGTCTACATGGGTCTTCAGAGGAAGGATCTGTTTTGGCATGTATGAGATCTGTGTTTGTGAATTGCGTGAACCCTGTTATGATTTTGAGGGTTTATTCTGAGTGGCTTGTATTTTTGTGTGTGTTTGTGGTTGAGGTGCAGGTGCAGGCTTGGGATGCAAAGTGCATGGTTGTGCAGATATGCTGTGTGTAAAGTATTGACAGTATTTCATTTTTTTGGCCAAAGTCCTTGCCTGTGAGAGTTCTAAGGGCATATATTTCTTATTTGAATGAAGGAGACAACAGGCAAAGTTGCCTGTAACAAGTGTCTCTCATACAGTTGAAAGAGTGACAGAGCCAAATTCAAGGTATGTTAGAGTCAAACTGTCTGGACACACAGACCTTGAAGCAGTTTAAGTCATAGAATGAAGGAAAAACAGATTGAGAGATAGTTCCAAAGCATGCTTGTTGAGTAAAAGAAAATCTGTATAATATTGGGTTAGAGAGTTGGTCAGAATAGGGGTGGGAGTGTATTGAAAGGCAGTGGTGTTTGTGTTTTCTATGTAGATTAAATGTCATATAAATGTGTCATAAGTTACACCAAGTACTTTACGGGTTCGGTTGAGGGGCAAGGGTTCGTTGAGTAGTGACATGTTGGTGAAAGCGTGGTGATTTGTGTCTGTCTGGGGTAAACTAAGTGATGGATGATTTTGAGGATTTGTCATGTGATTTTGTTCGTTCCAGTTCTAGGAGATATTTTAGTAGGTGGCTTATTGCTTGTTCGATTTTGAGGTGTTGTGATGTTATGGTGAGGTCGTTTGCATATGAGAGAATAATGCGTTTCAAGTGTCGGATTATTCTGTTGGAGATTATGGGAGAATAGGTTAAAAAGGTAGAAGAACGAGAGATTCAACATTGTGGTATGTAGAGAGAGCTTATAGGGAATTCGTATGAGTTGAGTTGATGAGACAAAAAAAAAAAAAAATATTTCACTGTGTATGAAAGAGACAAAGGGGAGGCTGTTTGTAATGAGTGTCTCCCCTAAAGCCAAAGGAGTGACAAAGAGGCGGGTGCCTCGCACTCCCCGCAAGAGAGGGGTTATGCACTGAGAGAGTTCTGAAGAACACTGTTGTATTAGCGATAGAAGAGTGAAAGAGATGCAACATTGTGGCGTGTAGAAAGAGATTGTAGGGAACTAGTAAGAGGAAGTGAGTTGATGAGGCAAAATGATTTTGACTCTACACTTTCAAGAAGTGCTATATGGGTGGAACTTCCCCACACATGCGAACAATAGTCAATACATGAGTGCACTATGCCTCTATACAAAGTAAGAAGCTGTGCAGGGGTGAAAAACCCAGAGATAATTGATCACACCTAACTATTGTGAAGCTGCTTTAGCAAGAGACGTAATAAGATCTTTCCAAGAGAGGTTGGATGAAAAAGATAAATCTAGAATATTGAGAGAAGATGAAGGGTTAATTTGTGTATTGTTGAAGAGCAATTAATAGTCATGTGGAAGATTGCGATGGGTAGATAGAAGAAATTGAGTCTTGGAGGCCTTGAAAGTAATAATTTGTTCTCTGCCCAATCAGAAATAGTTGATAGATAAGAGGATAGATGCACCATGGCCCCTTCATGTGAGTTTTTGAGTGATTACCTGCTGGGTTGTTGTGGAAAAATAGTTGAATAGTGTAGGGTAGAATCATCAGCATATGATTGGATAGAACTCAACTTTCTCTTCATAATTGCTGAGGGGTACAGGGCCCTGGGTGGGGCTTTGGTTTCCTGGACGTTTCCGCACCCTCCTCAGCTCCCCGCCATGGAGTGGCTTCGGTCACCCAGGCTTTATTGTGGTCGGCAGTGAGGGTTCTGTGGGGGCGCGCGGTTATGGCCTTGGCCTGCTCGGGGCCTTGGGGCTGTTCGGCCAGGCAGCTTGGGGAACAACAACAACAACAACTAGAGGTACAGTTGATGAGATCATTAATGAATATTAAAAAGAGAACTAGAGACAGGACAGAACCCTGAGGAACACCGGACTTCATAGGTTGAGGAAGTGACCAATGGCTGTCCAAAACTGCAACTATGGAGCGGTCAGAAAGGAAATTAGAGACAAAGCCATAAATAGAGGGATAGCAACCGAAGGAGGGTACTTTGGAAATTAGATATTTGTGCTAGACTGTATCAAAGGCGTTTGATATGTTTTGTGTAATAAAAAAAGTCTCACCGAAGTCCTGAAGGGAGGATGACTAAGAGTACGTAAGATAAACAAGACAGGCACCAGTAGAGTGGTCCTTAGAAAAAAATCATCCTGACAATCTGAAAGTAGATTATGGGAAGACATTTTTTTAAGAAATTTTGAAATAAGAATAGTTTAAAAAACTTCATAGAGATGCAAGAAATGAGAGCAATTGGACAATAGTTGGAAGGCTGAGTGCAGTCACCCTTCCTTGGGACAGATTGAATGAGAGCAAACTTCCAGCAAGAAGGAAAGACGTTATAGGAAAGACAGAGACTAAAGAGTTTGCCTAGTCAGGGAGTCAGCACAGAAGAACAGTTGTTGAGTACAACAGGAGGTACACCATCTGGTCTATATGCCTTTTTAGTATTAAGTCCAGAGAGGACAGAAAGTACATCCTTAGAAGAGATTAGAATATTGGGCATAAGTAAGTGAGAGGGGGAATAGAGGGAGGAGTAGCACCGGAATCATCCAAGGTGGAGTTTTTAGCGAATGTTTGAGCGAAAAGTTCAGCTTTGTCAGAGAAGAGGTGACGGTGGTACTGCCAGGGTGGAAAAGAGAAGGGAAAGACGAGCTCCACTGAGGAGTTCATGGGAATTCCCTCCTCCACTCTTCCCCTATTATGTGATAAGGGTATCTCTGGTGTTAGAGCTCCCCCTGTGATTGGGTTGTCTCTGGTGTTCGCGCTCCCCCTCTTATCAGGGTGGATGGGACTCGTTAGTCTTGGCGGGCAACCCATCTAGGGGAATAAACCCTAAACAAATTACCGATGGGCGACACACTAATTGGCGCCACTTGCAAATGGCGAACTCTATAACAGATAACAGATATTGGAGATGTTTTTGGCTAGATGCTAAAAACTTGGAAAGAGCTAGAGTTGGAACGTTCAGAGCATTTGTTATTGATGAAAGAGTTTTCGAAGAGTCGAAAAACAGATTTGGTTTGATTCCGGGAAGAAACATATAAAGTACGAGATTCTTGAGTTTCAAGGCAAGGGTACCGTAGTAAATCAAGATTTGTTAGAGTTAGTTTGAGAGACAGAGAGTGAGATGTATGCTTCCATGTTTGAATGGATTACCTCAGTAATGCGCTCGGCACTCTCCGATTGTCCCCGGACACAGAAGCAAAAATATTTCCATGGGAAATCAAAGAAGAACTGCCGTAGAGCCTCCCTGTATTTTTTTGTCTATGTGAGTGAGGGAAACAAAAGGCAGAACTGCTTGTAGCGAATGCCTCCCCAATAGTTGAAGAGTGACAGAGCCAAAATCAAGGGACGTTCGAGAGGTTCTTTTTTCATTTCCCGTCTGCCACAACCACATCATTTCAACTTGTGACGGATGCCACTCCTAAAGGTGAAACCCCTCCCATTTGTTGTATATTGTATATGAGGTTCCTTAGTACAAGTTCAGGTAAAATAGGTAACATACAGTGTAATTTCAGAGGCTTATATATTTATTTCTTCAACTTTTACAGGTAAAAATTATCAATGTTGTTAATTTGCAGCATATTTTTGGCATTAATTATACTCAGATTTCATTTTTATTCACATTACATAGAAAGGCATTATAAAGGAACCTCCATTTCAAATTTCGTTGCAATCCATAAATATTTAAGGCTTCCAGGGGTGATACCAGGCCAAGATGAGACTTCTCGGGATCCAGAACCAAACCTGGCCTGGAGCGCCCTCGCTAGATGGGCGGTCCGACGTTCAAGTTATCACCTTTTATATGGTTACATGTTGTGTGGCAGGCTCTAGAGTATAACTGTGGTGAAAATCAGCAATATTCATTGATAAATAGTGCCCCACGATTTTTTTTCCTCCAAATTTTTCCAAATTTCTGTGCCCCTTTTTCAGTTACCTCCACATAAGGATTTTTTGGTAGTATTTACATTGCTCCAATTTCAATTATTCCACTTTGGGGTCATACTAGGACCATGTGGCAAGCACTGTGTTGAATTTGGTATGAATCCAAGAATATTTAGGTACCCAGCCGAATATTTCAAAATGACCGATTTTTTGGGGGAAATTATTTGTAACCTTTTTTTCAACTCCACAAGTCTCTCAGCCTATGGGGTCTTCAGGGCTGCTACTCCTACTCCAACCTACCTCACCATTGCCGTCCACGCCCCCAGAGTCCCAGTCCCCTCAAGACAACTTGAGTATTTTTTTTATATTTGTATGAAGAACCTACTTTTTTACTATACTTATTTTTTTATTAAATTCATTAGAAATACTAACAATGTTTCAATATACACCATATTCTAACATAACATTAAGGGATATTATATTATATTTAGCAATGTTCAAAAAATGTCTAAGTCTTTTGGTTTGGGAGATATTTGGGGTCAAAGTCGACGTTGCAAATTCACAACTACGTAACCTATTAAAAAACGTTTTTGAGCGTTACCTCTCCAGGGTTAATAGAGAATTATCAAGTACATTTTGTAGTTTAGATTCGACTAGATCATTAATATGTGAGAAATCATCAGGCTTAAGCTCGTTCCAATTTACATAAGTTTTAGTTTTTGGATCCTCATTTCGTTCTTCTATGTTAATATTACCTAGCTGTGCATTATCAAAAACAATTGAACATTCCACTGGTAAATGATCCGATCCAATTACTTCTGTTAAAATATTTATATTTTGTATATTTACAAATTCACAGTTTCTTCCTATAGTGTGGTCAAGCCATCTACTCTGAGAGTTTCCATAGCCTATGAAAGTAAATGTATCGTTCGAGAGATTATTGACATCAAAACATGTTAGATTATTGGTGTTCATAAAGTCGGTAAGGCTCTGCCAGGCTCGTCCACTGGAAGAGTCTGCATTAAAATCACTAGTAGTAGCGATAATGGTCATAATAGTAGTGATGATGGTGACAAGTAATGATGATAGTTGTAGTGATAATGATGACAGTAGTGATGATGGTGTGAGTATTAGTGATGATGGTGAGTAGTAGTGAGGATGGTGAAAGTTGTAGTGATGATGACAATAGTTGTGAAAATAAAGATCATTGTAATGGTGATGATGGTGATAGTAGGATACATGATGGTAATACTTGTGACAGTAGTAATGATGATGGTTATAGTAGTAGTGATGATGTTAACAGTAGTAATGATGATTGTAAGATGGTGGTGATGATAGTAGTAATGATGGTTGATAGTTGTAGTATCAATGATGATAGTAGTGATTAAGATGGTAGTGACAATGGTGACAGTAGTAGTGATGATGGTGAGAGTAGTAGTGATGATTGTAATAGTAGTAGTGATGATGACAGTAGTCATGATGATTGTGGCAGTTGTAGTGATGATGGCATTAGTAGTGATGATGGTATTAGTAGTGATGATGGTAACTCATCGCAGAGTTGGGTATGCCGTTTTGATTTTGGGCAAAACGGCACGTCTACTTAATTTTCAACTCTGCGTAAGCAGAGTTTGGTATGGCCCCCCCCCCCCCTCCCCCCCCGTATGGTGGGTACCACACACAACAAAAATCTGTCGTCATCGTCGTTGTCGTTGTCCGTCTGTCTCGAAACTCCTCCTAGACTGTTGGACGGATTTTCACCAAATTTCACACGAACATTTGTTGCGTGAATGCGAACGTCAGTCAAAAAAGATTTTTTGAATTTATGGAACAGTTATGATTTTAGGTCCAAAATATGGTTTTACCCCCCCCTCCATGGCGTTCTTAGTGTCTGAGCCCCGAGAAGAGGCTCGCACACTAAGAACGCATTCGTTCTGGGAGCGAAAACATCTCGCTACGCATTTGCTAGGTAAGTTCGTTTAGTTGGCATTAGAAGTGATGGTAGTAATATTTGGATTTATGGTGATAGTAGTGATGATGGTGATAATAGTAGTAATGATGGTTGTAGTTGTATTGATGATGATGCCAGTAGTGATTATGATGACAGTAGTAGATATGATGGTGACAGTAGTAGATATGATGGTGACAGTACTAGTAGTAGTAATGATGGTCATAATAGTAGTGATGATGGTGACAAGTAATGATGATAGTTGTAGTGATAATAATGACAGTAGTGATGATGGTAGTGACGATGGTGTGAGTATTAGTGTTGATGGTGAGTAGTAGTGAGGATGGTGAAAGTTGTAGTGATGATGACAATAGTTGTGGTGATGAAGATCATAGTAATGGTGATGATGGTGCCAGTAGGATACAAGATGGTAATACTTGTGACAGTAGTAATGATGATGGTTATAGTAGTAGTGATGATGCTAACAGTAGTAATGATGATTGTAAGATGGTGGCGATGCTATTAGTTATGATGGTTGATAGTTGTAGTATCAATGCTAGTAGTGATTAAGATGGTAGTGACAATGGTGACAGTAGTAGTGGTGATGGTGAGAGTAGTAGTGATGATTGAAATTGTAGTAGTGATGATGATCATAGTAATGGTGATGACGACAGTAGTCGTGATGATTGTGGCGGTTGTAGTTATGAAGGAAGTAGTAGTGATGATGGCATTAATAGTGATGATGGTAACCCCTCGCAGAGTTGGGTATGCCGTTTTGATTTGGGGCAAAACGGCACGTCTACTTTATATATAAGGTATAATGAGATTATTTGGTTATACCCGAAACTGTTATACAGAGTGGTATTGTAGTAGAAGAATTATTGAACAGTTCAATATTATAACTTGTAGTTAATCTGGTATTTAATAAAAGGGTGTTATATAGTTATCAACTCTGCGTAGCAGAGTTTGGTATCGCTCTCCCGTATAGTGGGTATCACCGGAAAAAGAAATCTGTCGTCGGCGTTGTCGTTGTCGTTGTCGTAGTTGTCGTCCGTCTGTCTCGAAACTCCTCATAGACCGTTGGACGGATTTTCACCAAATTTCTCACAAACATTTGTTGCGTGAATGCGAACGTCAGTCAAACAAGATTTTTTGAATTTATGCAATAGTTATGATTTTAGGTCCAAAATATGTTTTTTCCAAGCCCTCCCCCCCCCCCTCCCAGACCTCCCCCCCCCCCTCACCCAGCAATGATGGCGTTCTTAGTGTGTGAGCCGCGAAGGGGCTCACACACTAAGAACGCATTCGTTCGGAGGGCCAAAATATCTCGCTAACGCATTTGCTAGGTTAAATTAGTTTAGTTGGCATTAGAAGTGATGGTAGTAATAGTGGGGTTGATGGTGATAGTAGTGATGATGGTGATAATAGTAGTGATGATGGTTGTAGTTGTATTGATGATGACAGTAGTGATGATGATGACAGTAGTAGATATGATGGTGACAGTAGTAGATATTATGGTGACAGTACTAGTAGTAGTAATGATGGTCATAATAGTAGTGATGATGGTGACAAGTAATGATGATAGTTGTAGTGATAATAATGACAGTAACGATTATGGTAGTGACGATGGTGTGAGTATTAGTGATTATGGTGAGTAGTAGTGATGATGGTGAAAGTTGTAGTGATTATGACAATAGCTGGGCCGGCTGCAGGAAGACATGAATGTAGTGTTCCAGTGGACCAGGGAAAACAACATGCAATTCAATGAGGAAAAATTCCAATTAATACGGTACGGAGATAATAATGGTGTTAAAGAAATTACAAATTTCTTAACAGAATCTAACCACATAATAGAACGGAAAGACAGTGTGAAAGACCTTGGGGTATTAATGTCTGAAAATATGGATTTCAAAGTACATAACCAGGTCAAAGTGGCGGCTGCGAAACGTCTAACGGGTTGGATTCTGCGTACTTTTAAAACACGCGGTGAATTGCCTATGATAACGCTCTTCAAATCTCTAGTGCTACCGCGGCTTGAATACTGTAGCGTATTAACATCCCCATACAAAGCAGGTGAAATAAATGACGTAGAGAGTGTACAAAGAAATTTCACTTCGCATATAAGTTCGATAAAACATCTACACTATTGGGAGCGTTTAAGAGCACTGAATCTGTACTCACTGGAACGTAGAAGAGAACGTTACCTAATAATATACACGTGGAAAATCGCAGAGGGTTTAGTACCAAACCTACATACTCCGATAGTCATGAAATTCAGTGATAGGAGAGGCTGGGAATGCGAAATCCCCCGGATGAATAACAGGGGTGCTATGGGCTCTCTGCGAGAGGGCTGGTTATCACACAGAGGCCCACGTCTCTTCAACAAACTCCCACGGCGAGTAAAAGACATGAGGGACATCTCGTTAGACAACTTCAAGAGAGCCCTAGATGTCGAACTGCAAAAAGTGCCAGACGAGCCCATCCTCGCAAGGGAGTGAGCTGTCGCTTCAAACAGTCTACTGCACCAAATCACCACCCATAACGAGGGGCGTCGCGCTCCTTGGTGCCGCTAGAAGAGCGGCGAACACATCCTAAGGTATCCAAAGGTAAGTTGTGATGATGAAGATCATAGTAATGGTGACGATGGCAGTAGTAGTGATAATGGTGAAAGTAGTAATGATGATTGTAAGATGGTGGTGATTATAGTAGTAATGATGGTTGATAGTTGTAGTATCAATGATGATATTAGTGATTAAAATGGTAGTGACAATGGTGACTAGTAGTGATGATGGTGAGAGTAGTAGTGATGATTGTAATTGTAGTGGTGATGATGATCATAGTAATGGTGATGATGACAGTAGTCGTGATGATTGTGGTAGTTGTAGTGATGATGGCAGTAGTAGTGATGATGGTGATTGTGATTGATGATGGTATACTAGTAGTGATGATGGTAACCCATCGCACGCAGAGTTGGGTATGCCGTTTTGATTTTGGGCAAAACGGCACGTCTACTTTATTTAGTAATTTTTCTTAACAAGTGTGAATTCAAATTATCTTGAAGTTATCTCAAAAGAATAAGCTTGAATAGGCGTGAAGCTTGCAATAGTATTATGTGGAGTAGATACTCTACGTCTTGCCATTACTCAGGGAGTATTTAACGCAATTTGCTATGTTTCAACCCATATTGCTACATAGCCATAGCGGACGCCCCCCTTAACTTGGTTACAAAATATAATACCTGATCCAATAGGGTAACCTTATGGCAAGGTGTTAAGCTCGGTTCACACATTCCCGTCCTGACCTCCCGTCCTCCCCCGACCACTGAAAACGTATGCAATCTTGCAAGGACTCCGACCTAAACGTGTATGGTCTCTTCATCAACGTACAGTGACGCCACAGCACGGGCCGCGGCGGCGAGGGAGCCGTGCATTTTTGACATACCAAAAATAAACGGATCAGAACGGACCAACCGCCAAACTCGGTTCAAGGGCGGATCACCCACATGACGGGTCAGCGCATAGGCGCCGTGTAGAAGCGTCTATGCGGCGCCTAGATGCTACCAGACGTAGTCTATGCCCAGACCAAAATATTTGAAAGTTGAGAATGCGACGTGCCAACGTCGCCTCACGTGATCACCCGCGGCGTCCCCGCTAGTCCCTGTCCACCAAGCGTCCATAAAAGAGCCAGCCGCGTGTGGTCCTATCTCAGTTCCCAAGCCGCCGTCAAAATAATAAATCCCTCAAGTGGAAATCTGCCCTTATTAATACTGTATAGTAGCATGCAGTTGGCTTGCATCTTCGTAGGTTTAATTGTTAATTTGTACATTTGTTGGTAGAAAAATTTCAATTTTAACCCGCTGAGTGCCAGGGACGTATATTATTTTTATTAATCTCACCACCACACCCCCAATGAAATTAATTAAAGTATATATGATCCACCGGGATTCGAACCCGGGTTATCACACACATATTTTTGCCACCTTAACCATTACACCACCAGGACGGTTTTCATTACATTGAGCGTATTTATCAATACCAAATCAATATCAATATCAATATCAAAGGCCTTAACCTGGCACAGTATATATGTCCTCGCCGATAAAAAATCGTAGCAGCGAAACGACTGCACCTATGGCTTTCATATTTTTACCACATGTACCTTACCCTTTTGGCTACCTACCACAAAAATCCCAATCCCTCCTCCCACCCACTCGCTGACTGTCGGTCCCGTCAGAAGGAAAGAAAAGGAAAATCTGTGGCGGCGAAACGACTGCACCAATCGGTTCCATATTTGTGTGACAAGTCCCTTACCCTTCTGCCTTCCCCCCACCACACCCCCAACCGCCTCCAACCACCCACTTCCAGCGTATCCGTACGAAGATAAGGAAGAAAAAGAAAATCCGTGGTGGCGAAACTACCTCGCCAATCGGCTTCATATTTGTAACATGAGTCAATTACGCTTCTACCTTCCCCCCACCATCCCCCAAACCACCCTCCCACGACCCTCCTACCCATACATTCCGATACCATAAAAGTCTCTGTAGTCTATAGTGTCTTTTCAGCTACTTTCGGGACCATCGGGGACCTGATTTCTGGCGAAAATGGACAAGGGGAGTGTTTTTTTTACCATTATCCTTCCTTTCTCTCCCAACTTGATAGATTAAGCCAAAAAAAAAAAAAAAAAAAAATCTGGCACTGGCAGAAGCACACCGTCAAAATTGGCTGGCACTCAGTGGGCTGGTTGAAACTGAGGTGTCTCTGTGCCACGCCCCAATATATATGCATGATGGGGGCCATCGCCGACGACACTGCGGCCATCATATTTTGGTCGCAGTGTCGTCGCAGTGCCGTCACAGTGCGTCTCAGACAGGTCGTATTCAGACTTATTAGGTCGCCTTCCAAAGGGACTGGTCGTGGCACCAAGTCTCCGCCCATGCTCCGTCTACCGGGGCGGTCACGTGTTGAGATCTCCGTCCACTAACCGTGCATGCGCCGTCTTCCGGGGCGGTGACGTGGTGAGGTCGCGCATCAGAGCCACACGTGGCCACTCGGGCCCACTCGGGACACAAGGTCATCCGTTTGATGCCGTCCAACAGTTTTTGGTGGTCGGGGGAGGACGGGAGGTCAGGACGGGAATGTGTGACTCGAGCTTTAAGGGTAAGGTGACACAATTAATAAGTCCTTCCCTAATGTATGGATGAACGTAAGTATTGAGAGCATGGGAACTTTAAAATAAGACCCTCCCTAATGGATAGATGAGCGTAAGAGTACCCGAGGGGTAGTTAAATAAAATAGGGCATATATATTGGTTATCAACCCTTCAGGATTATTAAGCCTGTTTATGTCGAGTAATATTTTCAAGCCTGGAGCCTCTTTACGAAAACCCCAGTACCTTGCCCGAGGGTAGTTCGTGTTCCGTTTATATACAGTAGTTTTACATTATGGCCAATTAGGAAAACAATATGGTCTAATGATTTAGTAGATAGCTCCGTTAAGAGGTTGAGTATTGATTTAGCGTAATGACGTCACATGGCCGACTCACTGGGCACATTCTCGGCAATAATTCATAGCATTTATTAGTAAAATTGGCTGTTTACACTTAATGAGTCCTGAACTGTCTGGAAGCAGAGAGATTCGTGGTGAATGTGATTAAGCAAATGTTTTGTTCTTGTATAAGGTGCTAATAAGTAGTGATATTCGTATTTAATAATTGTATAAAAACAAATAATTCAAAATACTTGAATGGTTTACTTTGTGTGTTCATTGATGGGAGAGACTCATGGTGGAATTACACAGACGGTCCTCGTTGTCTCAAGCTTGTTACGAAGCCCAGACTGAGCCATTACAACGATGACAATGAAATACAACTTCAGGTGGGTTAGATTGGCAGCTATATTAGAGTATGATACAATACTAAACCATCAGTACATCGGTATGAACCTTTCAGGGGTCAATATTAAATGTATCGGTATGAATCACTCGCATCATATTTAAGGTTTTCGGCGACCCCCCCCCCACCCCCCACCCCACACTGTCTCTCTCTCTCCCTCTCTATCTATCTCTTTCTTTCAAATTTAATAAAGCTAATACTTGACTCTGCCTATGATACATTTGCATTCCTTCATTAGGTGTTCGGAATACATGGAGCTGGAGGGGATACCTCTCCATCGTGCAGTGCTATTAACGCCTGAGACAGGGAAACTGAAACGAATTAATCCTGACGACTGTACGACTAACCATACCGGTTGTTGCCCTTTTTACTTTAACAAATCCCTTCCAGTTACAAGGGTTGCATGTGTATTTGTTTTGTTGATATTGGTCTGAAGTAATTGAACACGATTATAAAAATGGCATATTTCATAAGAAAGGGTCTCATGTGTATTTGTTTTGGTAATGATGTTCAAGTAATGCAGCGCGATTAAACGAATGGACTAAATATGAATGGTTCTCATGTGTAGTGTGTGTTGGTCTGAAGAAATGCAGCACGATTATACGATGGAATAAATAGGAATGGTTCTCATTTGTAATTGTATTGGTCTGAAGTAAGGGCAAGTGTTGATGGAAACTGAAGAAGGGCGGGGAAAAAAAACTTGGTTGCCTACTTCACTTGAAATACATTAATTGACATACCGGTACTTTACGTGACATACTTCACCTGACATAGTTTACTGTTCATACTTTGCTTGACATACTTCACCTGACATACTTTACTTGATTTGACATACTTTACTAGGCATACTTTACCTGACATACTCTACTTCACATACTCAACCTGTCATACTTTACCTGACATGCTTTACTTCACATACTTAACCTGTCATACTTTACCTAACATACTTTATTTCACATACTTAACCTGTCATACTTTACCTGAAATACTTTACTTTAAATACTTACCCTATCATACTTTACCTGACATACTTAACCAGACGTAGTTCATCTGCCATACGCCACCTGTCATACTTCACCTTAAACACTTTACCTATCTTACTTCACTTTTTTTGTCTTCTATATTCCATCTACTCCCTCTCGGGCATAGGCTGAGAGCCTTTACACTACATACCTGAACACGGTGAGGCCCGTGAGGTCTTGTTCCAGTCTAGGGAGTGAGACATGCGAAGCACCTCCATCTCTGAAGCCGCTTCGCCTCCGCACTTCACCGTCTCATCCCCCACACTCGGACCCTCACTCTCAGAACGCCACCTATTGAACAATTAACTCACTAGGCATTGCCCCCCTCTAACGTATTTTGAATATGGGAATATTCATACAATGCTATTTCATCAGGGAACAATGAGGGTATTTTTTTTTGTTTTTGCATTTCAGTGTGCTGTGGTAATGCACTGAAACTAAGTACAGCACAAATCCATCCCAATAATATCTTCCCATTGACATATTGGGATTCGAACCCGGGTCCATTGGATTACCAGTCCAGTGGCAAGACCACTCTGCCACACCTCTCCTATTTCACCTGATATACTTTACCTGTCATGCTTCACCTTTCATATTTCACCTGATATACTTTACCTGTCATACGTCACCTGTCATACTTCGCCTGATATACTTTACCCGTCATACTTCACCTGTCATATTTCACCTGTCATACTTTACCTGCCATATTTCACCTGTCATATTTCACCTGATATACTTCACTTGTCATACTTCACCTGATATACTTTACCTGTCATACTTCAGGGGAGGTGTGGCAGAGTGGTCTTGCCACTGGACTAGTAATCCAATGGACCCGGGTTCGAATCCCAATATGTCAATGGGAAGATATTATTGGGATGGAATTTGTGTTGTACCTAGTTTCAGTGCATTACCACAGCACACCGAAATGCCAAAACAAAATACCCTCATTGTTCCCTGATTAAATAGCACTGTATGAATATTCCCATATTCAAAATATGCTACAGGGGAGCAATGCCTAGTGAGTTAATTGCTCAATAGGTGGCGTTCTGAGAGTGAGGGTCCGAGCCTGGGGAGAGAGACTGTGAAGCGCAGAGGCGAAGCAGCTTCAGAGATGGAGTTGGGTTCAAGCCGTGAATAGGTGCTTCGCATGTCTCACTCCCTAGACTGGAACAAGACCTCACGGGCCTCACCGTGTTCAGCGGTAGAGTGTAAAGGCTATCAGCCTATGCCCGAGAGGGAGTAGTTGGAATATAGAAAAAAAAAAAAAAATATATATATATATACTTCACCTGTCATACTTCACCTGTCACACTTCACCTGATATACTTCACCTGTCATACTTCACCTGTCATAATTTACCTGTCATACTTCACCTGTCCTACTTCACCTGATATACTTCACCTGTCATACTTCACCTGTCATACTTCACCTGATATACATCACCTGTCATACTTCACCTGTCATACTTTACCTGCCATACTTTACCTGCCATACTTCACCTGTCATTCTTCACCTGTCATACTTTACCTGATATACGTCACCTGTTATACTTCACCTGTCATACTTTACCTGATATACGTCACCAGTCATACTTCACCTGATATACTTTACTTTTCATACTTCACCTGCCATACTTCACCCGAGATACTTCACCTGTCATACTTTGCCTGTCATACTTCACATGTCATACTTCACCTGTCATACTTCACCTGATATACTTCACCTGTCACACTTCACCTGTCTTTGATAACTTTAACCCCCTAAAGTATCTGGAGGTCTTGTTTAGTTTTAGTTTGAAATATAATATAATAGAGATTGGTGTTCTTGTAGTAGTTTCAAGATGCCCTTTATGGGAATTTCTTGGCGTCTACCACCTCTCTCGGATGGGTTAGAGATCTCTGAGTGAGGGGATGTTTAAGTTATGTCTGTGTTGGGCAAGGGTTGGGCAGTGAAGTTCTGTTTTATCAGTGGGGTGTTGACAGCGGGGACAAGAAGGGTCTCGAGTTGGATCTTATAGTGATGAGTGATGGCCGGGAAGCGTGTTTCCTGATGGATTAATCATGAGAGGTGGAGAGTTTAGGATTGTTGTGTGGGCTGTTGTTGACGGTTTGTTGGGTGAGTTATGAGTGTATATGCTTGCGTGTGTTGGTGTTTGAAGGTGTTGGTGGGATGTTGCTATAGATACGGTTGGTAAGTATTTGAATAATGTATCGAAGTGGGGGTAGGTGATGTATAAGGGAGTGGCATGAGTGAAGAGCAGGACTGTGTTCCTATTATGTCTACATGGGTCTTCAGAGGAAGGATCTGTTTTGGCATGTATGAGATCTGTGTTTGTGAATTGCGTGAACCCTGTTATGATTTTGAGGGTTTATTCTGAGTGGCTTGTATTTTTGTGTGTGTTTGTGGTTGAGGTGCAGGTGCAGGCTTGGGATGCAAAGTGCATGGTTGTGCAGATATGCTGTGTGTAAAGTATTGACAGTATTTCATTTTTTTGGCCAAAGTCCTTGCCTGTGAGAGTTCTAAGGGCATATATTTCTTATTTGAATGAAGGAGACAACAGGCAAAGTTGCCTGTAACAAGTGTCTCTCATACAGTTGAAAGAGTGACAGAGCCAAATTCAAGGTATGTTAGAGTCAAACTGTCTGGACACACAGACCTTGAAGCAGTTTAAGTCATAGAATGAAGGAAAAACAGATTGAGAGATAGTTCCAAAGCATGCTTGTTGAGTAAAAGAAAATCTGTATAATATTGGGTTAGAGAGTTGGTCAGAATAGGGGTGGGAGTGTATTGAAAGGCAGTGGTGTTTGTGTTTTCTATGTAGATTAAATGTCATATAATGTGTCATAAGTTACACCAAGTACTTTACGGGTTCGGTTGAGGGGCAAGGGTTCGTTGAGTAGTGACATGTTGGTGAAAGCGTGGTGATTTGTGTCTGTCTGGGGTAAACTAAGTGATGGATGATTTTGAGGATTTGTCATGTGATTTTGTTCGTTCCAGTTCTAGGAGATATTTTAGTAGGTGGCTTATTGCTTGTTCGATTTTGAGGTGTTGTGATGTTATGGTGAGGTCGTTTGCATATGAGAGAATAATGCGTTTCAAGTGTCGGATTATTCTGTTGGAGATTATGGGAGAATAGGTTAAAAAGGTAGAAGAACGAGAGATTCAACATTGTGGTATGTAGAGAGAGCTTATAGGGAATTCGTATGAGTTGAGTTGATGAGACAAAAAAAAAAAAAAAATATTTCACTGTGTATGAAAGAGACAAAGGGGAGGCTGTTTGTAATGAGTGTCTCCCCTAAAGCCAAAGGAGTGACAAAGAGGCGGGTGCCTCGCACTCCCCGCAAGGGAGGGGTTATGCACTGAGAGAGTTCTGAAGAACACTGTTGTATTAGCGATAGAAGAGTGAAAGAGATGCAACATTGTGGCGTGTAGAAAGAGATTGTAGGGAACTAGTAAGAGGAAGTGAGTTGATGAGGCAAAATGATTTTGACTCTACACTTTCAAGAAGTGCTATATGGGTGGAACTTCCCCACACATGCGAACAATAGTCAATACATGAGTGCACTATGCCTCTATACAAAGTAAGAAGCTGTGCAGGGGTGAAAAACCCAGAGATAATTGATCACACCTAACTATTGTGAAGCTGCTTTAGCAAGAGACGTAATAAGATCTTTCCAAGAGAGGTTGGATGAAAAAGATAAATCTAGAATATTGAGAGAAGATGAAGGGTTAATTTGTGTATTGTTGAAGAGCAATTAATAGTCATGTGGAAGATTGCGATGGGTAGATAGAAGAAATTGAGTCTTGGAGGCCTTGAAAGTAATAATTTGTTCTCTGCCCAATCAGAAATAGTTGATAGATAAGAGGATAGATGCACCATGGCCCCTTCATGTGAGTTTTTGAGTGATTACCTGCTGGGTTGTTGTGGAAAAATAGTTGAATAGTGTAGGGTAGAATCATCAGCATATGATTGGATAGAACTCAACTTTCTCTTCATAATTGCTGAGGGGCACAGGGCCCTGGGTGGGGCTTTGGTTTCCTGGACGTTTCCGCACCCTCCTCAGCTCCCCGCCATGGAGTGGCTTCGGTCACCCAGGCTTTATTGTGGTCGGCAGTGAGGGTTCTGTGGGGGCGCGCGGTTATGGCCTTGGCCTGCTCGGGGCCTTGGGGCTGTTCGGCCAGGCAGCTTGGGGAACAACAACAACAACAACTAGAGGTACAGTTGATGAGATCATTAATGAATATTAAAAAGAGAACTAGAGACAGGACAGAACCCTGAGGAACACCGGACTTCATAGGTTGAGGAAGTGACCAATGGCTGTCCAAAACTGCAACTATGGAGCGGTCAGAAAGGAAATTAGAGACAAAGCCATAAATAGAGGGATAGCAACCGAAGGAGGGTACTTTGGAAATTAGATATTTGTGCTAGACTGTATCAAAGGCGTTTGATATGTTTTGTGTAATAAAAAAAGTCTCACCGAAGTCCTGAAGGGAGGATGACTAAGAGTACGTAAGATAAACAAGACAGGCACCAGTAGAGTGGTCCTTAGAAAAAAATCATCCTGACAATCTGAAAGTAGATTATGGGAAGACATTTTTTTAAGAAATTTTGAAATAAGAATAGTTTAAAAAACTTCATAGAGATGCAAGAAATGAGAGCAATTGGACAATAGTTGGAGGGCTGAGTGCAGTCACCCTTCCTTGGGACAGATTGAATGAGAGCAAACTTCCAGCAAGAAGGAAAGACGTTATAGGAAAGACAGAGACTAAAGAGTTTGCCTAGTCAGGGAGTCAGCACAGAAGAACAGTTGTTGAGTACAACAGGAGGTACACCATCTGGTCTATATGCCTTTTTAGTATTAAGTCCAGAGAGGACAGAAAGTACATCCTTAGAAGAGATTAGAATATTGGGCATAAGTAAGTGAGAGGGGGAATAGAGGGAGGAGTAGCACCGGAATCATCCAAGGTGGAGTTTTTAGCGAATGTTTGAGCGAAAAGTTCAGCTTTGTCAGAGAAGAGGTGACGGTGGTACTGCCAGGGTGGAAAAGAGAAGGGAAAGACGAGCTCCACTGAGGAGTTCATGGGAATTCCCTCCTCCACTCTTCCCCTATTATGTGATAAGGGTATCTCTGGTGTTAGAGCTCCCCCTGTGATTGGGTTGTCTCTGGTGTTCGCGCTCCCCCTCTTATCAGGGTGGATGGGACTCGTTAGTCTTGGCGGGCAACCCATCTAGGGGAATAAACCCTAAACAAATTACCGATGGGCGACACACTAATTGGCGCCACTTGCAAATGGCGAACTCTATAACAGATAACAGATATTGGAGATGTTTTTGGCTAGATGCTAAAAACTTGGAAAGAGCTAGAGTTGGAACGTTCAGAGCATTTGTTATTGATGAAAGAGTTTTCGAAGAGTCGAAAAAACAGATTTGGTTTGATTCCGGGAAGAAACATATAAAGTACGAGATTCTTGAGTTTCAAGGCAAGGGTACCGTAGTAAATCAAGATTTGTTAGAGTTAGTTTGAGAGACAGAGAGTGAGATGTATGCTTCCATGTTTGAATGGATTACCTCAGTAATGCGCTCGGCACTCTCCGATTGTCCCCGGACACAGAAGCAAAAATATTTCCATGGGAAATCAAAGAAGAACTGCCGTAGAGCCTCCCTGTATTTTTTTGTCTATGTGAGTGAGGGAAACAAAAGGCAGAACTGCTTGTAGCGAATGCCTCCCCAATAGTTGAAGAGTGACAGAGCCAAAATCAAGGGACGTTCGAGCCAAAATGCCTGGACACACGGAGTTTGAAGCAATTTAAGTCATAGGAGGAGGGAAAACTGATTCTGGAAGAGAGTTCGAGAGTTCAGCTGTTGAATAGAAGAAAGACTGAGAGTAACGGTTCACTCTTGTATATGCATGTGTATATTCATATGTATGTGTTGAGGGGAAGTAAAGATGTGGATGGTTAGATGGATTTACAGTAGATGGGTAGATAGATCAATAGATAGATGGATAGATCGTATAATAATCATTGGAGGAAGAATTACAGTTCGAGCAAAGAGACTTGCATATAAAGCAATTTATCCAGATATATTAAATATAGTTTATAAATAACTTTAAATTTGAGGTGAAGTGTAGACGACCTGAAAAAACATGCAGGCTAATCTGTGCGGACGGACAGGTATAAGGGACGATCATTGGATGATCAAACTGGAACTAACAGTGTGTAAGAGTGAATTTGAGGAGATATTAGGGAAAGCAAAGATGAGGGAGGAAAGGTTGGCGTAGAGTGGTGGTAGTGGTGCTGGTGGTAGTGAGGTTGGTGATAGTGGTAGTGGTGAGGTTTTGTTGGAAGATTTGTGAAAAGGTAGTGGAGAGAATGGAAGGCTGGAGATAAGTGAAGGGTGGTGGTGGAGAGAGATGCAGGGTGATGGTGGTGGTGGAGGATTTGGTGTAAGAGACTTGAGGAATGGTGGTAGTGGTGGTGGAAGAGACTATAGGATTGGTGGAGGAGGAAGGTTGGTGGTGGTGGAAGAAAATGCCGAGACCGGAGAGGTGGAGAAAGACAAGCGTGGAGCGATGGTGATGGAGGGGTGGTGGTGATGGAGGGAAGGGTGGTGGTGAGAAATAGAAAAAGGTTGAGTGGAAATATTTGAGAGAATGACGGAGAGGAGATGGGCACATAAGTTGAGACGTTAAATGGTAATGTGACTGATAAATTTAGATACGGTACAAATATACCAGTGTGTTATAAATGAAGAGATCGAAAGCCAATAATATGCAGAGTTAATTATTAGCCTTCTGCATTAGTTATTTAAATGGAGGCAGGGTGGAGTTAAACTATGTTGGAGAAACTGTGATAAATGGTTGTGATACCTAGTGATTGTAGTGGTGATCATTGTGGTAGTGATGGTAGTAATGGTGTAAGGTAGATGTGACACCTTGTGATTAAGGTGTTGATCATTGTGGTGGTGATGGAAGGTGGTTGGGATACCTTGTGATTGTGGTGGTGATCATTGTGGCAGTAATGGTGGAAGGTGGTTGTGATATCTTGTGCTTGTGGTGGTGATGGAAGTTGGTTGTGATGGTAGTAATGGTGGAAGATGGTTGTGATGCCTTGTGATTGTAGTGGTGATCATTGTGGTAGTAATGGTGGAAGGTGGTTGTGATACTTTGTGATTGTAGTGGTGATCATTGTGGTAGTAATGGTGGAAGGTGGTTGTGATACCTTGTGATTTTGGTGGTGATCATTGTGGTAGTAATGGTGGAAGGTGGTTGTGATACTTTGTGAATGTACTGATGATCATTGTGGTAGTGATGGTAGTAATGGTGGCAGGTGGTTGTAATACCTTGTGATTGTAGGTGGTGATCATTGTGGTAGTGATGGTAGTAATGGTGGAAAGTGGTTGTGATACTTTGTGATTGTAGTGGTGATCATTGTGGTAGTGATGGTAGTAATGGTGGAAGGTGGTTGTGATACTTTGTGATTGTAGTGGTGATCATTGTGGTAGTGATGGTAGTAATGGTGGAAGGTGGTTGTGATACCTTGTGATTGTAGTGGTGATCATTGTGGTAGTGATGGTAGTAATGGTGGAAGGTGGTTGTGATACTTTGTGATTGTGGTGGTGATCATTGTGGTGGTGATTGTAGTAATGGTGGAAGGTGGTTGTGATACCTTGTGATTGTGGTGGTGATCATTGTGGTAGTGATGGTAGTAATGGTGGAAAGTGGTTGTGATACTTTGTGATTGTAGTGGTGATCATTGTGGTAGTGATGGTAGTAATGGTGGAAGGTGGTTGTGATACTTTGTGATAATAGTGGTGATCATTGTGGTAGTGATGGTAGTAATGGTGGAAGGTGGTTGTGATACCTTGTGATTGTAGTGGTGATCATTGTGGTAGTGATGGTAGTAATGGTGGAAGGTGGTTGTGATACTTTGTGATTGTGGTGGTGATCATTGTGGTGGTGATTGTAGTAATGGTGGAAGGTGGTTGTGATACCTTGTGATTGTGGTGGTGATCATTGTGGTAGTGATGGTAGTAATGGTGGAAGGTGGTTGTGATACTTTGTGATTGTGGTGGTGATCATTGTGGTGGTAATTGTAGTAATGGTGGAAGGTGGTTGTGATACCTTGTGATTGTGGTGGTGATCATTGTGGTAGTGATGGTAGTAATGGTGGAAAGTGGTTGTGATACTTTGTGATTGTAGTGGTGATCATTGTGGTAGTGATGGTAGTAATGGTAGAAGGTGGTTGTGATACTTTGTGATTGTGGTGGTGATCATTGTGGTGGTGATTGTAGTAATGGTGGAAGGTGGTTGTGATACCTTGTGATTGTGGTGGTGATCATTGTGGTAGTGATGGTAGTAATGATGGAAAGTGGTTGTGATACTTTGTGATTGTAGTGGTGATCATTGTGGTAGTGATGGTAGTAATGGTGGAAGGTGGTTGTGATACTTTGTGATTCTAGTGGTGATCATTGTGGTAGTGATGGTAGTAATGGTGGAAGGTGGTTGTGATACCTTGTGATTGTGGTGGTGATCATTGTGGTTGTGATGGTAGTAATGGTGGAAGGTGGTTATGATACCTTGTGATTGTGGTGGTGATCATTGTGGTAGTGATGGTAGTAATGGTGGAAGGTGGTTGTGATACCTTGTGATTGTGGTGGTGATCATTGTGGTTGTGATGGTATTAATGGTGGAAGGTGGTTGCGATACTTTGTGATTGTAGTGGTGATCATTGAGTTTTCATGGTAATAATGGAGGAAGTGTGAATCATCTTTAAGTCACAACCCTCAACCATAATGGCCACTGACTAAACTGGATTTGATATTCCAACCTATTTTAACCAAACCTAGCTTGTACTAATAATTGCCAACCTAACTGGCCTAATCGAAACCAAGATCAATTAGGACTGTGACAGTTTTGGTTGACCATATAGTAGGTTGTTTTGACCTTCCTAATGGACTTGCAGGAAAGCTAGTGGTGAAGACAAATGATGGCTGGAGATATAGAGATGGACATTTAAGAGATGTTATGGTGGAAGCAAGGTTTAGATTTAGTTATAATGGTTATGATTAATCTGTATTATATAAGAACAGGACCAGAATGTCAACCACTACAATGAAGTCAGTACAATAGTACTGCACCTCAAGTTGTTTTATTTATATTATTCTTGACAAAACTCAAAGCTGGAACATAACATTTTGTTCAAATATGTTTCAAGTTATAAGAACGTAACCAAACTTTTAAATAATGTAGATTGGCTGTTCCGCCAGGCAGTCTGGGGAACAACAACAACATAATGTGGATTGGACATGTATGAGTCATTTTATAAGCAATCACAATGTCCTGGACAACATAACACACATATATATTAAGAAATGCTTAGCCTCAGCGTGTAGGTCTTGGGGTGCGGGGTGAGATAATTAAAACAATTATTCAGTGTACTTTATTTCATGAAGCTGTACGAAGCACATTTATACTTATTTGTAAAATTAATTTTAATATAGTCATTCGTGTTATTCTCTAAATTCACCCTCATATCTGTTGAGATGAGCATTAACTTGATAGCCTTCATGCTACTTTGTCGTGATAACATGAGGCAGTTCCATAATATTAATTCTACCTGGGGTGTTCTTATTTGCTTACAACGTGGTCTTTTACTACCAGCCTTCTCTCACTTTGTATCTTCCTTGATATTCTGACCTAGTTCATTCTCTGCATATGAATATTATCACAGCAAAGGACATGCTATATTACAACAATCCGACCAGTGCATAATTTTAATTTGACAAGACTATTAATCTTCCCCGTTAATCCAGCTAACCTAAACACACAAGACTGTATTTTGAAATGGCAAATCACCCTTTATTCATAAAATATATCATTAAACTAGATAATTATAATATATAAAAAGAAAACAAAATATGTATATAGTACGGTAATTATGTATATATTCTGCAGACTGGAACCGAAGCTGGACTAATGTGGCTGGCAAGGCGAGCAAAGAATAATGATTGTGGGTACCTTATGACCAGGAGCACTTCATATTAATTTATGGTAAGTTCTTGTTAATTCAGCCTTACGGTATAATAATAGTACTATCCCAGATAGCACACATTGATTCTTGGTAAGTCTCTGCATAACATTCGTTAGTAGGAATTTAACTATCACGCTCAGTTAAGGGGCTACTGGCTGGGTTATTGGTATATTCATTATTTAACTATCACGCTCAGTTAAGGGGCTACTGGCTGGGTTATTGGTATATTCATTATTTAACTATCACGCTCAGTTAAGGGGCTACTGGCTGGGTTATTGGTATATTCATTATTTAACTATCACGCTCAGTTAAGGGGCTACTGGCTGGGTTATTGGTATATTCATTATTTAACTATCACGCTCAGTTAAGGGGCTACTGGCTGGGTTATTGGTATATTCATTATTTAACTATCACCCTCAGTTAAGGGGCTACTGGCTGGGTTATTGGTATATTCATTATTTAACTATCACGCTCAGTTAAGGGGCTACTGGCTGGGTTATTGGTATATTCATTATTTAACTATCATGCTCAGTTAAGGGGCTACTGGCTGGGTTATTGGTATATTCATTATTTAACTATCACGCTCAGTTAAGGGGCTACTGGCTGGGTTATTGGTATATTCATTATTTAACTATCACGCTCAGTTAAGGGGCTACTGGCTGGGTTATTGGTATATTCATTATTTAACTATCACGCTCAGTTAAGGGGCTACTGGCTGGGTTATTGGTATATTCATTATTTAACTATCACGCTCAGTTAAGGGGCTACTGGCTGGGTTATTGGTATATTCACTATTTAACTATCACGCTCAGTTAAGGGGCTACTGGCTGGGTTATTGGTATATTCATTAATTAACTATCACGCTCAGTTAAGGGGCTACTGGCTGGGTTATTGGTATATTCATTATTTAACTATCACGCTCAGTTAAGGGGCTACTGGCTGGGTTTTTGGTATATTCATTATTTTATTTGATTTATTTATTTATTTGTTTAGCTTCCTCGCTAGACCTCCATCAAACTTAGAAAAACACCTCCTAGACCCCCTTACAAGATAAATTTGTAAATTTTTCGGTTGACAAATATCCCGGCCAAAGGCCGACTCCTCTTAGAATTACAGGCTCGCTATTGCTCGCCAGGAAAAAATCATCACCGAAATTGCACGAAAGGTTTTAAAATTGACAACGAAATGGGGCGAAAGGTCTCAAAATCGCCAAACTAATGGAACAAACGTCTTAAAACCTCAAAACTAATATACTAAACATGAGGGAGAAGGGGGTCCAGACAAAGCGAGTACTACCCCCTTAAGTTACTTCCAAACTTATTACCACTACCGTTCACTCTGAAGGACTATTTACGTTACTTTGAAACAATACACGTACCAGTGTGTTATCGCTTTGTTTCAACCCACGATACTCTCTGGACATGCATTGTATTATACATCCAAAAATAGAGCAACACCCATGCTATTAAAAACACCGGAGAAAACAATCCCATAAGGTAAAAATTATGCCTTTATATATGAAGAAAAAAAAATCAAGCACTTTTCAAAAATACAATCGGAATATGTCTAATGTCAATCATCTTTTTAATATATGAATATAATAGCACAAGCGTATACGATCACAGTTCTTGGCACAAAGTAGTGTATACGATTCTTGTTTAATTTTTTCGTTGGGTGTTTTAGAGTTATGCATTATATTGATACATGTAGCTTATGGTATGAAGAAGCAAATATAATTAAAACGAAGTCCCTACTCCTAATATTATATTTTCTACGATTATTTATACATAGGCAACTGTCGGGCAAGTATTAAAGTACTCGTAATGGTTATATATTGAAACTGAATACTGACTATCTTCCTTCAATATATTTTCTTTATTTACCATTCTTGTTTCCTTCCATATATCACCCACTCCTCCTCATTCCCTCCTTTATATCTTTATATCTTTATATCATTAATTGAGTTTTTTCCTTCCTGCAAATAATTGTTATCGCATATTCTTTTATTTTCTACCTTAACCCCTTGAGGATTATGACGCATTTTGACAGTCTTTTCTGGCTATCATTAGACGATAATATTAATATTAGGAAGGATACATGGAAATCAGAGGGTTAATTGAGATAGTCTTTACCCTTATAATGTAGACATTTGTCTTGGGGTATTTGATGGAGGTCTTGGGAGCAACCTAAAAATCTCCCCTTAATCATTTGAATATTATTTTGAAAGTTTGCTGGCAATCATTAGACGATTATAATAGCATTAGACGATTATAAGCTGTATACACAGCTTAGGAAGGATCTGTGGTAGTTATAAGGGTATTGAATATTATAAGCTGTATACACAGCTTAGGAAGGATCTGTGGTAGTTATAAGGGTATTGAATATTATAAGCTGTATACACAGCTTAGGAAGGATCTGTGGTAGTTATAAGGGTATTGAATATTATAAGCTGTATACACAGTTTAGGAAGGATCTGTGGTAGTTATAAGGGTATTGAATATTATAAGCTGTATACACAGCTTAGGAAGGGTCTGTGGTAGTTATAAAGGTATTGAATATTATAAGCTGTATACACAGCTTAGGAAGGATCTGTGGTAGTTATAAAGGTATTGAATATTATAAGCTGTATACACAGCTTAGGAAGGGTCTGTGGTAGTTATAAAGGTATTGAATATTATAAGCTGTATACACAGCTTAGGAAGGATCTGTGGTAGTTATAAAGGTATTGAATATTATAAGCTGTATACACAGCTTAGGAAGGGTCTGAGGTAGTTATAAGGGTATTGAATATTATAAGCTGTATACACAGCTTAGGAAGGATATGTGGTAGTTATAAGGGTATTGAATATTATAAGCTGTATACACAGCTTAGGAAGGATCTGTGGTAGTTATAAGGGTATTGAATATTATAAGCTGTATACACAGCTTAGGAAGGATCTGTGGTAGTTATAAGGGTATTGAATATTATAAGCTGTATACACAGCTTAGGAAGGATATGTGGTAGTTATAAGGGTATTGAATATTATAAGCTGTATACACAGCTTAGGAAGGATCTGTGGTAGTTATAAGGGTATTGAATATTATAAGCTGTATACACAGCTTAGGAAGGATCTGTGGTAGTTATAAGGGTATTGAATATTATAAGCTGTATACACAGTTTAGGAAGGATCTGTGGTAGTTATAAGGGTATTGAATATTATTAGCTGTATACACAGCTTAGGATCTGTGGTAGTTATAAGGGTATTGAATATTATAAGCTGTATACACAGCTTAGGAAGGATCTGTTGTAGTTATAAGGGTATTGAATATTATAAGCTGTATACACAGCTTAGGAAGGATCTGTGGTAGTTATAAGGGTATTGAATATTATAAGCTGTATACACAGCTTAGGAAGGATCTGTGGTAGTTATAAGGGTATTGAATATTATAAGCTGTATACACAGCTTAGGAAGGATCTGTGGTAGTTATAAGGGGATTGAATATTATAAGCTGTATACACAGCTTAGGAAGGATCTGTGGTAGTTATAAGGGTATTGAATATTATAAGCTGTATACACAGCTTAGGAAGGATCTGTGGTAGTTATAAGGGGATTGAATATTATAAGCTGTATACACAGCTTAGGAAGGATCTGTGGTAGTTATAAGGGTATTGAATATTATAAGCTGTATACACAGCTTAGGAAGGATCTGTGGTAGTTATAAGGGTATTGAATATTATAAGCTGTATACACAGCTTAGGAAGGATCTGTGGTAGTTATAAGGGGATTGAATATTATAAGCTGTATACACAGCTTAGGAAGGATCTGTGGTAGTTATAAGGGTATTGAATATTTCAATTAACCCTCTGACTTCATTATAGTCTTCCTAATCTGAATAAAATTGTCTACTAACAGCCAGAACACAGGAAATAACTGCTATATCGGATCTTGAAAGGGTTAACTTATGGCATATTTGGAGTATCTGGGCCGGGCCTATTCTTCTTCATTCTTGCTTCCATTCTCTCTTAGTTTCCGTTCATGACTTCCTTCATCACTCAAACATTTCAACCTATGTTCTTTCCTTCCTCCTTTATCTTTTATCAACTATTTCCTCTATTTTAGTGTTACTTCCTTCGACCATTATATTAGTTCTATTATTTAGTTAGTTAGTTTTGTTTATTTTAGTGTTCCTTCCTCCGACCATCCTATTTTTGTTTTGTCTATTTTAGTGCTCTTTCCTTCGACCATTTTATTTTAGTCTACTTTAGTGCCCCTTCCTTTGACCATCCTATTTTAGTTTTGTCTATTTTTGTTTTCCTTCCTTTGCCCATTTCTATTTTGTTTTGTCTATTTTAGTTTTCGCTTTCTTCGACCATTTTTATTTTGTTTTATCTATGTTGTAATATCTTCCTTCGACAATTCAATTTTAGTTTTGTCTATTTTAGCTTTCCTTCCTTCGACCATTCTTTTGACCGTTCTATTTTAGTATTGTCTATTTTAGTTGTCCTTCTTTCGACCATTCCATTATAGTTTTGTCTATTTCAACTTTTCTTCCTACGACCATTCCTCGGCTCTCATTATCTTAATGGTGTTAACCCCTTGAAGAGCATGACGCATTTTGATAGTTTATTCTGGCCATTATTAGACGATTTCACACAGATTAGGAATTATCTGTGGGAATGAAAAGGGTGAACCCTGTTTCAATTAACCCTCTAATTTGGTGATGGGCTGGTCTATCAGAGTGAGAACTGAGCGATCTCTGCCATACCCATAGCTTACTCTGACTGTTCCTTTTACTTATATATTTTCTAGATCTCGAGTGACGGCGTCTCTTCCGTGGATTGACCTCCCAATCTACAAGATTGGAAGCCAAAGCGTCACATTTTACCTTGCCCCTCAACTTTCTCTTCATATTTGCTGAGGGGCACATGACCCTGGGTGGGGCTTTGGTTTCCCGGGCGTTTCCGCACCCTCCTCAGCTCCCCGCCATGGAGTGGCTTCGGTCACCCAGGCTTTATTGTGGTCGGCAGGGAGGGTTCTGCGGGGGCGCTCGGTTATGGCCTTGGCCGTGCTCGGGGCTTTTCAGCTTGGGGAAAAACAACAACAACAACATCCCTCTTATTTCCATACACTCTTCCTAATTTGATTTAAATCGTGTAGAATAGCAAGAATACATTCCCAAAACGAATTATAATCTTCAAAGGGCTAATACCGTAGCATTCATCCCTTCGCCTTTCACACATTTAATTATTCCTTCCTTAAGGTGGTGTCACACGAACGCATTGTCCGGCAATTCTCGTTGAACAAGTTTGTTTTTATCGTACACTGTTGAGGATGCTTCCCATTGGAATCTGAAACAAATTGGGATGCACCGTTGATTATGTTAGTTAGTTTAAGACTTATGGAACTTATATTTTGAAGCTGACAGACAACAATTGCCCGTAAAAATTGATGGAAAATCGCTAATGTGACACCGTCTTTACTTCATAATTATCTTTTGTTTTTGTTTACTTGATAACTCATCTTGCCCTTTCCACTCTACCATGGTGTTATTCTTTCTTTAATTACTCTTTAATATGAGAACATAAGAACATAAGAAAATGGGAGTCTGCAGAAAGCCGATCGGCACAAACAAGGCAGATCCCTCTAACACCTAACCCTAAGTATAAGGCCTAATTGTAAGGCCTTAAAAGCTGGGCTTATAAAAGCCAGCTCACTAACACCATTAGGACTGACCTCACCGAAACGGTTAGTCAGAAAACGGGGGTCTACAGAGCGCCGATTGGCCCACACCTCCTCTCACACTACTGATCCACCTGGTGAACAAGCCTACGTCTTTTCTATCCTAAATGACTTAGAGAAGTTAGTTCAGCAACCCACCCGTATCCCATCGCATCGGAGATCGGCCCAACATTCTTGACCTGTTTCTAACTTCTAACCCTTCTTCTTATACTGTCGATCTTTTCTCTCCTTTGGGCTCCTCCGACCATAAACTTATCTCTGTCACCTGTCCTATCTCTCCAGTACGGCCACCCGATACTCTTAGCCGGCGGCGCTTGTGGCACTTTGGCGCTGCCGACTGGGAGGCTCTTCGGCAGTACTTCTTTGATTTCCCATGGAATTATTTCTGCTTCCGTGGCCGAGGACCCTCGGAGAGTGCTGAACGTATTACCGAGGTAATCCTATCGGGCATGGAAGCATACATTCCATTCTCTTTCTCTCAGACTAATGCTAAAAAATCTTGGTTTACTCACACCTGTTCTACTGCTGTCCGCAATAAGGAGGAAGCATTCAAACGGTACCGACGCCTTAAAACTCAAGACTCTCATTCTTCATATGTTTCTGCCTGGAATCAAGCCAAATCTGTTCTTCGACTTGCCAAACACTCTTTCATCAATAATAAATGCACTGAACTATCCAACTCTAGCTCTTCCCAAGCTTTCTGGCATCTAGCCAAAAACCTCTCCAACAATTTCTCTTCCTCGTCTTTCCCTCCCCTTTCCCACTCTGATGGCACAACCATCACTTCTTCCTCTGACAAAGTTAAACTCTTCGCTCAAACTTTTGCTAGAAACTCCACCTTAGATGATTCCGGTGCTATTCCTCCCTCTCCGCCCTCCTCTCTCTTACTTATGCCTAATATCCTAATCTCTTCAAAAGATGTACTTTCTACCCTCTGTGGGCTTAACACTAATAAGGCGTATGGTCCGGACGGTGTTCCTCCTGTTGTTCTCAAAAACTGTGCTTCCGTGCTGACTCCCTGCCTAGGCAAACTCTTTCGTCTCTGTCTATCCTCTAACGTCTTCCCTTCATGCTGGAAGTTTGCTCACATTCAACCTGTCCCAAAGAAGGGTGACCGCTCTCAACCCTCCAACTATCGTCCAATTGCTCTCATTTCTTGTCTTTCTAAAGTTTTTGAAACTATTCTTGCTTCCAAATTTCTTAAGCATTTCTCTTCATAATCTGCTCTCAGATCGCCAGTATGGCTTCCTTAACCCTTAATTAGCGGCGAGCAACATAAGTCGAGTTAAATAAAGCTGGACTATGTGGCGGCGCTCGACATAACTCGAGTGGCAATTTCAGCACGTAATGTGGCTGAGAGAGAGAGACAAGTGGTGGCAGGAGACTAGCGAGCGTATGACTGCTCCAGACCACCGCGGCGAACCTACTGACACAAATCTCAGCTCCCTCCTCCCTCTCTCACTCGCTACATACTCAATTATGTACTGAAAGTACCGAATTACCTGCTTTTTGCACTCGCGTTGCACGGTTATTGCAAGAAAACTATCCATCATACAAGGATCGTTATGGTGTCATTCGAAAGCTCTGTTTATGCCCTTTCAGGGATAGGTACTTGTTTTACGTTCTGGGTCTTATTTAGGCATGAAAATGATCACGTAAACAGCCCTATTTTGGCTAAAAACACCCCGCTGTGCGGTACACATAAATAAACCGCATAGGCCGCTCGTAAGGTGTTAAGGGTCGCTCTACTGGTGATCTTCTTTCATATCTTACTAACTCTTGGTCATCCTCCTTTCAGGACTTCGGTGAGACTTTTTCTATTGCACTAGACATATCGAAAGCCTTCGATAGAGTCTGGCATAAATCTTTAATTTCTAAACTTCCCTCCTTCGGTTTCTATCCCTCCATCTGTACCTTTGTCTCTAATTTCCTTTCCGGCCGTTCCATAGCCGCGGTTGTGGACGGCCATTGTTCACTTCCTCACCCTATAAACTCCGGTGTTCCTCAGGGCTCTGTCCTATCTCCTATTCTCTTTCTAATTTTTATAAATGATCTCCTTAACTGTACCTTAATTCCCATCCATTCATACGCAGACGACTCAACCTTACACTACTCCATTACTTTTTCAGAACGCCCCAGCCAGCAATCCCTCAACGACAAACGTAATGAAGCCATACAACTCTTAAATTCTGATCTAAATACTATTTCCAGTTGGGGCAGAGAAAACCTTGTTAACTTTAATGCTTCCAAAACCCAATTTCTCCATCTATCTACCCGTCAGGATCTCCCAGCGGACTATCCCTTATTCTTCAACAATACAAAAATCAACCCTTCATCTTCTCCCAATATTCTTGGTGTCTCTTTTTCTTCTGCTCTCATTTGGAAGGACCATATTACCAGTCTTGCTAAGGCAGCCTCCCAGAAGCTGGGTGTGCTCAACCGCCTTAGGGGGTTCTTTTCCCCTGCACAGCTTCTTGCTCTGTACAGGGGCATATTGCGCCCTTGTATTGAGTATTGTTCACATGTGTGGGGAGGTTCCTCTCACACCGCTCTCCTAGACAAGGTTGAAAGGAAGGCCTTTCGTATCATTAACTCCCGTCCACTCACCAACTTTCTGCAATCTCTCTCTCTCCACCGCAATGTTGCATCTCTCTCGCTATTCTATCGCTACTATAATAATCAGTGTTCCTCAGAGCTATCCCAGTGCATACCACCTCCTTTACGTAGGGCACATGGTACCCGTCTTGCAACTCAATCCCACCCCTACTCTGTGCAACTCTCCAACCCAAGAGTGAAACGTTACTCTCAAACTTTCTTCTACTCAACAGCTGAGCTCTGGAACTCTCTCCCAGAATCAGTTTTTCCCGCTTCCTATGACTTTAATTGCTTCAAACTCCGTGTGTCCAGGCATTTTGGCTCGAACGTCCCATAATTTTGGCCCTGTCACTCTTTCAACTATGGGGGAGGCACTCGCTATAGGCAGTTATGCCTTTTGCCTCCCTCAATCACATAGAAAAAAAAAAAAAAAAAAAAAATTACAGATCCCCCTCACACTCTCCTCCATATGCCTATATAATTTTATCTTAAAGCTCCCTATCGTTCTTGATCCCACTATAGCACTTGGTAGCCTATTCCACCTATCTACAACTTTGTTCCCAAACCAATATTTGCCTATATCCTTTCTGAAACGAAATTGATCTAATTTGAAACCTTTTGTTCGAGTTTTTTCGATATCACTGAGCTTTAGTACATTTTTCATGTCCTCTTTATTAATCCCACTAACCCACTTAAACACCTCTATCATATCCCCTCTAACTCTGCGTCTCCCTAACGAATGTAAGCCTAATTTTTTCAACCTTTCTTCATACGGAAGATTTCTGATATTATGGATCATTTTTGTCAGTCCATGTTGTACTCTCTCCAATGAATCTATGTCCATTCTGTAGTAAGGACACCAAAATTGAACAGCATAATCCATGTGGGGTCTCACTAATGACAAGTAAAGTTTTAAGATAACATCAGCAGTTCTGTTAGGCTACTCACACTCCTAGAGATGAACCCGAGAATCCTGTTTGCCTTGCTTCGAACGCTTATACACTGTTTTCTAGGCTTCAAATCATTGCTAACAAACACACCTACTAACGTTTTTAGAGGCTCTGTCACGCTGTTTATCGCAAATAACTTGATTACAAACCGTTGGATGTGTATAATACTTTGGAAACGTGTTACTCACACCTTGTGCTAATTTTCGACATAAAGGTGCATCACATAAAGTTTATAATTAAGGCACTATACTCCGAACATCATCACAAGTGTCCAGCTTGTGGAAGTCGTGGCCAGACTTGTCAGCCAACCAACGAAACAACGTATTCTATAGGCTCCGCCTTCCTTACCCCCACCTCCTTCCTCCATAAACCCCACACATTTTGTATGGGAATGTAAATTCTCCCTATCCTCATCAACTTGGCTTTTGTGCATTAATGACCCATGTATATATAACGGATACGCATTAATGAAGATAATATAAAATATATCGCCTCCCCGCTCAGGTATCACCCTCCCTCTTCCTGCCTCCACTGTCTCTCCCCCACCCTCTCACCCTCCGTTACAGTCCCCCCTCCCCTCTGATTCCCCCTCCCGTCCTGTTTCTCACTCGCCCATTCTCGCTTTTTATGTATGTTGTTATTTTTATTTATTGTGTTCTCTAACTCTCAGTGGTACAGGTAATTTAACATTGTAATTGATTTCAGCTGATAAAACTGTTCAGAGTAAATGTGTGTTGTACTGAATGACATTGCCATTCATTACTATAGGATTTCATTTTCGTATACCAGTGTAGCTAAGGCTACTCACCGGAGGTAATATATATTTTATTATGTTATCACCTTTGAATGTAGGTGAAGAAATGAAGCAGACATGATGGGTGAATAAATGACACAAGTTTATTTGATAAGTATATATTTTATTCGTCGTCACTATCCAGGAATATGTTGTCCTCATCATCACTATCAAGGTTGATGATGATAGGATTCAATTGTTCGTGTACATTGTCTGTTGCCCAATACTCTTTCTCAAAGGCTTGGGAACGTCGGACCGCACCCTCCCTCACCTCACGGGTTACACAAAGCCTTGCTTCCTCCAGCCTGGCCTGAAGGTCTGCATGGGTGAACCGGCATAAAGAGGAGCGGACGTGGCGTTTCATGTGTCCCCAAACCTGCTCGATGGCGTTCAGTTCAGGATGAGCGGGTGGCAACCGGACAACCACATGGCCCCAGGAGCGGATGATTTCATCGACTACGTATATTGATTTTGGCTTGTTTTTCTTGCATAGTTGTAGAAGCTCAGGGCGCGTGGAGTGTGATGGGAAGGGTATTTCGCGGTGTTCCAACCATTTTCTTAACCCGTACAGCCCCAGCGACGCGTCTGACGCGTCGGCGATGTATGTAACGCACAGCCCCAGAGACGCGCCTGACGCGTCACCCTAATTGCGCCGACCGTAACCTCAGGTGTAGCCACTCAAGAGGGCTCAGATATGTAAGAGAACTGTGTACGTATCCCACGCAACCGTGCCGATGGTTGAAAACTCTCAAAGTCCACGTGCGTGCGCGCGAGCGCGCAATAACCTGTTTTTTTGGGATAATTGCCTTCAATTTTTTACTCTTGTAAAATCCGTTTTCGGGGGCTCTGTAGGACCATTTTTTAAGCTTTTAGAGCGGTTTTTCGTGGTTTTTCCTTCATTCCTAACCCATTCGCTATTGTTTCTGGAATAAAACCATTTTTTGAAAACCGGCCGGGTTCTGGTGCGCAAACATTACAAAACTAGCCGGGGCTCCACGGGTTAAGTCTGCTTTCTTCGTAGAGGTGGTGGGGCACCGACTCTCCTCTGTCAGCTGGCTGTGATAAGGCGCATTATCTACCACCAGTACGGACGGCTCAGCCAGTGACGGTAGGAGTTGCGAAGTAAGCCAGCTGCAGAACAAGTCGCTATTCACTTCCCCATGGTAGTCGCCGCTGGTGTTCTTAGTTGGAAAGCAAAGAAACGCATCCTCGACAAAACCCTCAACTGTGCCAGCTGCAAGAACCACCAAACGCTCCCCTTCCCCGGACGGTACATGACGGGTGTATGTGGCACTGTTGGTAGGTTGAGTGCTGTCTACCCATGCCATGTTGTGGTTCATCCTGGTCGTGAACCAAGTTTCATCAAGGTATACCACTTGTCTACCCTCTTCCCGGTGTCGTTTAAGTTCCCGGAGAGCACTAATTTGACGGCACACAGTGTCAAGGGTCTCCTTCCTCACATAGGTGTTCTTATGGATGGTCTTGTAACGGAAGCCCATGCTGTGGATGAGTCGCCACACTGATGTATTGGAGGTTCCCTCCAACGAGGCTTGACATTTGTAAGTTGTTTGTCAGGGAATGAATGGTAAGTGCTTCGCTGGCAGCAAATTTGGCGTAGATGTTTTGACGAATGGCGCCAATAGTAAAACTGTCAAAGCGGGCCGGGGTTGTTGGTTGTGGGACATTCGATATCTCAGACTGATGCTTAGAACTGCGCGACACTATCGTCCTCACCGATGCCCCACTCATGCCGATGACCTTCCCGACCCGCTCAAACGGCCTGTGGATAAAGGCAATTATGAATATCTGATAGGCCACAAACACAATTAAGTATCTGTCGGTGATCAAGATAAGTTTACTGTGGCTATATCATGTTTAATCGTAATATTGTGCTATAAGTAAAATAAAATACAATATCTTAAGATCAGGAGGACGGCTTGGTAGAGGCAGAGGAACGGATAGTCTTGGAAGACTATGGCCTAGCAGATACTAAGTGTCTTAAGTGCGGAACAACCAATGCAAGAAAGAATTCGCGAAAATGTTCCGGCTGTCTTAGATCTATTCATTTATCTTGTGCTAAGCTGACAAAGAAAACATCAGGAGAACAACCAAACTGGAAATGTCTCGCATGCGCAGGGCCCACTGCAGAGCCAACCGGGGCAATACCGGCAACACCGGTCGCCGACTTGACCCAACTGGTGACCAAATGGAAAGCGCGGATCCAGGTCCTTGCCTGGGTACCTAAAGGAGCCAGAATCCAAGTGGCGGAGGCCCTTACAACCATCATAAAGCAGGCCCTACAGCTCAAGACACCCCTCGCATGGGCACGGCTCCTGGGTTTCTCCTATGGGGCCCTCCGAAAACCACCCAGAACCAACATACAAGACCATCTTCAGGTTTCACTAGCCACCAGAGTGAAACGTCAAGTAGCACAGTATATGGATGGAAACAAACTGGTGGAACCCCCCGAACAGCAACCAAACAGGGCCCAGAAGCACCAGGACAAGGAAGAGGAAGAGGCTGAACAGCTACGTAAGAGGGTCGCGGCGAAGCTGGCAGATAGTGACATCAAAGGGGCCGTCAGACTGTTGTCCTCTTCAGAAGGTTTTGCTGGTCAAGGCACTGAAGTTGTTGAAGCCCTACAAGAAAAGCACCCACCTACACCTAGGGACCTAAACCTCCCCCCTGCCCCAAATGACCAGATGCGCCAACCTTTAGTTGTCACGAAGGAGCAGGTGGTCGCCGCAGTGACTTCATTCCCAGCAGGCTCAGCCGCGGGCCCAGATGGTATCCGACCCGCCCACCTCAAAGGCCTCTTGGGTCAGGGATCAGGAGCTGCTGGGGAGGCACTCTTGGAAACCCTCACCAAATTCATCAGCATGGTTTTAAGAGGGGAAGTACCCGACTGTGCCACACCCCTATTTTTTGGGGCATCACTCTGTGCACTGGCAAAAAAAGATGGCGGTGTGCGCCCAATAGCAGTAGGGAACACCTTCCGCCGCCTTGCCACAAAGGTGGGTTTGAAACCACTCTCGAATGGCCTAGGTCAACACTTAAGACCAGTTCAACTAGGTTTCGGAACTCCAGGGGGGAGTGAAGCTGCTGTACACGCAACCCGCACCTACCTCAGCCAAGCCCAAGAAAAACGAGTGCTTCTAAAGATTGACATGCGGAACGCATTCAACAGCATTCGCAGGGATGTCTTCCTCCGTGCAGCTCAAGAACACATCCCCACTCTGTACCCCCTACTTTGGCAGGCTTATTCCAAACCTTCAATCCTGATTTTTGGCGAGACGGTAATCCCATCAGAGACCGGGTTACAGCAGGGAGATCCAGGTGGTCCTGCTCTTTTCTCAATAGGGGTGGATGCAGCAGCTAACAAAGTAAGGTCAGAGCTGAATGTATGGTACCTGGACGATGCAACCTTGGGTGGGTCAGTAGAGAACGTTCTAACCGACCTAAATAACATCATAACTGACCTCGGCCAGGCCGGGCTAGTGATAAATGACACCAAATGTGAACTTGTTCTCCTCAACCACACACGTGAACAAGGAGAAGAGACTCAGGCCCTGTTCCGAAACATATTGCCAGATGTAAAGATCCTTCAGGAGCACCAGCAAACCCTATTAGGTTCCCCACTAACTCTGGCAGCAATCCCACCAGCACTTCAAGTTAAAAAGGAGGAGCTTCAACGTCTCGTGAGTCGCCTGATACACATCGATGCCCACTCAGCTCTGGCCCTGCTCAAGAACTGTTTCTCCATCCCAAAACTCCAATACCTCCTGCGCACATCGATGACTTACACGAACAATGGCGGCCTCCAAGAATTAGACAGCATAATCCGAGAAGCAGTGACCAGCATCACCAAAGTGGAATTTAAAGAACGGGCCTGGACACAAGCCACCCTTCCTGTCCGCCTCGGGGGCTTGGGCATACGGAGAGCCTCGGATATTGCCTCCCCAGCCTTTATCTCTTCCCTCATCGCGACCAATGACCTCGTATTGTCCATCCTTTATTCTAAACCCGGAATGACACTTAACGGGGACGTAACAGCAGCGATTAACACCTGGAAGGGAAGTACAGGAGTAGAGGAGGAGCCTCAGGGTACCTCCAGTAGCAAGCAGAAAGCGTGGGATACCATCTCGGCGAAGAAAACTCAAGAAAATCTCCTAACCAATGCAGACCAGGTTGCAAAAGCACGCCTCCAGGCAGCCGCCCGTTCGGAGAGTGGCTTGTGGTTACACGCCATCCCCATCCCACCTCTTGGAACTCACTTGGATGCTGAAGCGCTCCGGGTCGCCATCGCGCTCAGAGTGGGTGCGGCAGTTTGTCACCCACACACTTGCAAGTGTGATGGGAGGATGGATGCTCAAGGTCACCATGCCTTGTCATGTAATTACAACGCAGGCCGCCTGCCAAGACACTCTGCACTAAATGATGTCATAAAACGGGCCCTGCAGAGTGCTAACTGTGCATCAATCCTCGAACCACATGGACTTCACAGAGAAGACGGCAAACGGCCAGATGGGATGACCACTTTCCCTTACAAGAATGGCCGGTGCCTCGTGTGGGATGCCACATGTGTTGACACTTTCTCCACAACCAACGCCGCCAGAAACGCCGACGAAGCAGGTGAAGCCGCCCGGATAGCAGAAAATTAAAAGCGAGAAAAATATCAAGCCATCGCCACAATTCATGAGTTCGAGCCCCTGGCATTCGAAACTTCAGGAGTCTTCGGCCCTACCACCCTTAAGATGGTGAATGAAATAGGCCGTAAAATCAGAGAAGTTTCAGGAGAACCCCGGGAAACCCTCTGGCTCAAGCAAAGACTAGGGATGGCTATCCTCCGGGGCAATGCCACCAGCGTCATGAGCTCAGTTCGACAGGACTGGGTCATGCCACTGCGTGAGGCCCCGGCAGGAGTGGTGTATCCGTAGTCTTTCCACAGTAGGGTAAAACAAAACATAAACTTTATTTGTATGTAACATGTGTGATGCACATTAATAAAAGGGGATGTGTCGGATGGTTGAAAGCCACAGTTGCTAGCGCGTTTGGGGCTAGCAACACGTATTATGAAAAACATGCATCCTCCTTCATTCACTGTCCCCCCCTTCACTCACTCAACCCCACAATTTGCCGGAGGATAACAGGTTTTTCACAATACGTAGATGGAGGTCTATATCTTAATCATGAAATGGTTCTCATTTCTTACGTAGGCACCCAAGAGCATCCAAGACGAAGCATAGCCAAACTACTATATAACGCATGCAATTGTTTTATTTGACTACCTATATATTTCATAATACTGGATATCTTTCATCTTCACATCTATATCATAATATTATCTTAACTACAATATCATACCACCACTACGATATCTTATCTTCACCTCTATATCTAATCTTCAGTGAAATGTGATATACAGAATCACAGTATCATATTCGAAAATATCTTACTTTCTTTATTTCTTATCTTAATATACACTATATCATAACTTAACTCTACTTAATATAGTATAACCAAAATACTGATATACTCTCATTTTATTATGCTGAGCCTATCTGTACAGTCCATCGGGCCGTACTTTTAAACCTTCTGCCTAGCCTGGCGATAAGCAATTTCCTACTGTTACTACACAGTGAGATGGTTCGCCAGCCCTGGCGAAAGGTTTTAAAAGTACGGCCCATAACACTTTCAGCCAATGCTTGATTCCATATTCTCATCAGCTCATATTCATGTATCTGTCAAGAATAATCGTGGAATTGTACCCTTCCTGTTCTGAATGTGTAGGGCTCACCGCCTCATTATACTGTCAATGAATGGGATGGAAAAAATCGCCCATATTATTTGTAATTATGTGATGTGGAAACTTTAACCACTTACCTATTCAAACTGATTTGTAGCCGAATGTCAGTTTTCTCCTTGTTGTATATAGAGTACAACCGCATAACAAATGCATTCCTACAGCCACCTGGACAACTTAACATTCTCGCCATGACGGACCCCGTTGACTCTTGCACAGCAACTGACTGTGTTAAAACACTTCTTCCATGTACCCCTTTCACACGAATGAAACAAAGCACTCCCGAGTTGCAACAAACTATTTCAATCCCAGCGAGAGGGTAGGAGGGGAGAGGGAGACTGTAACGGAGGGTGAGAGGGGAGGAGGGGAGAGGGAGACTGTAACGGAGGGTGAGAGGGTGGGGGAGAGACAGTGGAGGCAGGAAGAGGGAGGGTGATACCTGAGCAGGGAGGCGATATATTTTATATTATCTTCATTAATGCCTATCCGTTATATATACATGGGTCATTAATGCACACAAGACAAGTTGATGAGGATAGGGAGAATTTACATTCCCATACAAAATGTGTGGGGTTTATGGAGGAAGGAGGTGGGGGTAAGGAAGGCGGAGCCTATAGAATATGTTGTTTCGTTGGTTGGCTGACAAGTCTGGCCACGACTTCCACAAGCTGGACACTTGTGATGATGTTCGGAGTATAGTGCCTTAATTATAAACTTTATGTGATGCACCTTTATGTCGAAAATTAGCACAAGGTGTGAGTAACACGTTTCCAAAGTATTATACACATCCAACGGTTTGTAATCAAGTTATTTGCGATAAACAGCGTGACAGAGCCTCTGAAAACGTTTAGTAGATCTTTCTCACAGTCTGAGTTTTCTAATTCCATATTAGCTAGTTGATATTTAACATTTGTATGCATCCTCCCTATCTTTAATACTTTGCATTTGTCAATGTTAAACTTCATCTGCCAATTTATTGACCATTCGTGTAAGGTATCTAGATCCCTTTGCAGGCACTCTATATCTCTATCTGAATAAATTTTCCTCCCCATTTTGGTATCGTCTGCAAATGTACTTATCCAACTAGTTATACCTAAATCAAGGTCATTTATGTATATAACAAACAACAGAGGACCTAATACAGATCCCTGGGGGTCACCACTTTTGACTGCTCCCCATTCTGACTTGGTACCATTTATACTGACTCTCTGCTTCCTACCAATTAGCCATGACCTAATCCATCCCAACAACGCCCCACCTATTCCATGCGCCTCAACATTTCTCATCAATCTCTCATGAGGGACTCTGTCGAAAGCTTTACTGAAATCTAAATATATAATATCGTATGACTTGTCATTATCTACTGCTTCATATACCTCTGAGAAAAAGCTAAGCAAATTAGTAAGGCAAGAACGTCCTTGAGTGAATCCATGCTGAGAAGAATTTATTAAGTTAAATGTTTCTAGGTTGTTTCTAATTTCCCTAGCAATAATTGACTCTAGTAGCTTTCCTATGACTGATTTGAGACTAATGGGACGGTAATTGGATGCTATTGATTTATCACCTTTTTGAAGATCGGAACTACATTTGCAAGCTTCCAAGCTTCTGGAACTATACCTGTTTCTAATGACTTGTTAAATAGAAATGTTAATGGGTAACTTAACTCATCTCTGCATTCTTTTAATACTCTAGCATATACCTCATCAGGACCAGGCAATTTCTGAGGTTTCAGTCTGTCAATTTCGTTAAGCACATAATTTCTACTTATAGTAACCGTACTTAACCTATTTTCTATACTATCGCTATATACCTTACAGAATTCTGGAATCTGTGCCAAATGTTCATTAGTGAAAACGGAAATAAACTGACTATTTAATGTACTGCACATTTCTAAATCATTTTCTGTCATTTCTCCTATCGAAGTTTTACATCTCTAACTTTAGATTTACATAGTTGGAAAAAGCTTTAGGATTATTGTTTGAGTCGTTGGCTATCCTTATTTCATAATTTCTGTTTGCTTTCCTAATTTCCTTTTTTACCTGTCTTGATAGAGTCTGATAGTAAATAAGTAGGTGATTTTCGCCTATCTTAATTTTTCTATATATTCCTTTCTTATTTCCTATAAGATCTATTAGTTTATTATTCATCCATTTTGGTTGGTTCTGTGTCGATCTAAATCTTCTTTTGGGGATATATTTATTTTGCGAATTGTGAAGTGAAGAAATAAACTGTCCATATGTAGCTGTCAAGTTTAGCTCTGGCTTAACCTGACTTAATTGTTCAACAATAGGGTCCACCCTTAAGGCTCTTCTTATCCCACCACAATCGGCTTTTCTGAAATCTAGGATAAGTGACGGATTCTCTTTAGCACTTCCTGTCCATTGTATGTTAAAATAAATAGATTTGTGATCGCTATTTCCTAGTTGGTCCCATATATCTACATTATTTATCATATGTTCCTTATTACTGAGAACTAAATCAAGAATATTATTACCTCTAGTCGGCGAGTCTATGAATTGACATAAAAAACTATCCTGTACCGCCTCAATAAACTCTTCAGAATCTGAGTCGCCGATTTGATGCTGCCAATCTATCTTCGGAAAATTAAAATCTCCCATAATGCACACATTGCTAAACCTTGATGCTATTTTCACTTCCTGCCATAAAGATTTACCTTCATTTCTACTCATATTTGGTGGTCTATAAATTATTCCAATAACTGTGGTCTCGCTACCTTCGCTAACCTCTACCCAAATACTTTCGTTATCATTATTTAGTCTAATACCTGATTTAGTACAGCATTTTAATGAACTCCTGACAAACACTGCTATTCCGCTCCCCCTCCTACTTGTTCGGTCATATTTAAACAAACTATATCCTGGTACATCAAATTCTGCTAACAAATGCTTGGATTCTGTATTAATCCATGTTTCAGTAAGGGCTATTATGTCTATATTTTCATTGCTAACAAGTGCTCTAAGTTCGTCCATTTTATTACATAAACTCCTACAGTTTGTGTAATATAATGTCAATGTATTTCTTTTATTGGTGTCTGGTGGTCCACCAGACACCAATAAAATAATTTTTTCTTTCTTCTATTAGTATCTATTTGACTGCTGTTGTTATCTTGTATTATGATAGATATTGTACCACTATTTATACGACTAACTTTTATTACTGCATTAACACCTATTATTTCACTGTTATTAGTAATATCTAATTTCCTTTCCTGACTATTTTGTCTATCACCTAATTTATTTTGTTTTCTTTTGATGGGAAATTGTCAATTTAAAACTCCACCTCAACTGCTCTATCAACTAACCTTCCTAGCATCCCTACCCCTTTCCTATAAACCCTATACACCCTTACACGATTGGATACCGCATTTCTTTTCTATTTTCTGGCTATTATTCGACGATTTTATTCAGATTATGAAGGGTTTATAGAAGTCAGATTTGTTTTTAGATTGTCTGTATCCTTATTATTCCCACAGATCCTTCCTAAATTGCATAACATTGTCTAATCATAATCTTTAAATGGATAAGGGGAGATTTTCACTTAAGATTTTGTTTTACCCCATTCTCCCTCATGTTTAGACCCATTTATTTTGACATTTTAAGACGTTCACCATATAAGTTTGGCGATTTTAGACATTTCGCTCTATTTATGTCAATCTTAAGACTTTCGTGCTTTCGCCCCATGTATGTCAATCTTAAGGCATTCGTGCCATTTAGGTGTCGATGTTTCCTGGCGAGCGATAGCGAGCTTGTAATTCATGCGTAACCGGCCTTCGACTCAGATATTTTTCTACCGAAAAATATAAACACTTATTTTCTTTAAGCGTGCTGGAGGTAAAAAAACTAAAAAGCTCCCGTTAAGTTTACTTGGCCGCATTCCCAGAGTCCGCCCCGGTGCCTTGTCTCTTCACATGTTATTATATTTATCCTTCCTGCCAACACATCTCCCTGACTTTCTGCCTTGTTTTTCCTCCCGTGAACAATACAAGGTGTCCTCCTCTCTTCCCCCCCCCCCCCCCTGCAGCTTTATCATCACCTAACCTTTTCCCATGTATAACAAAATAAATAAATATACTATATACATAAATACATAGACAAAATCAATATAAATAATATATATATGTATATATATACAGTATATATACAGTATATATATATATTATATATATATATATATATATATATATATATGTATATATATACAGTGCATATATATATATATATATTGCTTTCCAGTATCCATAATTGTTTTTGTTGTTTTTGTTTTTTTAGGGGGAGTTGGGGGGGGTGGGGAACATAGCTACATCCATACTCTAGACCTTTGCTTAACACAATAAGAGCGGGTGGTGGAGTATATTTCACCGTGGCACCCAGCGTTTTTTTTTTAACCATAAATGGCCTTGATTCCGTGCTCATTTTCATGCATAAACAAGAGCCAGAGCATAATACAATTATGTATCCCTGAAAGGGCGTAAATTGAGCATTCCAATGACACCAGAACCATCCTTCTACGATCACTGGTTGTTTTGCAACGATCGTACAACCGAAGGGCAAAATCGCTAAAATACGATCATTTCGTTACATAATTACGTGTGTAGCGAGGGAGGGAGGGTGGAGTAGTGTGGAAGGTCGCAGGACGATTCGACGGTGCGCCAGTTCGACGATGCCGTCGAAACGTCTATGCTCGCGATCGTCGAAACGTCTCTGTCCGAACCGTCGAATCGTTCAATAATACTGGCCATCGTCTAATTGTAACATTGAACCCCTTGGGGTTCATTTTTATAATGGTTTATATTAATTATGAAATTTCCACAATACCTTCATAGCCTAAACTAGATTTTATGAGTACAAAAGTAAGACCATCGAAACGTTCATTTGAAAGTTTTTAAGTTTCGAAATTGTGTGTAGGCTACGTGTGTGTGTTTGATTAAAACAATACAATTTCTTAATTTGAAGGCTTAACTGTTTCGAAATTATAGGTTACGTGTATGTGTGTGTTGGATTAGAAAATTTGAATATCTCAATTTGAAGACTTAGTTGTTTCGAAATTGTTTGTACGTGTGTGTGTGTGATTAGAACAACAAAATGTCTTGATTTGAAGGTTTAACTGTTTCGAAATTATACGTAGGGCCTACAGTATATGTGTGTTGGATTAGAAGATTTGAATATCTCAATTTGAAGACTTTGTTGTTTCGAAATTGTTTGTACGTGTGTGTGTGTGTGATTAGAACAATAACATGTTTTGATTTGAAGGTTTAACTGTTTCGAAATTTTGCGTTGTGTGTGTTTGATTAGAACAATTGATTGTTTTCAATTTTATGACTAACGGTTTCGAAATTGTGCGTATGTGTGTCACTGTATGTGTAGGCTTATATAAGCTGGACATTGTTTTGAGTTATTAGCATAACGACAATGGACAACAACTGCTGCAAGTGTGAAAGACCTGTCCGTCCTCTCCAACATGCAGTGGAATGTGATGGCTGCAATAGGTGGCAACATAGGACTTGCGGTATCAACATATCCCAAGCTTGCATTCGCTTATACGATGCCAGGATAGGAATGCTTCTTTATCAAACCCTCTAAGTAGCATATTATGTGAATGTTTCTTAGTACATGTCAGTAGGCCCACGGCGGCCGTGGCGAGCGGTCATGAGGTAATTTATGCTCCTCCCGTCGCTTGTCTCTCTCTCAGAGCCAATATTGCGCCAAAATTGCACACAAACTTAAGTCAGGCCCCGCCACATAGTCCAGATTTTTAGAGATGGACTTAAGTCAGGCCCCGATAGACAGGGGTTAATGACCCCTCATAATGTCCTGGGGAGGTATTTATAAAGCACTTGTAGGCCTAAAAGTAGCTTTTAAAGATGGCGGCCACTTTTAAAAGATACAAGTTGGGTCAAAAAACACTTTTAGCGGCTAAAAGTAGCTTTTAAACCCGGCAAAAGCTAAAAGCCCTCCTGGGAACTTTTAGCGCTTAAAAGTTACTTCTAGAGAACGATGAAGATGGTTGAATAACAAATCCGCCACACCCTGCCAAGGAATGTGCATGTTAGACAAGCTAATTGGATTAACTCTGAGTTAATAGAAAGATACCGTTTAAACATAAGAACATAAGAAAATGGGAGTCTGCAGAAAGCCGATTGGCCTAAGCAAGGCAGATCCCTGTCCCACACAACCCCAATTACAAAGCCCAATTATAAGAATATAAGAACATAAGACAATGGGAGTCTGCAGAAAGCCGATTGGCCTAAGCAAGGCAGATCCCTGTCCCACACAACCCCAAATCAATTACAAAGCCCAATTATAGGCTCAACACTCTAATACCCTGAGGATCATCTTACCAAAACGGTTAGAGATTAACGCAGGATTATGGGGGTCTGCAGAGCGCTGATTGGCCCAACCCGGCTGATCCCCCTTCACACCCAACCCTTCTCGTCCATATGCTTATCCAATTTTATCTTAAAGCTCCCTACAGTTTTAGATCCCACTATAGCACTTGGTAGTCCATTCCACCCATCTACAACTCTGTTACCAAACCAATATTTGCCTATATCTTTTCTGAAACGAAATTTATCTAATTTGAAACCATTGGTACGAGTTCTTTCGCTATCACTGAGCTTTAGTACATTTGTCATGTCCCCTTTGTTAATCCCACTAACCCACTTGAACACCTCTATCATATCCCCTCTAACTCTGCGTCTCTCTAACGAATGTAAACCTAATTTCTTCAACCTTTCTTCATACGGAAGATTTCTAATATTATGGATCATTTTTGTCATTCTACGCTGTACTCTCTCCAATGAATCTATGTCCATTCTGTAATAAGGACACCAAAATTGGACAGCATAATCCATATGGGGTCTCACTAATGACAAGTAAAGTTTTAAGATAACATCAGCACTTCTGTTACTCACACTCCTAGAGATGAACCCGAGAATCCTGTTTGCCTTATTACGAACGCCTATACACTGTTTTCTAGGCTTCAAATCATTGCTAACAAACACACCTAGATCTTTCTCGCAGTCTGAATTTTCTAATTCTAAATTAGCTAGTTTATATTTAACATTTGTTTGCATCTTCCCTATCTTTAATACCTTGCATTTGTCAATGTTAAACTTCATCTGCCAATTTACTGACCATTCATGTAAGGTATCTAGATCCCTTTGGAGGCACTCTATATCGCTATCTGAATCAATTGATCTCCCCATTTTAGTATCGTCTGCGAATTTACTTATCCTACTAGTTATACCTAAATCTAGGTCATTTATGTATATAAGAAACAACAGGGGACCTAATACCGATCCCTGGGGGACACCACTTTTGACTGCTCCCCACTCTGACTTGGTACCATTTATGCTGACTCTCTGTTTCCTACCAATTAGCCATGACCTAATCCATCCCAACAACGCCCCACCTATTCCATGTGCCTCAACCTTTCTCATCAATCTCTCATGAGGGACTCTGTCGAAAGCTTTACTGAAATCTAAATATATAATATCGTATGCCTTGTCATTATCTACTGCTTCATATACCTCTGAGAAAAAACTAAGCAAATTAGTAAGGCAAGAACGTCCCTGAGTGAATCCATGCTGAGAAGAATTGATTAAGTTAAATGCTTCTAAGTGGTTTCTCATTTTCCTAGCAATAATTGACTCTAGTAGCTTTCCTATGATTGAAGTGAGACTAATGGGACGGTAATTGGATGCTATTGATTTATCACCTTTTTTGAAAATCGGAACTACATTTGCAAGCTTCCAAGCTTCTGGAACTATACCTGTTTCTAATGACTTGTTAAATAGAAATGTTAATGGGTAACTTAACTCATCTCTGCATTCTTTTAATACTCTGGCATATACCTCATCGGGACCAGGCGATTTCTGAGGTTTCAGTCTGTCAATTTCCTTAAGCACATCATTTCTACTTATAGTAACCGTACTTAACCTATTTTCTATACTATCGCTATATACCTTACGGACTTCTGGAATCTGTGCCAAATTTTCATTAGTGAAAACGGATAGAAACTGACTATTTAATGTACTGCACATTTCTAAATCATTTTCTGTCATTTCTCCTATCGAAGTTTTAAGGGGGCCTATTTTATCTCTAACTTTAGATTTATATAGCTGGTAAAAAGCCTTAGGGTTATTTTTGAGTCATTGGCTATCCTGATTTCATAATTTCTTTTGTCTGTCCTTATACATGTTTTAACCTCTCTTGATAGATTCTGATAGTAAGCAAGTAGGTGAATTTCGCCTTTCTTTATTTTTCGATATATTCCTCTCTTTTTCCTAGAAGGTCTAATAGTCTATTATTCATCCATTTAGGTTGGTTCTGTGTTGATCTAAATTTTCTTTTGGGGATATATTTATTTTGCGCATTGTGGAGTGAAGAAATAAAATTATTATATGTAGCTGTCAAATTATCCTGAGTTAAGACAGGTATCTGAGAGAGAGTATGATCATTAGCGCACCTGGGTCCACTTAATAGTTTAACCATAGGATCGACTCTTAAGGCTCGTCTTAATCCACCATAATTGGCTTTTCTGAAATCTGGGATAAGTGTCGTATTCTCTTTAGCCTTTCCTGTCCATTGTATGTTAAAATAAATTGATTTATGATCACTATTTCCTAGTTGGTCTCCTATCTCTACATTATTTATCATTTGTTCATTATTACTGAGAACTAAATCGAGGATATTATTACCTCTAGTAGGCGAGTCTATGAATTGAAATAAAAAACTATCCTGTACCGCCTCAATAAACTCTTTTGAATCTGAGTCGCCGATTTGATGCTGCCAATCAATATTCGGAAAATTAAAATCCCCCATAATACACACATTGCTAAACCTTGATGCTATTTTCACTTCCTGCCATAAAGCTGTACCTTCGTTTCTACTCATATTTGGTGGTCTATAAATAACTCCAATAATTATGGTCTCACTACCTTCGCTAACCTCAACCCAAACACTTTCGTTATCAGTATTTAGTCTAATACCTGATTTAATACAGCTTTTTAGAGAACTCCTGACAAACACTGCTATTCCGCCGCCCCTCCTACTTGTTCGGTCGCGTTTAAACAAACTATATCCTGGTATATGGAATTCTGCTAACAAATGTCTTGATTCTGTATTAATCCATGTTTCAGTCAGTGCTATAATGTCTATATTTTCGTTGCTAACAAGTGCTCTAAGTTCATCCATTTTGTTACATAAACTCCTACAGTTTGTATAATATAATCGCAATGAATTTATTTTACTGGTATCGGATTTACCTTTATTTCTAACTGAATTCCCATCTTCTGTTACACCTTTAATATTTCTACTAGCAGTACAATTAAAATCCTGTGACTGATATTTTCTATTCCTATCTGATGTACCAGTACGGCAATTTACCCTATCTAGACAATTATTCTTACTCATATTCTCAGGCTTAATTTTCAGCGAAACCCCGCGACAATCCTATCTATTGACCTAGCTAAATTTGCCACCCCTAGCCGAGAAAGATGAACCCCGTCCTGTGCGTACAACTGATTTTTACCATAGAAACGAGTCCAGTTATCAAGGAATGGTATTGCATTTGCATTACAGTATTTTTCCAGCCGACAATTGATACCAATTGCCCTAGATGACCATTCCTTGCTGACCCCTCTCCGTGGCAAGATACTGTGTACTACAGGTATGCCTCCCTTCCTCCTAACTTTATCTAACACCTCCCTGTACTGCCGAAGTAGGTTGAAGTAGTAAACCATGAAGGAAACTGAGAGGAACAAAGCTCTTAACCACGAGATGAAAGTGTGTATTACCCTACGTTATTTGGCAGCGGTCAAAATGTAACTGCATGAGTAACTAATGATGGCATGATTGTAGGTTAGATATTTTATCAAGTGCAGTATGTTAGGTAACTCTTGATTCTATCCATATACCACCCCGCACATCGTACTACTCAAGTGTTCCATTGTGTGTTCTCCAACGAATATGCTATATTAGAAAGTAACCTACCACCATATCAACCTACTTTAAACATTTCGATTCATACTGTATGTCCGACTACATAAGACTAAGAAGATGTTAATGCCAAATGGGACAACTTTGTATCTACCACCACCGAAGCCTACCACCACTTCTTCCCCACCAAGAGGACCAAAATGCACCCCTCTGACGTCCCATGGATTACTCCTCGGATCAAGAGACTGATGCAGAATCGGAACAAGGCCTTCTACACGGACAACAATCGCTACAAGGACCTACGCAACATTGTGAAAAGGGAAATCCGTTGGGCGAAGAAGTCCTACTACCCTACAAAGATTCATCATTTAAAACAAACCAATATCAGTCAGTGGTACTCTAAAATTAAGAATCTTTGTGGCTTAAGTAGTGGGACTCCTTCGATCCCCTGTGTTTCCCATGTCCCTCGTGTAGATGCACCTGAACTGATAAAGAATCACTTCTCTACCATCTGCCAAACCCTCCCCAAACTAGACCGCACCAACCTCCCTGCCTTCCTCCCATCCCCTTCCCCCCCAGTAACTGTTCAAGAATTTGAAGTGGCCAAAAAGCTTTCCAGTTTCAAATCAAAAAGATCAACAACCCCAGTAGACCTACCCTTGAAAATATACAAAGAATTTTCGGTGGAATTTGCCACCCCCCTTTGCTCGATAATTAATGCCTCCTTAAGGCAAAGTAAATGCCCTGCAGACTGGAAAACTTCATACGTCACTCCAATCCCCAAAACCCCCTCCCCACATTCTCTTAATGAACTCAGACCAATTGCCATTACGCCCATCCCTAGTCTAATCTGTGAGGACTTTGTATTCACCTGGGCTTACTCACAAATCCGTCACTTGATAGATCCCCAACAGTTTGGCAACGTAAAAACCTCCTCCACCACTCACTGTCTTATTAGCTTCCTAGATTATATTTACACAAATCTTGAGAAGAGAAAGACTTCCCTCGCCCTTGCCTTTATTGACTTCAGGAAAGCATTTGACCTTGTTGACCACACCATCATCATCAACAAAGCCATAAAGTTGGGGCTACATCCTACCCTGGTTGCGTGGTTGACCGACTTCCTTAGTGACAGACGACAAGCAGTGCGATACCAAGGCTTCATCTCCACCTTCCTAGACATCACATGTGGAGTCCCACAGGGCACAAAGATGGGGCCTCTATTGTTCCTCATCTTGATTAATGATGCCCTAAAGGACACCCCATTCCACTGGAAGTACGTGGACGACTCGACAGTCGGCATTACTGTCGATAACACCTCCCCTAACTATGACCCCCTACAAGACATCCTCGACCGTCTTCAAGCCTGGACCACAGACAATCATGTGACTATCAATCATGACAAGACAGTGGTCATGCACATCAACACTTCCGTTACCGACCTTCCTCCACCCACTGTCACAATTGGTCCTCATCCCCTTCAGCTTGTTGAGTCCACCAAACTCCTCGGAATCACTGTGGACAACAAACTGAACTGGAAGAAACATGTTACTACCACAGTCAGGACCGCCACTTACAAGTTGTTTATGATAAGGCGGTTGAGATCCCTGGGGGCGCCGGAGAATGAGCTGAAGAGTATATATAACACCTTCATACTCCCTAAGCTCACCTACGCCTCTCCCGCCTGGTCCTCCTCTCTAACCCTAACACAACAACGTCAACTGGAGAGAGTTCAGAGTAGGGCATGCAGGATCATCCTGGGTGGCACATATCCAGGGTACGAGGAAGCTCTCACCACCCTTAGCATACCTGCACTCTCAACCCACCACTATAACACACTCAAACAGTTTGCATCTAAGCTGCTTGTTCACCCACGACACAGAAACTTACTTCCACCAGACGCCCCTAGACCTACACGTGCAGCTCGTCATTTCAACACACTCCAACCAATAAGAGCAAGAACTGACAGATATAAAAATAGTCCTATCCCAACCATTGTTAATATTATTAATAATGTGTAATAACGGCCTGTTACACCATATATACGCGCCCACCTTTAATAATATATGCATAAGTGTGTGTGCGTGTGTGCATTAGAATATAATTATGTATGTATTTGCTTGAGTTTGTTTATGTATATGTGTATATATGTATCTATGTATGTGCAGTATATGTGTATGTATGTGTGCGTATATGTGTATGTATGTATGTTTTATTTATGTATATGTATATGTGTCTATAGTGTATACTGTTTGTGGTTCGAGCCCGGCTGAGAGTATCAGGTAGGATAAGAGAAGAGCATATATGCATGTAATGTGCATATATTTATGTATATGTATGTCTGTGTGTATGTGCTGTCAATGGTTCGAGCCCGGTTGAGAATATAAGGTATATAATATATATATGTACTGTACGTGTATTTATATGGTCATATGCACATATGTATGTAAATATACGTACATATGAGCGAGAACATATTGCTCACTAGCGCAACTTCTGATTATAAATCTATGCATAAGCATTATCTATTATTAAGTGTTCGCGTATCTTCATCCATGTATTTCCACCCTTAACAATAGAACGCCCAGCTCTTCCATATTTCGCCTTCTGTCACACACACACACACACACACACACACACACACACACACACACACACACACACACACACACACACCTACACTACCGAGGATTAACCTCCCAGTTAATGGACAGGGTAAAGAGGGTGCAGTACCTGCACCCTCTTTAACCTGACCATACCAAAACAGTTTCTGTATGTATGTATGTTTGTGAGCATACGTGAGCGTTTGTGTATACGGACATGTGCACACTTACTGCATGTTCTTATGTTCCTATATATGTATGTATATGTATGTGCGCACGTATGTGTATATACGTATGTTCTGCATATGAGTAAGTAAATAAATGTGTATATGTACTGTATATCACTTACTCTCATGGTTATTTTATGATAATTTGTATTCTGCACATGCATCATTATTGTATTTATTTATTTTGTTTGTAAACTAAGCTTACCATCCTCATATCTGTACATCTCATGTTCATCCACTAAATTGTAAAATGTGTATTTTCAGCTCATGAGGCTGCCATTCTTTAATAAACCGTTTATTATTATTATTATTATTATTACATTTGTTTACCGCGGACTCTCTATTTTTAGATGGGTGCAAATCCTTCTTAATCGCCCTCCTCCTCCGCCCACAGCCACAGTTCTAGCGTCCTCGTTGACAAAAGCCTATACTTGTTGGAAGAACACTAACAAATAGACCAAATTAAAGGAGTGCAGAAGGACTAAGATAGAATATTCTATTGTCACAAGATAGGCCTATTTCATAAAGTCCGAGAACAAGTATTTGCACCTTATTTTTTCGCAAATTAGCTTAAAGTCACCCAATTGTGAATACTCGCGAATTTGGCAACTATCTCTGATGCTGCCACACCGGAGTAAGGAATTGTTTTGGTATGGTATAATTATACAGTATATTACCTTTTCTATTTAGCAATATATTATTATGTTCCCTCCACCAACCGACTTTACTCCTAAACTCAATTAATGAAATCAACAAATACATGTGGCAGTCCAGGGATTCGAACCTAGGATGCTCACACCGAAATTCAGTGCATTTATCCATTGCGCTACGAAGACAGTTAAAGAATGGTGGACAAGCCTACGATTAATTATGCAGTTTCGAATCCTGCATATCAATCTAAGCATGTACACACTTTCCAACTGCGCTATCATAGGCTATGGATAGATGAATGGAAGGAGTAATTAATGGGGCCTTAACCCTAAGGAAGGCCTCTCTGTAAACTACCCCTGAACCTGAATGAATGATTATGTTCCCTCCACCAACCGACTTTACTCTTAAACTCAATTAATTAAATCAACAAATACATGTGGCAGTCCAGGGATTCGAACCTAGGATGCTCACACCGAGATTCAGTGCATTTATCCATTGCGCTACGAAGACAGTTGAAGAATGGTGGACAAGCCTACGATTTATTATGCAGTTTCGAATCCTGCATATCAATCTAAGTATGTACACACTTTCCAACTGCGCTATCAGGCTATGGATAGATGAATGGAAGGAGTAATTAATCGATTTCACAATAAAACAATATTGCATAATTACCCTAATGTGTTATTGTAATTAGTTTATGTAATTAGAAGCCTATATTTACCTATTAAACGTTATTCATCAATTGTAATCTTGCTAGATGTAGCGAAATAGCGGCTTTGGCAGCTTTTAATGATTCCACTAAAAGCTACTTTTAAATGTTTTATGAATAACTGTTAAGGACTTTCTTTTAGTTAAAATTACTATTAGGGAAATTTTTAAATTATTTTATTAATACCGGCCCTGTACCTCATACTGTCACATTTTCTATAAACATTTGCAATATTTGTGGCCAGCTTTCATCTCACTTTCCCTCTGTTGAACACCACTCCAAGTAACCAACCTCTCCTCCAATGAACATGATATTCTTTTCTTCACTGATACGAAGGAGTTTGAAGCAACTGACAGCAAATCCCTTCTCTGTCTGCTCATACTTTCTATATGCTAGTTATCAAGCCAAATTTAGATGTTGTGTTTATGTGCATATCAAACACAATTGGTCTTGTGTTCCCAACTTAGACTCCTCTAAATTATCGACAAATTGAGCAGGGTTCACTAGTCCGAGGGTTCACTAGTCCGAGGGTTCACTAGTCCGAGGGTCCACTAGTCCGAGGGTCCACTAGTCCGAGGTATGTATGCATGTAATGTAATATGCATGGGCGGATCTAGGAATTCAGGAAGGGTGGATGTAACTTGTAAGAAAAAGTTGATGACCGGGGGGGGGGGGGGAGAAATGCAGGTATCACGCCATATTTTTGCCAAAAAACCCTATGATTTTAAAGAAATTTCCAGTTGTTCAGAATTAAGGGGGGGGGGAGGGTGCAACCCCCTCATCCACAACCCCCCCCCCCTAGATCCGCCACGGATATGCATGTAATTTAATGTAGTATTCATGTAAATGCGTGTAAGTCCGTGTAAATGCGTGTAATAGCTTGCAATGTAATGGGATGTGCTGGGACAATTAACAGTAAGCCCTATATGTAATAAATCAACACTATATGTGTAATATATGTAAATACCGTATAATAACGACTCAAACGAACGCATTTGGTCAAATGCAAGTGTAATAAGTTACTAATAACCGTCAACATTACATGTAAATAACCCAATCTGAGCTAACTATGCTGTTCTTCAACAGTTATGATTCACGTGCGATGATCATGCGCGATCACTCTACCATCGTATTCTCTGCTCTAGTGTACTGCTCTAGTGTTCTATACTGTAGTGTACTGTACCCTATCATGATCTGTACGTGTACTATATATACCCTAGTTTATTCTACTATACTATAGTCTATAGTACTATAGTCACGATAGTGTAGTGTACCTCAGCGTAGGCTATTCTCATTGAAACAATAAGCTATATATTTAATTAGCTGTATTATTGATCACTTGGCTTGAAGGTCATGACAATTAAGTTATAGCAGTAAATTGTGGCTATCATTAGACGATTTTGTACAGCTTATGAAGTGTGGGAATTATACGGGTAGATAATCTATACAGGCTACCGTTCTCTGATCGAAATGAAATCGTCTAATAAGCCAGAAAACAAATGCGTAATCGGATCTTGAAAGGTGCGTTTAACCCCTTCTGTACCGGCGACGTCTTTTATATTTTTAGTCTAGCTTTTAGACAATTTTGTGCAGCTTAGGAAGGATCTGTGGTACTTAAAATGGTGAATGTAGATTGTATGTAGCCTCTTAAATGCTACAAGTCCGTCCTAAGCTGAATTAAGTCGTATACCAGAAGGGGTTAGGTGGTTGATATCCCAACCCCAACCGTTACAGCCCGTTTGCTCAAGCCCTTCCTATTGCATCTCTCACTATTCTACCACTAGTAATTGTACAATAATCAGTTCCTCATAGCTCTCTCAGTGTATACCAACCAACTCCTCTACGTAAGGTACGGTACGTAGTAGGCTACCCGTCTTGCAATCTACTCTGTATACACAACTCTCTCCAACTGAAGAGTGAATCGATACTCGGATACTCCCAATCGTTCTTCTATTCAACATCTGAGCTCTGTAACTCTCTCCCTGAATCCATCTTTCCCTCATCCTATGACTAAACTTGCTTCAAACTCCGTGTGTCCAGGCATTTTGGCTTGACTGTTCCTTGATTTTGGCCGTCACTTGTTTCAACTCTGGGGAGGCACTTACATACATATTACTTTACATAGATATTAAATTACATGCATATTACATTACATGCATACATATCTCGGACTAGTGGACCCTCGGACTAGTGAACCCTCGGACTAGTGGACCCTCGGACTAGTGAACCCTCGGACTAGAGAGCGACTTCCCCAAATTATCAACTCTCTGACTAAACCTTCGCTGTCACTCTCAAGCTAAACATTTCTGTGCTGTCTATCTATCCCTAAGTTTACTGACTTTCCTGGATTCTTCGACTACCTGAATTCTAAAGTGGAACGCATTCTATCAACATTTCATTCACTGACTTATCTGCTGGACAAGCTTACATCTTTCCATTCCTAAATTGCATGGAGCAGTTAGTTCAATCCTCTTCCAGTATACATGACCCCTTTAAGATCAGCCCCTAATTCTTTGACTTATTTCTAACCTTTCATCCTTCTGTTTGCTCTGTAAATCTGTTCTATCCATTGGGCCCCTCTGATCAATACATATCCCTATTACCGTACCTCTCCTATCTCTCCAGTGCGGCTATCAGACCATCTCAGCTAGTGGTGCTTGTGGCACTTTGCTTATTTGGAGGCTCTTCGGCAGTACTGGGTACTCCTTTGATTTCCCTTGGAATTAGTTTTGCTTCCATTGCCGAAGACCCACAGGGTGTGCTGAATGCATTACCGAGGTGATCATCTCAGGCATGGAGGCATACATACCATTTTCTTTCAATCCAATGAAAAACTATCTTGGTTTAATCATGCTTCTTCTACTGCTGTCCATAATAAGGAGAAAGCGTTCAAACAGTACCGTTGCCTTCAAACTCCTACTCTCTACGTTTTTGCTTGGAATTAAGCCAAATCTGTCCTTCGACATGCCAGAAACTCTTTCATCAATAACAGATGTAATTACCTTTCCGACTTTAGGTCTTTCCAAGCACTCTGGCAATTAGCCAAAAACCTCTCCAACAATTTTACTTCCTCGTCTTTCCTAAACTTTTCAAATCCAACTGCACCACCATCATTTCTTCCTCTGCCAAAGCTGAACTCTTCCCTCAAACATTTGCTAAAATCTCTACCTTGGTTGATTCCAGGTACTATTCTCCCCTCTCCACCCACCTAGGGTCTCTCTTACTTATGCCTTGTGTCCTATTATTCTTAAGAATGTACATTCTACCTTCTCTGGGATTAATAATAAGAAGGCGTACGACCGGATGAGGTTCCTTCTGTTGTACTAAAAAACTGCTCCTGGCTGACTTTCCGCCTGGGAAAAACTTGTCTCTCTACTGTATGTCTTGCCTCTTAATATATTCCCTTCTTGCTGGAATTTTGTTCTCATTCAACCTGTCCCGAAGAGGAGTGACCACTCTCAACCCTCCAATTGTTGCTCAATTGCTCTCATTTCTTGCATCTCTAAGGTATTTCAATCTATTCTTAATTAAACATTTGTTTAAAAAAAAAAAAAAAAAAAAAAATTGTTCTACTTTCAGATCACCAGTGTCGTCTACTGGTGATCTCTTTGCTTATCTTATTAACTCTTGGTCATCCTCTTATCGGGACTTTGGTGAAACCTTTTCTATTGCGCTAGACATATCAAAAGCCTTTGATGGAGTCTGGTACAAATCTATCAATTCTAAACTACCCTCCTTCGGTTTATATCCCTCTATTTGTGCCTGTATCTCTTATTTTCCATTATGACCGTTCTATAGCTGCGGTTGTGAACGGCCAACTCTCAGTTTCACAAGCTATCAATGTTTTTACAATGATGTATTGATTACTTTTTCAACCGTACCTCTAGCCCTATCCATTCCTATGCCAGTGACTCTACTTTATACTATTCAAATAGATTAACACAGCAACCCACCATGTTGGTTCTTCAAATTGAATGTAATGAGGCCATAGCATACCTACTATTTAATCTATCAGCAATATTTTATTCCGGCAGAGAGAACATTGCACTCTATTCTCTTACTCGTAGCTATGTTCCTTCGTTCCTCTATACCTTTCCCTGCCAACCATTTTCCATATTTACTTTCCCTAAGCTCCAACCCTTTTATAATTCTCGCTCTTACTTTACAACTTTACCCTCTAACACAGTTTTATTTTCCCCTTGGTCCCTTGTATATTTAGTAGCGTCATTAATCTTCCAATTCAGGCCACCCTTCCCCCGTCTCCCGAGATTTAAAGACTCGGAGGGCAACACAAGCTACAATAAACGGAAGGTGACTGAGTTCTACTGAGAGAGAGAGAGAGAGAGTATAATTGAATGTATTCAGGTGTCTGGGTCAATGTGTTTGTGTTTTTGTGCTTGTTATGGTTGTATATTGTATACTTGTATTTCTGTTCGTGAATATACACTGGATGTTGAAAACGTACCGTTTACAAGAAAGATAAAGTTTCAGATATTGTAAGATATAATTTATGTAATAATGTTCAGGTTCCTTATTATAGCCCTCGCTCTGAGATTCAATAGCGCTCGACCAAAGCTCATTACCAGACACCATTCCCCATTTACTTGCTCAAGGGAAATGGTAACAGCTATCAGTGGCTGCGACAAATCTTAATGCCTGAGTGTGTGATTGAACTCGGGTTTCCCAGGTGAAAGGCCGAAACGTTTTCCATTATAAATCAAACTTTCTAATGGCTTGGCTACAGAAGACCCCCCCCCCCCCAGGGTTACCAAATCATGTCCGCTAGATAGTAAATGAATCGCTATAATAATGGCATAATATCTTCAATTTTGCTCTAACATGGCTCACATCTCCAGAATGTTGCTACATTTCATGTCACTAGATATAAAATGTTTCCGCTAGATCGAAGTAGATATTTGTAAATCTAGCGGGAAGTAGCTAAATAGGCAATACAGCTTCCACCTCACTGTTACCTTCTAAAGTCTGAAGGAGGTCGTTGTTTAGGGGGAGATTCTCTCTAAAGGATATTTTACTGGACCCACTTTTTTCTCATGCTTAGCCCCATTAGTTTTGATATTCTAGGACCTTCGCCCCATTATTTTGGCGATGTTATGATCCTTAGCCCCATGTTTGCCAATGTTAAGGTCTTTCATGACATTTAGGCGTCATTGTTTTACTGGCGAGTGAAAGCGGGCCTGTAATTTAGGACGAGGGGCATTTTTCTGTCGATAAATGTATACATTTATCTCGAAGGGGGTCTTAGGGGTATTTGTTTAAGCTTGATGGACGTCTAGGAAGCAAACTAAAAACCTTCCCTTAAGGTACTCCGCTGATGATCATGGGCATGTATATACTGCAGACAGACGTAATTCAATGTCTGTTCTTTAAATATTTGTCTATATATTTTGGTAAATTCAACTGAAGTACATGTGGGCTAACAACTTCATGTAATGCATATGGTATGGTTATTCTCAACAAAGTGACCATAAAACGGAACACCAATTTATTAACCCCTTGCAGATTATGACGCGTTTTGACAGTTTATTTTGGCTAATATTCGACGATTATATTCAAATTATGAAGAGTTAACAGTTAATTGAGAGTGTATTCACTCTTTTAATTCCCGCAGATCCTTCCTAAGGTGTATGAAATCGTCTAATGATAGCCAAAATATCTGTCAAAATGCGTCATAATCCTCAAAATGTAAATATTTGGAAAACTTGATGTCGACGATACAAGAACACTAAAGTGTTATATAATGTAGTTAACGATACAGTTATATAGTTATAACGATAACCTAATCACTGGAGGATTACTACAGTATATTCTGGCTAAGACTATACTATTTTATTAAGTAAAGGAGGGATCTGTGTTAACTGAGATCAACTCTACCCTTTCGATTGCAAGAAGTCTTTACTAAGCTGAATAAAATCGTCTGATAATAGCCAGAAATAACTGCTAAAACGCGTCATGATCCTCAAAAGGTAAAGGTGTTAATTATATATGTGAATTCGTTAGCTCCCTAGACCTCTATACATCAATTCTGTACACCAATTTCTTCAAGCAGAATCCCCTACTCTCCTTTTTTTGACAGAGACTCAAGTAACATCCACATCTGACACGTCTAGATTTAATTTTCCAGGTTATCAACTGCTCCAAAATTTCAGACCTAAAGGAGGTGTATGTTGCTTCGCAAAATCTGAAATTGCCCTGGAGGAGGTTACTAGTTTCAATTGTCCCTATTTTGATTATTCTATATACAAATTAATTTCTGCTGGTAAATTTAAATACATATGTTGCATCTACCGTTCCCCAAATACTCCTCCAGAGCAAAGTCTTTTTGATTCTCTGTCCTCACAACTCAGTGTCCTCAACTTAAATGCTTCTTCTGAAATCACTGTGTTGGGTGATTTTAATGTCCATAATGTTGAATGGCTCACTCATTCAGCCAGGACTGATGATGCTGGTCTTGAATGTGAGCTATTTGCAGACTCATTTAATCTCACTCAACTAGTCAACCAACCCACCCGTGTACCAGATAATCCTAATCATAATTCCCACCTACTGGACTTATTTTTAACAACCAATTCAGAAAATTATGATGTTACAGTGAGGTCCCCGCTTGGATCTTCTGATCACTGTCTGATACAGGCCACCTGTCTATCACCTACCACACCTTCCCACTCTGAACCTGTTTTGGTGACTAAATGGCATTACGATAGGGCAGACTGGGAGGGTCTTCAAGGTTTCTTTATTGATATTCCCTGGACCTCTTTCTTTTCTAATGATGCACACTCCACCTTGAGCCACATACAAGATTTTGTAAAAATTGGAATGGAAACTTTTATTCCTCATCAAAAGTACAGTAAAAGATCTAATTCACCTAAATGGTTTGACCATAATTGTGCTAGAGTAACTGAACAAAAAGCAATAGCCTACAATGCATACACAAGATCAAAAACACATGAAGCCTTTAATTACTTTAGAAACATCAGAAATCATGCCAAAACTGTATTAAACCTAACTAAATCAAACTTTCTCCACAAGCAGGCAAATAAACTTCTAAATAATCCAAATGATAACAAAATATTTTGGTCTACTCTTAACTCATTTAAATCCAACTTCACTACTGCTTCATCCATTCCACCATTAAAATCTCCGACTGGCAATCTTGTAAGTGACCCACGAGGAAAAGCTAACCTTCTTGCGGATATTTTCTCCACCAACTCAACCTTAGATGAAATAAATCAAGATGTCCCTGTACTTAATTTTAATTCGCCTGAAATTCCCTCACTTAAGATCCACACCAGACATGTCAAAACTATTTTGCAGAATCTCTCGGTAGATAAGGCTCCTGGTCCAGATGAAATTCCTCCAATAGTACTTAAGAATTGCTGCTTGGTGCTCGCTCCTGTATTGGCAAAATTTTCCGTCTGTGTACTCATACCTCATGCTTCCCAGTACCCTGGAAAGAAGCAAACATCCATCCAGTTCCTAAAAAAGGTGCCTCTTCAGATCCATCAAACTACAGACCAATAGCTATAACTTCCACTCTTGGTAAAGTCTTTGAAATTATATTAAATAATCACATAATTAAGCATCTTGAGAATAATAAATTAATCAGTGATAGGCAATATGGTTTTAGACGATGTCGATCAACTGCAGACATGCTATGCCTTCTTACGCATCAAATCAACCAAGCTACAGACCAACATGGTGAAACACATACAATAGCACTGGATATATCAAAGGCATTTGATAGAGTCTGGCATCAATCCTTATTGTCGAAGATGTCACACTACGGCCTTGCATCATTAGTTCCACTAATTTCTTCTTATCTTCATAACAGAAAAATACGTGTAATGGTAGATGGCCTTTATTCTCAATTTCACTCAATAAATGCTGGTGTTCCCCAGGGATCAGTTTTGGCCCCAATTCTGTTCCTCATTCATATCAATGATCTCATATCTACCACTCATAATCCAATACATTCCTACGCAGATGACTCAACACTCCACAGTTCCTTCACATTTACCAATTCTTTCACCCAACCCGATCTTATAAATTCAAAAATAAACACTGCAATTTCTCTGAACCAGGACCTTTCTAGAATTAATGGATGGGGACAAAAGAATCTAGTTTCCTTTAATGCACAGAAAACCAAGTACATTCAATTTTCTAACCGACAGAATCTCACTGACTCCCATATATTTTTTAATGATGTAAATATTCCCACTTCCCCTAGTATTGACATTCTCGGTGTAACATTAACTACTAACTTGAGCTGGACACATTATGTTAGAAGCATTGCTAAGAATGCCTCTAAAAAACTGGGACTCCTGTACAGAGTTCGAGAATTCTTCACTGACGAGCAGTTGGCCGTGATATATAAAAGTCATGTGCGTTCTCAGATGGATTACTGTTCACCTCTGTGGGGTGGAAGTGGAGTGGTTGCATTGAGGCAGTTGGACAAAATTCAAAATAAAGCTATTAGATTAATCAATAACCCTGCAATCACACAGGACCTTCCTACATTATCCATACGAAGAAACGTTGCATCCCTTGCATTATTCTACAGATATTTTCACAGCAATTGTTCCGAGGAACTTGCTTCAATTGTGCCGCCTCTCCACATCTTTCCCCGTAGAACTAGGGCAGCTGAGAGCGCCCATGAATTTACACTTTCTCCTCCACAATGCAGAACTTCTGCTTATCAGAATTCATTTATCCCCAGAGCTACTACTCTTTGGAATTCACTTCCCTCGAATTGCTTTCCACAAACTTACAATCTACAAATGTTTAAATCCAGTTGTTACAAACATTTTATGAATGGAGGATGCCTTTAGGCACATGGACCTTTTTGTTTTATCTGTGTTTTTCCTTCCTCCGTTCATTGTCTCTTAAAAAAAAAAAAAAAAATATATCTAAAAATATCACCTCGAAGACTCTCTTTCGAGCTGAATTTGTCAATTTTTAGGTGGATACATTTCCTGGCCGAAGGCCAGTTCCTACTAATGTACAGGCTTGCTATCACTCGTCAGGAAATTATCGACGCATAGATGATACAAAAGGTCTTAGTATTGGCAAATGAATGGGGCGAAAGGTCTTGAAATTGCCAAACTAATGGAACGAACGTCTTGAAATCTCATAACTAATAGGGCTAAACATGAGGGAGAAGGGGCTCCATAAAAACCATATACCTACCCTGCATCGTTGCCGTATCAAAGGCTTGATATATAGGGAAACGTTCTGCTTGGTTGAGGTCGCAATCTTAACCCTCTCATAAATCGATGACGCATTTCTTGTCTTTTTTCTGGCTAGTATTTCACAATTTTATTCAGAGGGTTAATTGAAATAGCCTTTACCCTTTTAATTCACTCAGATACTTCCAAACCTGTATAAAATCTTCCAATGATAGCCAAAATACACTGTCAAAACGGGCCATGATCCACAAAGGGTTAAACTAATTGGAAGTCCGTTGTTATATTAAGTAAAAAACAGATTAAGAAATTGATTGTTGGGATATGACAAACATTACACTTTGTGGACCAAGCTCCTTATAGAAGGTAGTATATGTATTGTAGGCTATATTCCCAATTCTGCTAGGAAGAGAGCTGTGTTTTGCTGAATTGAGTTTTGTTGCGTCCGGAGCATTTAACGCACTACTTCTCCTAATCGACTGTTTCCACAACATTGAGCATTAACACCACATTTGATCATAGAGCCAAAAAGATCAAAGTGAATGTGTTGGGTCTCCTCTACCGACTGTGGTGGCTCTTGCTCCGCGAGATTTGCCATCTCCACAACCTTTGACGCACTACGTCTCCAAAATGGCTGACTGCATGACATTGAACACAAAGACCAAAGTTGTTCGCAAAGCCAAAATAAGCAAAGTGTACTTGCCAGGTTTCCGCTACAGACTAAGGTGGCTCTTGCACCTCGACATTGTCTGAAATGGGATGTAGCAGATAAATCCGCCATTATATATACATTTTGTTCATCAATGCTTCAGGATTACCTAAAGAAAGTATTAAGAGAGTGGCTGGAGGATAATGTTACTCACTTGATGGTCCTGAGGCTCTGTTGTGTTGATGTCGTTCATAGTTACTGTGGGAGGAAGTTAACAGCTTGATAATCAACCCGATCCACTCACTCTTCCTTCACTACGTAATGATATACATACATAATGGTATGCATACATAATGGTATGCATACAATATAATGGTATGCATACATAATGGTATGCATACATAATGGTATACACATATAATAGGGAACGCACTGTTCAACTATTTGTTATTGTTCACTGCATATGGCTGTTATGGAGGTATATGTACTTTTTACCTGTGGGAACATACGGTAGTATATATATTGTTATTCGTTAACTGATTGATGATGAAACAGGTTGTTTTAACCTCTGTGTTCTGGCTATTATTAGAGGTTTTTTATTCTGGTAAGGAATGGTATATGGACGTCAGAAGGTTAATTGAGTTAATCTTTATCCTAATAATTCCCACAGATCCTTCCTAAAAGGTATATAATCGTCTGATGATAGCCAGAATAAACTATCAAAATGCGTCATAATTTACGAAGGGTTAGATGAAGTGGATGTTGTTACTTTTATATTCTTAAAGTTGTTTTTTGATGATGGGTGTTGTGGCTGTTTCCAAAATTGTTGTAATCATGATTGCTGTTAAGAAAGCTAACAGCGTGGTGGTTTGAATAACCTTGATTGCTGTTAAGAAAGTTAACAGTGTGGTGGTTTGAACTAACCTTGATTGTTGATACAAAGGCTAAGGTTTAAGGGGAGATTTGTGTTTATTTGTTTATCTACTTATTATGCAGTTAGTATTTTATATTTCCTCCTAAGACCTCCATCCAACTTTGAAAAACACCCTCAGGACGCCCCCTATCGAGATAAATTTGTAAATTGTTCGGTAGAGAAATATTCTGGGGCAGAAGGACGTTTTCTTTTAAATTGCAGGTTTGGTATCGCTTGCCAGGATAATATTGACATCTAAATGACACAATAGGCCTTAAAACCGCCAAACTGATGGAGCTAAGCATGAGGGAGAAGGGACTTTAAAAAAAAATCCCCTTAAGCTAACAAGATAATTGTGTGATGTATTTGGTTGTCGATATTAAAATATATTTATATAATAATTTCCTTGTTCATGAATGTGTGAGATTTTAGAGAGCTTGTCAATTTAACCCTCTGAAGATCCCATTAAGCATTTCTTCTCTTTGTTCTGGCTATTACTGAACGTCTTTTTTTCAGATTTGGAAGGGTATTATTGAAGTCAGATGGTTGATGAAGATTGTCTTTACCTTTTCAATTCCCTACACATCCTTCCTAAGCTGTATACAATCATCTAATTATAGTAAAAATAAACCGTCAAAATGCGTCATAATCTTGGAAGGGTTAATTTCTTGTGTGACCCGAAGCTGTTTAATTATATATTACTCTTGAGTTCTTATGTTTCCTTCGCACCATCATCATTTTCGTAGACGGAAAACAACGTGGTTTTCCTCGCATAAGCTCATCAATATTTCTCTAGAACACTTAGTCTTATCATCTTAACGGGGGTGACCTGTTTTTGTTCTGTCCTTTTCTATCTTTCTCTGGCTTGTATCCATTTGGCCCTATTCAGCCTACTGTTTTAAGACGTTTATCCCCATCCAGGTGTCAATTTCTTACTGGTGAGCGGTAGCGAGCCAGCATATTTTTTATTTGTGTTGGACAGCAGGCTAAATGTGTACATTTTTCGATAGAAACATGTCTCCGGCGAAGCCGGATTTCTTCATATAATGCTGGCTCGCTATCGCTCGCCAGGAAGAAATCGACACCTAGATGGGGATAAACGTCTTAAAATAGTTGGCTGAATGGGGCCGAATGGATACAAGCCAGAGAGAGAGAGAGAAAATGACAGAAATAACAAAAAGCAGGTCGCCCCCATTAAGGAGGGTAGGAATTATGTATTTGTTTAGGTATTTATTTACTTACATACGGTACTTACTTATATCATATTTACTTACATACGGTACTTACTTATATCATATTTGTTTATGTATTTATTTACTTACATACGGTACTTACTTATATCATATTTACTTACATACGGTACTTACTTATATAATATTTACTTACATACGGTACTTACTTATATCATATTTACTTACATACGTTACTTACTTATATCATATTTACTTACATACGGTACTTACTTATATCATATTTACTTACATACGGTACTTACTTATATCATATTTACTTACATACGGTACTTACTTATATCATATTTACTTACATACGTTACTTACTTATATCATATTTACTTACATACGGTACTTACTTATATCATATTTACTTACATACGGTACTTACTTATATCATATTTACTTACATACGTTACTTACTTATATCATATTTACTTACATACGGTACTTACTTATATCATATTTACTTACATACGGTACCTACTTATATCATATTTACTTACATACGGTACTTACTTATATCATATTTACTTACATACGGTACTTACTTATATCATATTTACTTACATACGGTACTTACTTATATCATATTTTGTTTAGTTTCCTCCCTAGACCTCCATCAAGTTTAAACAAATATCCCCACCCTTCGGGATATATTTATACATGTTTCGGTATACAAATGTAAGAGGCTCACTATCGCTCGCCAGGAATAAAATGAAACGTAAATGGCACGAAAGTTCTGAACATTTACGAAAAATGGAGCGAAATGTCTTAAAATCGATAAACTAACGGGGGCGAACATCTTAAAAATCTCAAAAGTACCGGTAATAGGGCTAACCAAGAGGGAGAAGAGGGTCCAGAAAACGTATACGTCCCCTTAATCCCTGTCGTTATACTGTGTATTATAGCATTGCCCTGTCACGGTCACATTGTTACGTTTGATAGCACAGAGGAGCTACAGATTCAGCTTAATGTAATAATATTGCAGCATTTACAGTGTATGTTGGTCTCGTTTAACGCTTTGAAGATCATGACGCATTTTGGCATTTTACTTTGGCTATCATTATACTATTCTATGCAATATAGGAAGGATCTGTGGGAATCATAAGGGTAAAGACTCCATTAATCCTCTGACTTCCATATACCGTACCCTTCCTAATCTGAGTGAAATAGTCTATTATTAACCAGAAAAGATAAAATAAATGCGTCATCGTACCTTCTAAACGTTAACTTTGAACTGACATAAATATGTATTTATTATATTACCTGTCACTACTGTGTATTGACTCCAATATATTACCTGTCACTACTGTGTATTGACTCCTATATAATAAACAATACCTACTAAACATCTCTAAACCATATTATATTATCTGTCACTACTGTGTATTGACTCCTATATAATAAACAATACCTACTAAACATCTCTAAACCATATTATATTTACTAGCAACATAATCTATTAAACGATCAGACTTCACTGTCATCAATATGCGTTTTTATCATTCTCATCGTCAGTATTGTCAAGATAGATGGAAGAAAAATTACTTCAACAATATACAGGTATTTTCGTATAATCTAATCCAGCAATTTATTCAGGCAATAATTTGGCATCTTCTCAAGTAAAGTTATATATAAGTTCAGTCTCTTAAAATCATACATAGTCAGTCTAGTTGTCGATTCCAATGCCAAAATACAAAAAACTAGTACCTGTATGAAAAAACAAAACAATCCTGCTCATGAAAATTTTACGGAAAAGCGCCTTTATACCAAGATTTTATCACTTGACATAACTTAGGCCAATGGCTCCCGGAAACTCTGCAATAAAGTCCATTATAAATCTTCTGAAACAGGTGAAAGTTATGTATCAAACAAAAACAAGGGAAAGAAAAATACTATATTCTATCCATGTCTTAAGGTATCAAAAATATTCATCTTTACAATGTATTCATTAAAGCATGTGTTATACTACTGTTTTTCCGGTAATTTTTGGCGAACAAGTTATTTCGCATAATAGTTTTAGGTTAATTCGCAATGGAATCGTAAACTAGACTATAGGTAGGTCATGTTAGGTTGCTTAATTCTGTTAACACTTAAATTTGAAGCTGCCAGACTACAATTGTAATTGTCCGTAAACAATTATGTCAAAAGCTCTCGTGTGATACCGCCTTCACTCTAGAAATCCAGCAACATTTCTATCACCGTCACTATGTGTAGTATATACCGTATGTTCTCTACCTATCTATTGCCAAACGAATTTGATCCCCGAAGGGGTGGCCACGAATGAATCACCCTCACGTACCTCTGTGCTCCGTTAGCCGATGCCCCTCTTCCCATCCCGGAAAGCTTTCACGCATATACTTCTTAACTCCATCCTTCCACCTGTTGTTGTTATTGTTACTGTTCCCCAGGCTGTCTGGCTGAGCAGCCCCAAGATCCCGACCAAGGCCAAGGCCATAACCGAGTGCCCCCACAGAACCCTCCCTGCTTACCACTAATAAAGCCCAGGTGACTGAAGCCGCTGCCGGGTGCGGAAACGCCCGGGAAACCAAAGCCCTACCCAAGGCCCTGTGCCCCTCAGCAATTATGAAGGGAAAGTTGAGGGGCAAAGGAAAAATGTGATGCTTTAATGTCCCAATCTGCTAAGGTCAATCTACAGAAGAGACACTGACACTTGATATCTAGAAAATATATAAGCGAAAGGAACAGGCAGAGTAATCTATGGGTATGGCAGAGAACGCTCAACTCTCACTCTGGTAGACCAGCCTATCACCACATGACTAGAACCCCAATCCTCTCAGCATCAACTAGGAAAGGCCCTAGAAAGCCCAATTTCAACCCCTTTCGGGCTTGGGCACCCGCCCATCTGTCTCTCGGTTTGCCTCTGCCTCTCTGTCCTTCCTTCCACTTCACTCTCGTACACTCTCTTAGTCATTTTCTCGCTTCTCATACGTTCCACATGGCCGAACCATTTCAAGGCGTTCCTTTCCACACTTTCCAGCACACCTACATCCATACCACACCATTCTCGAACTTCCTCATTCGTCTGTCTATTCCTCCATGTAAATCAACACGCACTTCTCAGTAACTCATTTCCACCCCTCTTACTCTTAATTTGTGTCTCTCCAACAATGTCCATACTTCACTACCATACGTCAATGTCGGGATTACCACACTATCATACAATGACCTCTTTACATCCATGCTGACCACCCTATTCCTTGTTACTGCTTTCAGCGTTCCTACTGTCCTACAACTCTCTTCCCCTGTTGCACGCTCTCCTGCAATTAATCCTCCATACTCCCCTTTTTACTCAACACACTGCCCAAATACTTAAATTAGCTGAAATTCTCCATGACTTGACCGTTCAACCTCACCTTACACTCTGTGGCTGCACCCCTTTCAAAGACTATGACCTTACTCTTCCCTGCATTTACCTTCAGGTTCCGTTTTTCACACACTGTTCCAAACATACTTACCAGATTCTGGAAATCCCACTCATTGTCACTCATGAGAACTGTATCATCAGCTAACAGCAGTACAGGCAACTTCCAATAATTTCCTTCCCTTATCAGCAGTACACTAGCATCCAGTACTCTTCCTTCTATTAATTTCATGACTCCATTAATACATACTGCAGTATATATAGTAAACCACCATGGGAACATCACACACACTTGCTTTAGCCCAACATTCAGATCAAGGAACTCGCTCTGTTCATTCTCCACACGCACTGCCGTCATTGCACCCTCATAAATGCCCGTCATCATTTTCATCAGCTTGAAGGCTACTCCGTATATTCTCAATACTTTCCACAAACCTGCTCTATCAACTCTGTCGTAGGAATTCTCCAAGTCAGTAAAAGCAGCATACACCTTTTGTATCTTCTCCAGATATTTATCACCAACATATTTAAAGACAAAAATCTGCGCTACACACGCTCTTCCCTTCCTAAACCCACACTGTTCTTCAGCTATCCATTTCTCCGTTCTCGCTCTCACTCTCTCGATCACTACCCTACTGTACATCTTCCCTACTATGCTAAGGAGCCAGATCCCCCGGTGAACTACATACTCTTCTTAGCCCTTTGCCCTTATACAGGGAGACTATTATACCTGTGTTCTAGTCTTAAGGCACACTTCTCTTCTCCCATGCTAGTTTACACATTTTCCATACACTTTCAATCACTATCTCACCACCATACCTCAGCATTTCCCCACAAACTCCATCTATTCCTGTTGCTTTCACCATCTTCATTCTTTTCAGGGTCTCCTGCACTTCTGACCTCCTGATCACCACCTCCTCCTTCACTAATAATCTTCTTCTCCATCCCATACACTATCCAACTATATTTGCTGGCATTTCATTCCTTATATTCAACAATTAATTGAAGTGCTCCCTCCATCTCTCTCTCTTGCTTCTCTGCTAGCATTCCCCCATTCATATCTTTCTGTATGTTCTATGCGATATTTATCATAATATACTTGTGTCATCATCATTCAACTAGCAAGATGTCAGGGAATCATACAGTCACGCTCGAAAGTAGTACTTATCGTCATTATAACCAATTGCATTTCATTTTCTGATATCATATAGAAATCTCCTCGAACAAGTTGAACCAAAAAGACTGCAACTAAGTTATAAATTTGTGTTAAATTCATAAAGTTTACATTTACTGATGTACGACACAACTCCTTCGAGTGACTGTCTTTAACATTATGTGTATATACATAGTACTTGAATATCATGTTGTCAGTCTGTTGGTGTACGTGAGAGAAGTGAGAGTAACATAGTAATATATATACTGGAAAGAACATTAATCCCATCAATATTATGGCGTCAAATTGATTGCATTCTGGCTAAATTTAAATATTTATCCTAAAAATTACTTAATTTCCGGGAAAACAACTAGTTCATTTAACTTCCATCTCCCACATATCTGATCCATACGAATAGTCATTGCCAGTTGATAGCCCCCCCCCCCCAAAAAAAAAATATATATATATATATATATATATTTATATATATATATATATATATATATATATATATGTATATACTGTATATAATATAATACAAAAAATAAAAAATAAAATAATAATAATAATAATAATAATAATAATAATAATAATAATAATAATAATACAAATATTAATTATAACAAAAAAGGGGTAGGATTTAGTGACCGGGCGTACCGCCATCTTTGTTTACATTACGCGTAGTGGCGTCGGACCTTTCCCATCATGTTCCCGTCTATTTTAACCTAACCTAACCTAACCTAACCTAACCTACCCTACCTAACCTAACCTAACCTAGTATTCATGTAGTAATGACAGGGGGCAAATAGCAGAAAATATAGCGTCGAAATAGACGGGAACGTAAGTGCGAGCGCGGCGATCGCCCTATGTAAACAATGACGACCGTACCCCCTAACTCTACATCCATCCCCAAAAAAGAAATATATATATATATACCGGTATATACAGTATATATATATATATATATATATATATATATATATATATACATATATATATATATATATTTTGTTTTCTATATTCCAACTACTCCCTCTCGGGCATAGGCTGATAGCCTTTACACTCTACCGCTGAACACGGTGAGGCCCGTGAGGTCTTGTTCCACTCTAGGGAGTGAGACATGCGAAGCACCTATTCACGGCTCGAACCCAACTCCATCTCTCAAGCTGCCTCGCCTCCACGCTTCACAGTCTCACTCCCCAGGCTCGGACCCTCACTCTCAGAACGCCACCTATTGAGCAATTAACTCACTAGGCATTGTCCCCCTGTAGCATATTTTGAATACGGGAATATTCATACAGTGATATTTAATCAGGGAACAATGAGGGTATTTTTTGTTTTGGCATTTCGGTGTGCTGTGGTAATGCACTGATACTAGGTACAGCACAAATTTCATCCCAATAATATCTTCCCATTGACATATAGGGATTCGAACCCGGGTCCATTGGATTACCAGTCCAGTGGCAAGACCCACTCTGCCACACCTCCCCTAATATATATATATATATATATATATATGAAGCATCGTTATCATACTAAACTATACCCTATTTCAAATTGGTAGGTCAAAACTCTTGAACAAAAACCTGTATAACTCAAACGATTACAGTAATCGAGCTAATGTTTCTACCATATGGGAAGAGTTAGGCAGTGAATAGATGTGGACATTTAAAATCCCCATCCTCTACCCCTTTTTGAGTTACAGAGACAAGTGGTCACAATTTCTGTCCTACCTACTTGGAACAAGGTGAAAATTATGCCCTACAGTTCCTATTATGTTTATGGAAATGATGACATAACTAAAACAATACCATTCAATGCTAATGTCCTTGTTTTCTTCTTATATTTATTCCAGCCTTAACCCTTTGAAGATTATTACGCATTTTAACAGTATATTCTGGCTATCATTAGACGATATTAAACAGTTTAAAAAGGATCTGTTGGAATTACTATCTCAATGAAGCATATGAATTCAATATACCCTTCCTAATCCGAATGAATTCAATATACCCTTCCTAATCCGAATTAAATCGTTTAATAATAGCCGGAAAACAGAAAAGAAATGCGTCATCATGTCTTCTAAGGGTAAAAAACAACATAGTCCCGGTTTCTTTGGGAGGTTCTGACTTTACCATAAACAAACTATCCTGGGGCCGAATCACGCATTTATTTGTTGTTTGTGGGCAATTATTAGATGATGTTATTCAGTTTGGAGGGGTGCATGGATTACAGAGGGCTAATGGAGATAATCTTTACTTTCTTTAACATCCCCACAGCTCCTTCCTAAAGTTCCTAAGCTATATCATATCGTGTAATGAAAACCAGAATAAACTGTCAAAATGCGTCATTATCTTCAAAGAGTTAAGGGGGAGGTAGCCGCTTTTACTGGACCCCCTTCTCCCTCATGTTCAACATATTAGTTTTGAGATTTTCAGACATTCATTCTGTTAGTTTGGCTATATTGAGACCTTTTTTCCCCATTTCTTTGTCGATATTAAAACCTTTCATGCCATTTAGGTGTCGTTTTTTTAATGGCGAGCTGTAGCGTGGTAGTAATTTTAGAACGAACCGCTACCGAAAAAATGTACAAGTTTATCTTGGTCTAGGGCGTGTTTTTATGTTTGATGGAGGTCTAGCGAGGAAACTCAAAAATAGTGTTAATGAATTAATATATAGACCAAAAAGCAAGCACTACCCCCTTAAGGAGATGTCAGTGGCATAGAAACCAAATAATTCACCACTTATTCCTGGCTTACACCGTCCTACGTCCCTCACAACCCGGACATAGTAGTTGCCATATAAGTCAGCAGTAATGGCGCGATAATTATTACGGTATCGGTTAAGGGGGGGTGACCTGTTTTTGTTCTGTCGTTTTCTATCTGTCTCTGGCTTGTATCCATTTGGCCCCATTCAGCCTACTGTTTTAAGACGTTTCTCCCCATTCAGGTGTCGTTTTTTTACTGGTGAGCGGTAGCGAGCCAGCATATTTTTTATTTTTGTTTGACAGCAAGCTAAATTTGAACATTTTTCGATAGAAAAATTTCTCCGGCAAAGCCGGATTTCTTCATATAATGTTGGCTCGCTATCGCTCGCCAGGAAGAAATCGACACCTAGATGGAGATAAACGTCTTAAATTAGTTGGCTGAATGGGGCCGAATGGATACAAGCCAGAGAAAGAGAGAAAAGGACAGAAATAACAAAAAGCAGGTCACCCCCCTTAAGGGGAATGGGTGTTTTATCTGTTCCCCCTTCATACTCATGTTTAGCCCCATTCGTGTTTAGACTTTAACCCTTTCTGTACCAGCGACGTCTATTATATTTTAGGGTAATTCTTCAGTACTGCGCCTTCTCTCAACCTCCCTCCCCCCACCAACCCACGTTATAATATTTTGATTAGACTAACTTGACTTAACCCGTGGAGCCCCGGCTAGTTTTGTAATGTTTGCGCACCAGAACCCGGCCGGTTTTCAAAAAATGGTTTTATTCCAGAAACAATAGCGAATGGGTTAGGAATGAAGGAAAAACCACGAAAAACCGCTCAAAAAGCTTTAAAAATGGTCCTACAGAGCCCCCGAAAACGGATTTTACATGAGTCAAAAATTGAAGGCAATTATCCCCAAAAAACAGGTTATTGCACGCTCGCGCGCACGCACGTGGACTTTGATAGTTTTCAACCATCGGCACGGTTGCGTGGGATACGTACACAGTTCCCATACAAATCTGAGCCCTCTTGAGTGGCTACACCTGAGGTTACGGTCGGCGCAATTAGGGTGACGCGTCAGGCGCGTCTCTGGGGCTGTGCGTTACATACATCGCCGACGCGTCAGACGCGTCGCTGGGGCTGTACGGGTTAACTAACCTAATCTAACCTAGTAGGCCAAATTATGACACCCTACTAGCATTTACCTAACAGTTGCTAACCTTTACCTAACCTTTACCTAACAGTTGCTAACCTTTACCTAACAGTTGCTAACCTTTACCTAACAGATGCTAACCTATACCTAACAGTTGCTAACCTTTACCTAACCTTTGCTAACCTTTACCTAACAGATGCTAAACTTTACCTAACAGTTGCTAACCTTTACCTAACAGTTGCTAACCTTTACCTAACAGTTGCTAACCTTTACCTAACAGTTGCTAACCTTTACCTAACAGATGCTAACCTTTACCTAACAGTTGCTAACCTTTACCTAACAGTTGCTAACCTTTACCTAACAGTTGCTAACCCTTACCTAACAGTTACTAACCTTTACCTAACAGTTGCTAACACTTACCTAACAGTTGCTACCCTTTACCTAACAGTTGCTAACCTTTACCTAACAGTTACTAACCTTTACCTAACAGTTGCTAACACTTACCTAACCTTTGCTAACCTTTACCTAACAGTTGCTAACCTTTACCTAACAGATGCTAACCCTTAGCTAACCTTTACCTAACAGTTGCTAACCTTAACCTAACAGTTGCTAATCTTTACCTAACAGTTGCTAACCTTTACCTAACAGTTGCTAACCTTTACCTAACAGTTGCTAACCTTTACCTAACAGTTGCTAACCTTTACCTAACAGTTGCTACCTTTACCTAACAGTTTCTAACCTTTACCTAACCTTTGCTAACCTTTACCTAACAGTTGCTACCTTTACCTAACAGTTGCTAACCTTTACCTAACAGTTGCTACCTTTACCTAACAGTTGCTAACCTTTACCTAACAGTTGCTAACCCTTACCTAACAGTTGCTAACCTTTACCTAACAGTTGCTAACCTTTACCTAACAGTTGCAAACCTTTACCTAACAGTTGCTAACCCTTACCTAAAATTTGCTAACCTTTACCTAACAGTTGCTAACCTTTACCTAACAGTTGCTAACCCTTACCTAACCTTTACCTAACAGTTGCTAACCTTTACCTAACAGTTGCTAACCCTTACCTAACCTTTGCTAACCTTTACCTAACAGTTGCTAACCTTTACCTAACAGTTGCTAACCTTTACCTAACAGTTGCTAACCCTTACCTAACCTTTACCTAACAGTTGCTAACCTTTACCTAACAGTTTTTACCTTTACCTAACAGTTGCTAACCTTTACCTAGCAGTTGCTAACCTTTACCTAACAGTTGCTAACCTTTACCTAACAGTTGCTAACCTTTACCTAACAGTTGCTAACCTTTACCTAACAATTGCAAACCCTTACCTAACCTTTACCTAACAGTTGCTAACCTTTACCTAACAGATGCTAACCCTTACCTAACCTTTGCTAACCTTTACCTAACAGTTGCTAACCTTTACCTAACAGTTGCTAACCCTTACCTAACAGTTGCTAACCTTTACCTAACAGTTGCTAACCTTTACCTAACAGTTGCTACCCTTTACCTTACAGTTGCTAACCTTTACCTAACAGTTGCTAACCTTTACCTAACAGTTGCTAACCCTTACCTAACAGTTGCTAACCTTTACCTAACAGTTGCTAACCTTTACCTAACAGTTGCTAACCTTTACCTAACAGTTGCTAACATTTACCTAACAGTTGCTAACCTTTACCTAACAGTTGCTACCCCTTACCTAACCTTTGCTAACCCTTACCTAACAGTTGCTAACCCTCACCTAACAGTTGCTAACCTTTACCTAACCTTTGCTAACCTTTACCTAACAGTTGCTAACCTTTACCTAACAGTTGCTAACCTTTACCTAACAATTGCTAACCCTTACCAAACCTTTGCTAACCCTTACCTTTAGTTGCTAACCTTTACCTAACAGTTGCTAACCTTTACCTTGCTACCCCTTACCTAACCTTTGCTAACCCTTACCTAACAGTTGCTAACCTTTACCTAACAGATGCTAACCCTTACCTAACCTTTGCTAACCTTTACCTAACAGTTGCTAACCTTTACCTATGAGTTGCTAACCCTTACCTAACCTTTGCTAACCTTTACCTAAGAGCTACTAACCTTTCTAATATAACAAACACAAAATATAGGCTATATATATTCTGACATACGGAGCCCTGTATGTTAATTTAAGAGTTAGAATTAGAGTTCAAGGAGCCAAACTACCCAAGTGGTGAAGCAGACTAGCGAGCGAACGAGCGAGTGGGCAAACCATCTCGCCCCATACCAGCTCGCCCCATACCTCGATGACCGATGCTATGACGTATGATCGACGCCAGGAGCTGTGAGTGGACGACACACCTGTTATGTGATTCGAGGAGCTATGATTGGAGCGCGCACCATCACTCGCCTCCTGATTCGTTCCTACACCATCATTGTTTGGTATATAAGACCCGAGTTGTGGGCATTCAAATCAGTCTCATTTGGAGTTGGGGAAGGTGAACTTGCAGCTGGAGGAAGACGGGGTGAAGTATTATAATGGGATTGTGACTGTCAGTCAGATTATATAAATGTGTGTTAAGTGTGTTCGGTGTAAACACTTACGTTATGTTGGTTAGTGAGATATGTGATTGGGAATTAACGTGATGTGTTTAATGTGTGTAATGTGTTTAACTATTTAATTGGGAATTAACGTGAACGCTACTATTATGTGTTTAACTATTTGATTGCGAATTAACGTTAACGCTACTATTTATGTACTTAACTATTTGATTGGGAATTAACGTTAACGCTATTATTATGTACTTAACTATTTTAGTTGACTAACTTGTGGACTAAAGCAACTCTTTAAGTAATTGGGTTATGATGAAAGTAATACTATTGTTTTATATTAATACTTACGAGTTCTTTCATTTTCTTTGAATTAAGCTTACATTGCTTAATGGTGCTTAGTACGGTGATGCTATTGTCTCGTATTAGTAATATCGCCTTAGACTAACATGGCTGTGTTAATATTACTTATAGTGATTTCCTAAGCTGAAGAAAATTCTTTTGCTTCAAAATATTATATTTTGCTTTTCATATTATTTGAGTGAGACCTGAATCGAATCTATGAAACGATCCTGTAACTTTATTTACTCATAATCAAACCTCAATGTTACGTGGTTAAGAAATAAATTTAACTAATTATTAAATATATATCTAACTTTTTATGTGACTTTGATATTACTCCTGATGATAATAATAATATAATACTATTAACGTAAGACAAGAACCAAGAATAATTACATTAAATATAAATAAAAGGACATAGAAGAAAACTATCTATTCATTTCAAAAAAGGGTAAGAGACAGAAATATTCTTACTTTAATATTTATCTTTCAAGACTTTTTATAAAATTAATAGTCCTTCTTTAGCTATATACTTATTCGGTTCATAACCATAGCCTACTAAGCTTCGGTTAAATAATATTCTTTATAAATACTACATGACTTTAATTAGTTTCAGTATTTTCATAATTAAAGAGTATCAGTCCATAAAGGATACCAAGTCCTAAGATCCAAAAGGAAAGGAAGCAACAACAGGAATTTATGTTATTAGATTTTACTTTTGTTTTGCCTTCAGCTGACTGATACCTTAATATATATCTCTGTGCTATCTAGATTCATCAAGTTAACCACTTGAGGATCAAGATACGTAACAATATATAACAGCTAGGCAGAGATATCACACTCGATAATCAAAACGTTCTATCTGGTAAAATATACATATCCAGTGTAAATGTTAGTCCTGGAGGTTCTTAATATCATAAAATAAAACATAGAATGGTTTGTATTCATTAAAGCGGAAGGTGTTGGATTGAACAATTACTTATTTGAGTCTAGCTATTTCTAGACGATTTTATGCAGCTCAGGAAGGATCTGCGGTTAATAGGGTTGGTTGAGATACTTCGAAGCCTCATGATAGCTAAAGATCCTTCCTAAGCTGAATAAAATCGATTAGTAGTAGCCAGAAAAATAAAAAGGATATTGATGGTACAGAAAGGGTTAAGACGTTCGGCCCATTAGTTTGGCGATTTTTAGACTTTTTGCCACATTTTTGTGTCAATATTAAGACTCTTTGTGTAATTTAAGTGTCGATTTTATCCTGGCGAGCGATATCGAGCCCTGAGGAACCGGCCTTCGGCCGGATTTTTTTTTTATCGAAAAATGTACAAGTATATCTTAATGGAGCGTCTTGGGGTGTGTTTTTTTTTTAAACTTGATGGATGTCTAGGGAGGAAACTAAAAAATAAATAAAAGATACCTAAATGAACAATTAAATACGGTTATCCCCCTTAATAGGCTAGGACAGTGGGCGCAAGATAAGGCACTGTGTCAATGGTTGGAGTATCCGGGTCATATTTATGTTCATAAACACGGCACATTTTTATAATAATAATATGAGGGTGTCAAACCGGAGCAATTTTGTTTGAAGACTTGAATGAATATGGGAAGAAGTACAAGAAAATTGATGCGAAAAAGCAATGTTTTTGTTTTACCATTTCATCACTTCCAAAGGTATAATTTGACTTATAAACCATCATTTCGTCTTTACATAAACAATAATAAAGACAGTGAATAATTGACTTGGTTTTCGTTTGACACCCTGTATCTATTTTAATATGGTAATTAGAACGAAAGATTGATTTACTGTTGTAGTGATTGGTAGTATAGTCACCAGTGGCAAAGCCAATTTATAATAGTTATTAGTATTCTGCATAGCTAGTGAACATAATGTATTCCGTTTCATTAGCAATAATATAACGCTAATGGTATTTGTAAACGCGAATCTTCAATTAAGTATAACTAGCTTCATCAAGTGAGTAGATAACTTGATATTATTTGAATAAAGAGCAGTAAGCGGCGATCCATTAGGGTCAACATTATCAATACCTAATTTATTCAACCTAAACTAAGCTACTGATCCTGCTATTGAAATTCAAGATGTTGGAATTATTATAACAAATTGCCAACAATCCACTTTCCACAATTTCCTTCGAATATAGATACTTGTTTAATATTATTTAAGGGGAGGTATATATTTTCTGGATCCCCTTCTCCCTTATGGTTAGCCTCCCATTAATACATCTTGGATATATAATCAATACCAGTTACCTTTATCTCTTTTCTCTTAATTTCTCAACTGTTTCACTCACTCGCCAAGGTTCTCTTTTCAACCATACCATACACCTTATGTGTCTGAAACAATCATATTATATTAATCACTTATTATTAATGATTAGGTGTGGGAGGTGCTGTATATAATTGATTACCATTTATATCTCACTATAACCAGTCTCACTATCTGGCAGCCATTCAAGCGGACCAACGGAACAGACGTGTATCCCCATCCGTGGCTGGAGTAGTACTGCCTGATGTGGTAATTGGTAACACGTTTAGCCACAGTGAGCACCAGGACAACCAGCCAGTGAACTCGGCTTTGGATCGGGAGGGTATAGCTACGATCAAAAATCCTACACTACCTCCACAGTTTGAACTTTGGCTATACCACTAGTAAAGCAACAAATACAGGGTTCAACGCTCGACCAAATAAATGCAGTATAGTCAATATATACTACTATACCCATTTATTCAAAGCTATACAAATCTATGCAATAGTGGATAAGCACCAACGTTTCATTTCTGTTGTATTTTGAGTCTGAAAACCCCACTATCTTTTCAATGTGAATCATCATCTTGTTTCGTATCTTTGGCCACAAACCCATTTCGAAAATGAAAGATACAGTTGCAGACAAATTAGTTCAAGGTATATCTCGACATTTCTATTTCGTTACTATACTGCATTTATTAACATTGACTTGACGGAAGGTCTCTTATGGAGAATTAATGCAGGAGTTGTCAAACTATAGATTCAGGGAAATATGCTTGTGTAAATGTGTTTTGAGTGAACATATATTGTTCACCTTCGATTACTATGCTTAGGACATTTTACACACAAATATCGTCAGCACGTCTTTGTTATATTATGTTTACATGTTTGTCAGTGCTCAATGCAAGAAAAGGACGGAAATAATAATAATAATAATAATAATAATAATAATAATAATAATCTCAGGTCATATATTAAGCGCCATTTCTCTCGCCTTTTGACAATATTAATAGCGCTAGGAGCTCTTATGCATTGCCCGAGACCAAAACCCATCTCCCTTGCTCAAGGGTAGACGGTTACTGCCGGCTATATATGTAAAGGTCGTTGCACAATGACACGAAAGCCCCTCCAGGCGAGTTCCCGACTCGAAATTTCAGCCCGATACAGCGAATCGGCAACATAATCGTGGATATCGGAAATTAGCCGTGGATGACTCTCACGATCCAAGCGACGTAGCGAGGGTCGATACAAGATTTTGAGCTGCTCAAAAGTTTGTGGGAATCCCTGGCTACTGTAAAAAATCATCTGAGTCTGGTCGCCATCACGAACTCGCCGTATCACATTCGTGTGGTCCGTATCAAAGACGTATGGTCCGTACCAAAGCAGTATGGCCCGTATCAACATCGTCTGGTGCGTAAGCCTGCCGTGCGGACCGTATCTCTTCCATGCGGAAAATTGGCAACGGTCTAGTTGGCAACCGCGTGTCTAGCCTCAATTCGATTGCACGTCGATACGGCGTCGATACGATTCTTCTGAGTTGTATCACAGTCTTTTGGGTCGTATCTTTTCCGTGGACTAGTCGTGTACGCTTCGCACGACATTGCCTATCTTCTTCGTAGCATTTGTTTCTCCACTGTATCGGCATCGCTAGAGTCTTATCAAGTCGAGCGGAAGAGATACGGTAGAGATACGACTAACGACGCCAGCCATTTTTGCCACGATCTCTAGTAAATTCGGCAAGACAGGATTTGTATGTGTCGTGAGTGTTCGTGCCAGTCTTGAAGGGGCTGTCATGTCAGTGTGCAACGACCTTTAAACATGTTCATCGACCTGAGCAAGGATCAAACCCAAGTTTACGGGGTAGCAGACAGTGAAACACTATCAACTGACTAGCCGACCAACATCACTTGTTAGATACTTTATATAAAACAAATGTATGGCTTAATTATTATTGCATACAAAATTGCATTCATGAATCATCTTACATACACAGGCCTATAATTCTATCGTGAAGAATATGAGACGCCCTCATATTTTTTGCGAGTGATCATTTGTAGCCTCTCCCCAACACCACCATTTCCCAGTCAACAAGTTTAGCAGTATCTCTGAATTGTTCTGAGTTAAGGTCAGGAGGGGAGTTTTGGTCTGCCTGGGTGAGGAGGAGGGAGCCACTCCAAGTCTTACTAAATAAATATATATATTCTTGGTCCAGCACTGCGAGTTGATAAAGAAAACTTATATGAAAGAACATAGATGTAGCATTCTTCCTACATAATGATTATTTAAGTCTTAATCATTTCGAACACATTCACTTCTCGGAATTTAGTTCCGAGTTAAACATATTGCTCTACCATTCCTGTTATACAAGGTAAAACTACAATACATAATCTACAAACAAACTGCCAAGATTAATATCATACCACCACTTCACATACAGTTCCGTTGCATTGTATACCGACTATACCTCTATTAATCCGAACAGCATCAAATGCATACATTTACATACCAGGTTTTGTGCATTGAGCGTCAGGTGCATAGAATCTACACACCTGGCTTTGCGTGCAAATTCATTGAGTTTGGCTCCAAATCTGTGCCGCGGGGATGGTGTGATGGATGCTGCAATTTTTTTTTTTTTTTTTTTCTATATTCCAACTTACTTCCTCTCGGGCATAGGCTGAGAGCCTTAACATTCACCACTTTACAATGAACAGTGAAGCCTGTGAGGTCTTGTTCCAGTCTAGGGAGTGAGACATGTGAAGCACGTAGAGTACAACGAGCACCTGCCATCTTGCCTTCACATGAGGCACGGTGCTCACTCATGGCCCGAAACGACCCCATCTCTGAAGCCACCTCGTTCCCGTGCTTCACTGTCTCATCCCCTACACTCGGACTCTCACACTTACACAAACACAACGCCACCTGTTGAGCAGATAACTCACCAGGTATTGCACCCCTATAGCATATTTTGAATATGGGAATATTCATACAGTGCTATTTAATCAGGGAACAATGAGGGTATTTTATTGACGTTTCGGTGGGCTTGTGGTAATGCACTGATACCAGGTACAGCACAAATTCCATCCCAATAATATCTTCCCATTGATACATCGGGATTTGAACCCGGGACCTTTGGATTACCAGGCCAGTGGCAAGACCACTCCACCACACCTCCCATAGATGCTATAGCCAGTGTACATAGACCAGACACGTAATCTGCGTGCCTACGTAGCAACACCACAGGTACAATCGTGGGAAAACAGCCAGGTGTGGTGGTGGTGGTGGTGGTGGTGGTGGTGGTGGTTGGTTATGGGGGATCGGGAGGATCCCCCATAGGGAGGATTTGCTATGTGAATAAGGGAGACAAAAGGCAAAACTGCCTGTGACGAGTGCCTCCCCCATAGTTGAAAGAGTGACAGGGAAAAAATCAAGGCATGTTCGAGCCAAAATGCCTGGAAACACGGAGTTTGAAGCAAATTACGTCATAGGATGAGGGAAAGATGGATTCAAGGAAAAAGTTCCAGAGCTCAACTGTTGAAAAGAAGAAAGATTGGGAATAGCTTTTCACTCTTGGGTAGGAGAGTTGCACAAAATAAGGGGTAGGATTGTGTTACAAGATGGGTGCTACATTTTGACTCCAACGAACCTTGAATTTGGCTCTGTCACTCTTTTAACTTTGGGGGGAGACACTCGTTACAGGAAACCTGCCTTTTGTCACCTCCATGCACATAGAAAAAACAAAACTATGTAGAGGAGGTGGTATACACTGAGAGAGCTCTGAGGCACACTGATTATTGTAATAGCGATAGAATAGCAAGAGAGATGCAACACTGAGGCGAAGAGAGAGAGATTGCAGAGAATTGGTGAGTGAACGTGAGCTAATGAGACAAAAGGCTTTCTTTTCTACTATGTCTAGAAGTGCTGTGTGAAACGATCCTCCCCACACATGTGAACAATACTCAATACATGGGTACACTGTGCCCCTGTACAAAGCAAGAAGCTGTGCAGGGGTATAGAGCCCCCTGAGGCGGTTGACCACACCCAGCTTCTGGGAAGCTGTTTTTAGCAAGAGTGGTAATATGGTCTTTCCAGGAGAGATCAGAAGAAAAAGAGACACCAAGAATACTGAGAGAAAATGAAGGGTTGATTTTTGCATCCTGTGGGAGTTCTTGACGGATAGATAAATGGAGAAATTGGGTTTTGGAAGCATTGAAAGCAACAAGAATATTTCTGCCCCAATTGGAAATGGCCGACAGATTAGAAGATAAGTAATATATGGCCTAATCGTGGGAGTTTTTGGGTGATTCCATGCTGGGGCATTCTGAAAAACTAGCTGAATAGTGTAAGGTAGATTTGTCAACATATGAATGGACAGAACTGGAGGTACAGTTGAGAAAATCATTAATGAATATTATAAAGCAAAATGGAGATAGGACAGAACCCTGTGGAACACCAGAGTTGATAGAATGAGAAAGTGAACGATGACTGTCCACAACTGCAGCTATGGAATGGCCAGAAAGGAAATTAGAGATAAAGCCACAGATGGAGGGATAGCAACCGCAGGCGGGTAGTTTAGAAATTAAATATCTGTGTCAGACTCTATCGAAGGCCTTTAATATGTCTAATGCAATAGAAAAGGTTTCGCCAAAGTTCCGAAAGGAGGTTGACCAAGAGTTCGTAAGCAATGGGACAATAGCTGGAGGGTTGAGAGCTTTCACCCTTTTTTGGGACAGCTTGAATGAGAGCAAACTTCCAACAAGAAGGGAAGATGTTAGAGGAGAGACAGAGACTGAAGAGTTTCCCTAGGCAAGGAGTCAGCATAAAAGCACAGTTTTTTAGTACAACAGGAGGAACACCATCTAGACTGTACACCTTCTTAGTATTAAGCCCAGAGAGGGTAGAAAGTACATCTTTAGAAGAGATTAGGATATTAGGCATAAGTAGGAGAGAGAGGGGGTTGGAGAGGGAGGAGTTTCCAGCGAAAATTTAGGCGAAGACTTCAGCTTTGTCAGAGGAAGAAGTGATGGTAGTACCAACAGAGTGGATAAGGGGAGGGAAAGACTAGGAAGAAAACAAATGTTGGAGAGCTCTTTGGCTAGATGCCAGAAACCTTGGGAAGAGCTTAAGTTGGATAGTTCAGTGCATTTATTATTGATGAAAGAGTATTTGGCGAGTTGAAGAACAGATTTGGCTTGATTCCGGCCAGAAACATAGGAAGAATGAGATTCTGTGGTTTGAAGGCGGCGGTACCATTTGAAAGCTTTTTCCTTATTGTGGACAGCAGTAGAACAAGGGTGAGTAAACCAAGATGGTTTTGCATTAGTCTGAGAGACAAAAATGGAATGTATGCCTCCATGCCCGAAAGTATTACCTTGGTAATGCGTTCTGCACTCTCAGAGGGTCCCCAGCCACAGAAGCGCTACCGGCTGGGAGGATCGGGTGGCCGTACTGAAGAAATAGGACAAATGTCGGAGATAAGTTTATGGTCAGAGGACCCCAAAGGAGAGAAAAGATCGACAGTATTAACGGAAAGGTTAGAAGTTAGAAACAAGTCAAGAATGTTGGGCCAATCTCCGATGCGATCCGAGATACGGGTGGGTTGCTGAACCAACTGCTCTAGGTCATTTAGGATAGAAAAGATGTAGGCTTGTTCACCGGGTTGGTCAGTAGAATGAGAGGAGAGCCATTGGCGGTGGTGAATATTGAAATCTACTTTAGAGTTTAGATAGTAAAAGAATCTGGGAAAGTCAGTAGAGTTAGGGAAAAGTTATACAGCACAGATGTATTTTTTATGAGGGTGACAGGATAGTTTGAGCCATAACGTTGAAAATTCATAGAAGTCGAAGTCGAGAACACGAGAGCAAGTGAGTTCTTGTTATGCATGTATACACAGCATCCGCCTTTAGATTTGAATCTACGATGTAGATAGTAGGAGGGTAAAGAGAAGGGTTTGCTGTCAGTAGTCTCAGACAACTGAGTTTTGGTGAGAAAGAGAAAATCAGGGTTGGCAGAGGAGAGGTGATGTTCAACAGAGTAGAAGTTAGAGGAAAGGCCACGAATGTTGCAGAAGTTGATAGTGAGAGTGTCATGCCGCAGTCCAAGACATTTTGATGGGTCGTTGGGTGGGTGTCAAGTGTATGTTGTGGGGCCATTTATGGTCATCATTGTAGTTTTTTGTTGGTGTATTGTAAAGAAGTATAGAATGCTTATGTGGTGTAGTTTTAAAGATACAGAGTATTTGTGAGGGCTAGTTGGATTACTCTCAGTGTTTGTGAGGCACAAAGAAAATCAGTAAAAGAGGCCAAGCAAATGAAACAAGAGTTCCAGCAACTCCTTATTATATGACTATAGCCTCTCCTGGTTCTAGCCCTGTTCAATGGGTGCCTACAATCTCTCCCTTGAGATGGATAATATAAGGAGAAAGGGTGAATATATATGAAGACCGAAGGGAGATGGGAAATGAGGTAGAAGGATAGAGAAGAATACATGCAATAAGGAAAGTGGGAGGGAAGAAAGGAAAATAAAATAACGGTATTTTCCAGAAGGTGGAATAAGGGTAATTGAGGAAACAAAGAAAATTGGGAGAGAAATAATACCTCACGCATTCAGACACACACACACACACACACAGACGGGAGGTCCAGAAAAATCAATACTACAGCGTTGATCTGACTGGGGGGATTAGATCATATGTGATAGTCTTGCAGAAAGTGAGAGAAAGAGAGGAGGGGAGAGAGAGAGATTGACATAGGGTTTTGGAGGGCGCTTAATAAAGAAGAAAGATAGGACCGAGGAAAACCTTTAATTGAGAAGAAAGTGTACAAAGGAGTACAGAGGAAGTCACACAACAATAGGTCTAGTGACCCCTCAAGGTTGCATTACCCTCTAAATCACTGCTGTTCAAATTGTCCAACAGTGGTTCAGAGTGGGTAAGGGACACTTGCAAAGGGAAGCACTGCCCTAAGACCAATGTCCTTGGCAGGGGTAGGAGATATTAGTACGGAACAGTTTGGTTAATAACCTAAGAAAGCTACAAGTTATCTTTAATGTATCTGAGAAACTAGTCATTCATTTACAAATGCAATCAATCACAGGTTTAAGGCGAAGTGCTTGTCTAGGCGATGTTTAAAGGAATCAACAGTGCTGCACTCTATAACATCTCGAGGAAGCCCAATCCACAAGTTCACAACTCGATTGAAGATGAAATTCTCAGACTCGGGAGAGTTAAAAGATTTACCCAATGATTTTACAACCATTTCACCGCGTGTAGTTTGATTGGTCGAATGCAAAGTACTTTTTACAGCTCACATAGTTGATGCTTTTGATGATTTTGAAGACTTGAATTAAGTCACCTCTTAATCTGCGCTGGGTTAAAGGAAATACATTTTTTCTCTAAGACGCTCCTCGTATGGGTTGTTTCTCAGATTAGGTATAATTTTGGTAACTCTTCGTTGAACTTGTTCAAATTTATCAATATAATTTTGGTAGTAGGGGCACCAGGATTGAATGCAATATTGCAGACCTGGACGGACTAGAGAATTGTAAAGTGTGAGGATTACATCTTTGTATTTATGCTCGAATGACCTACCTATAAAGCCAATTATTTGATATGCCTTTAATAACTACTTTTGAACTTTGCTGACTGGGTTTTAGGTTACTGAATAGTGTTACTCCTAAATCAGTTTCTCTGTCTATACTCTTAACACCTACTGTCCCAGCGACGTACGTTGGTCGACAGTAAAAAAGTCACTCGTTAGTACCAACGACGGATGATGTCAATAATATGCAGTCCTTTTAACAGCCCGTATCAATCGGTGCATGGGACCACGATGTTTGAACACTGCTTAAAGACCTTGGCAACACTTCTCAGCTTATATCCAAGCTCCTACAGGCTAAGAGAGGCAGTATTTCTCCATCTTTTGAGGTGGAAAGGTGTTTTCTCTCGAATCAGATGCCATTTTGGCCAAATTGCTTGGTACTGGAGGGTACATTTATGGTAATACCCTCTGGTACAGTAGGGGTTAAGCTGAGTGCCATTCATTGAATAATTTGCTTTTTCATATTGGGTCCCGATATGGAGTACTTTACATGTATCCGCATTAATACTCATTTGCCAAATTTGAGCCCAACATGACAGCTTATCTATGTTATTTGCCATCTTTGTGATTGTACATGTCATTTATATAAACTAGGAAGAAAACTGGCGCTAGAACTGATCCCTGGGGTACCCCACTAGTTATATTGGTCCATTTCGATGCTTTATCATTAATCACTACCCTTTGCTTTCTTTCACTGAACCAATTTTCCACCCATTTCAACACTCCCCCTTGTATTCCATGCACTTTTAATTTTATCAATTAACGTTTGTGGGGTACTTTGTCAAAGGCCTTTTGAAAATTAAGGTAGAGTATATAGTATCTACATCTTTACTTTCATCGTATAGGTTGAGGATATCGTGGAAGAAGTCTAAGACGTTCGTCAAACAGGAACGTTTGTTATGGAAGCCATTTTGAGTATCTTTGAGTGTGTTCCTGTCTCTTATGAGTGTTTCTAGCATTTTACAGACAACTGAGGCTAAGCTAATTCGACAATAGTTGCTAAGTTAAGATTTGCGATTTTTGTTTTTATATCGGTGTTACGTTAGCGAGTATCCACTCATCAGGCATAGTTCCGGACTGCAAGGATTTATTAAAAAGCAATGTCAGTGCTTTGGAGAGCTCACATTTAGCTTCTTTTAGAACTCTAGGTGAGATTGTGTCAGGTCCAGGCGATTTGTTTGACTTACGTTTCTCCAAACATTACAGTACTTCTCTCTCTCTGTAATGTTGTAATTGCTTAAAACATCAGAATTGTCTATCTGAACTTTCGATGCTGTAGGGATATCACTAAGGTCTTCTGTTGTAAAAACTTATGCAAAAAAGGTATTAAGGACTCATCTATTCTTCGACTCTGGTGTAATCTCCGTTCTCATATACTAACGGTCCAATAGTTGAAGTGACTGCTGTCTTCTTCGGGATGTAACTATAAAAAAACATTTCGGGTTTGTTATATTTGATTCGCAACATGTAACTCCAGAGTATTTTTCTTTTGCTTAATTAACTGTTTGGCTTAACGTAATAGATCTATGAATTTTACTCTTTCTTTATCATTTTCCGAGGTTTTAAATCTTTCATGAGCAATTTTCTTTGGATGCAAACAGTCTGCAATATCTTTGTTCCACCATTTAGGCTTATCATTATGGAATGAACGTCGGTTTTTCAATGGTATGCACGCTTGCACCGCTTTTAAGTAAGTGGTAGTGAAAAATGTCCATGATAAATGTATGTCATTATTGTTAATCAAATATCTCCAATCAGTTTCTTTAAGTATTGCTCTAAGTTTATGAAAGTTTGCTTTTTTTAATTTTGGGACTTTCTCATTGCTGCTATTTGATTCATTACTATTAAACTTTGTACTGAAACTGATCCTTCGATGGTCGTTGTTACTGAATTCTTCACCAACATTCAAACCCTCTACCATTTCTTATTTCGTTGCAAGAACAAGGTCAAGCACATTATTACCACGGGGTCGGAGATTGAACAATTTGAAAAAGTTATCATGTCTAGAATGAGAAGCAAGCATATCGCTACTGGTAAATTAAAGAGAGAGAGAGAGAGAGAGAGAGAGAGAGAGAGAGAGAGAGAATGAGCTGGAGTAGAGAGGAAGTAAAGTACAAAGGTATAAATGATATAGAGATGGAAAGATGAAGACAACAGAGAAGCGAGCATTGAGAGAAAAGAAACGATCGGATAGAGATGGAAGGGAATATAGAAGGAAAATGGAGAATGAGGGTAAATACAGCCGAAGGAAGGACAGATGAAGATAGCAAAGAAGACAGAGAGGAAAGAGAAGTGTAAGAGAATCGAGAAAGGATGAGAGAAAATTAAAATGGAGTGAGGGAAAACACGATAGAAACGACAGAAGGACAATAGAGAAAGAAGGGAGTACAAAGGAGTACAAAGGAGTACAAAGGAAATCAAGCAACAACAGGTCTAGTGACCCTTCTAGGCCGCTTGTCCTCCAAAACACTGAGGATCAAGTGTCCAAACAGTGGTTTAGAGTGGGTAAGGGAACATTGGAAAGGGAACTACTGCCCTGCCACTAACGTGGCAGGACTAGGAAGTTAGTAGGGGACATATGGGTTAGTAACTGAGGGGAGGATAAAGTTATTCATTTACAAACGCAGTCAGTCGCGGGTTTGATGCGAGATATTTGTCTAGGCGGAATTTAAATGAATCAACGGTGCTGCAGTCTATAACGTCTCGGGGAAGCCCATTCCACAAGTTGACAACTCGATTGAAGAAGAAATTCTTAGATTCGTGCGAGTTAAAAGATTTACCAATAATTTTGCAACCGTTTCCCCGCGTGTAATTAGATTGGTCGATAGTGAAGTACTTACTACAGTTCATATTGTCGATGCCTTTGATGATTTTGAACACTTGAATTAAGTCGCCTCTTAATCTGCGTTGGGTTAAAGGAAATAGATTTAATTCTCTAAGACGCTCTTCGTATGGTTTGTTCTTTAGGCTAGGTATCATTTTGGTAACTCTACGTTGAACTCGTTCTAGCTTGTTTATATCTTTTTGGTAATAAGGGCACCAGGATTGAACGCAGTATTCCAGAAGAGGGCGGACTAAGGAATTGTAAAGGGTTAGGATAACTTCTTTGGATTTATGCTCAAATGACCTGCCTATAAAGCCAATTATTTTGTTTGCCTTCTTAACAACTTCTGAACATTGTTGACTCGGTTTTAGGTTACTCGATATTGTTACTCCCAGATCAGTTTCTCTGTTTACATTCTTAAGCTGAGTGCCATTCATCGAATAGTTTGCTTTCTCATTTAGGTATCCGACATGTAGTACTTTACATTTATCCGCATTGAAACTCATTTGCCAAATTTGGGCCCAACATGACAATTTATCTAGATTGTGTTGCATATCGTCAACTTGTTCTTTTGAGAGTACGCTATTTGCAATTTTTGTATCGTCAGCAAATTTTGAGATTGTGCAGGTGAGACCCTCATCTATGTCGTTGATGTAAATTAGAAAGAGAATTGGTCCTAGTACCGATCCCTGGGGTACCCCGCTAAGGGAATAGAGGAGGGAGGATAAATAGAGAGATGGGAACAATAGATACAGATGGACATATAAATGGATAAGAGAACAGAGGGAGTGAAGGCTGCCTCACAGAAGGTGTGGAGAGAAAAGGGAATAAAATTAGTAAGAAGCAAAGATAACCCAATTACTGGTGGGCCCGGCCGCATATTACCCTGGTGAAGGTATTGAGGGATAAGCCTTTACAACGGCACCTCGTATCTACATTCTACTTTTCGTATTTTTCCGAAGAGTATTATAGAGGGGAGAAGGGTTGTTGGAGAGAGAGGAAGCTATTGGAGTGGCTTTGTTATGTGTATTATTAGTCTGTACGTCGTCGAGGTGTCCCCCGACTGGGTGCAAGCATGTGGAACATGCTAGGACGTACTACAACACCCAATAAGTGTCCGCCTGGGCTGGGATCGAACCCAGGTCAAGCGGATTCACACGTGAGCGTGCTCACCACTCGACCGCCGCGGCTCTTTCTGTATTATGGTTTGGCACCTCTAGTGAGAACGGCCGCGTGCGGACTATTTTAGGGCTAACTCAACTAAACTCGCTCATATTCTGCCATATGGCGCGTTAAGGAGATGAATAGGAATAGACACTTGAGAGACTTGTTCCAATATGGTGAACATTCTTTATTCTGTTACTTTGATTCTGCGATGCTCCCATGACAAATAAACCCATACAATAAAATCAAAATCAAACATGAGTTGTATATTAAGCTTATCACGTGTATTTGGGTAGTATAAAAACAAAAGAAATGGATGCGTGCATAATGTACTGTACAGTACCTGTACTGATGTAACCACTCTAAATCTATTTCTTGAGTTATTTCTTGCTTGGTTTCGAGACTTACTTCGTTCATGTACTACAACACAAGAACTGTTAAAGTTATGCAACACCCAAGGCTGTCTTTTAAATAAATGACCACTCCCCTTAGTACCCTAGCTACCAGCACTTCTGTCCTTAAGAATTTGCATCCTCAAATAATATATTCAGCTTTATCCAATTTTCACAAATGGAAATTATATCAGGTTTCTCACATAAAAACATTAGACAACGGTAGTCTACAGAAAGTTGTTTGGCTCACACCAGTCAGATCCCTTTCACACCCAGCGCATCACGCCCATGTGCCTATCTAATTTTATTTTGCCTTGAAACTCTCATATCATTTTTGATGCTACTATAGCACTAGGTAGCCTATTCCACATAGCGTATTTACAACTCTGTTACCAAGCCTGTGCTTACCTACATCTTTTCTGAAAAGAAATGTACCTGAATTGAAAACATTTCTACGAGTTCGTTGCCTATCACTGGAATTGTTTACATTTTTCATGTCCCCACTCATTTATCCCACTTGAAAACCTCTATATCATATCCCCTCTAACGCCCCCCCCCCCTCCCTTCTTCATATGCAAGATTTAGATTATTGTGGATAATTTGTATAATTATTCCTTGTACTACTTCCACGGATTTGTTATGTCCATCCTGTAATAAGGACACCAAAATTGAACAGCATAATCCATAAGTGGCCTTACTAATGCTGATAAATGTTCATGATTACGTCTAGCGTTCTATTACTGACGCTTCTAGATGTAAATCCAAGAACTCTATTATAGTGAGGGCAATCGGTACTAAATAGGACAAGAATTGCTCACAAGGTAATACAAGCATAAAACTTTCCACAATAGTTCACAAAGACCTATTTTACAATTTCAGGGCAGGAGCCACCGAGATTTCAGTGTTGCATAGCAACGGTTGCTAGGCAAATAATTTTCCTTAGCAACCGGCAGCAACAATGCAGTTTCTGGAAAACTGTGAGGTGCTATGGTTTTTTCTCAACTCCTTGTTCTAAAAAACATGTAGCATTGCATTTGGAGATCATATACAAGAATTATGTGGCATAAAATCCAATTTAGGGCAAGTCAGGCTATAAAAATGCCATTCCTAAAGCTTCAGACACTGTTGTCACAGTCACTTTTGCATTTGCAGTAGGCTGTGCATTTTAGATGCGCATCAACACATTTGCAGTCTGTGCATCCTCCTCGGCAAGAACACTTCAGTAGTTCTGGGCAGGTTGCACTGGCTTCGGGCAAGTTAGACCACAGAGGCCTCCACTTTTCTGGGCAAGTCCATCCCCACTCACTTGGAGAGGGCAACTGTCGTTCTGGCACCGTGGTGCAGCCCCAGTGGTGCCCACCTTGTAGTACTGCCCTCTTCATGTGTTGCTGTAGAGCAGCCTTGGTTGGAGGTAGACATGATATCTGACGTCCTTTGTGGATGAACAGATTCTTTCTGACTTCATTGATGGAAAGAGAAGTTGCTGTCCTGTCATAGAGTCGAATGGTGAAGTACTCCAGAGAAGCCTCAGTCGCTTCACCAATTTGTTCAGGTGCATTGTGCAGCTCATAGAATGTCGCAGTAAATTCATAATGTGCCTCCCACACTTTCCATGCAGTCTTCTTTCCCACCTGGACCAGATGGGACACGGTATCACAACCTGTATAAGCATGGAACACAGGCAGTGCCAAGGATCTTTCTGTGCCAAGTGAAGCACATATTTCATGAGCTGGGATGTACCTAAAGTACTTTCCACAACCAAAGGCAATCCAGAGTTCTATCTGCTGTCTCTGAGCCAGCTGCTGTATGACTGCCACTGCCAATACTACCACGTCAGTGTCCACAGTTCGAACAAGGATCTTGTGGAAGCCCTGCATAACAGCATCACTGACATGCACCATGATCCTCGAGTCTGCCTCCTCATGGTTGCAGGGAGCAATGTTGCTGGTGTCTCGTGTAGGTAAGCATAGCACATTGGCACCATCAGTAACAATGAGAGTCTGGTCTCCTGATGCATTTTCCAGCAGTTCCTTGTTCAGGAATGTAAACAGGTCTGTCTTGTTGTTGGCCAAGCGAAGGAACTGCTGCCAGTTCTTTGGTGTTGGGCTAGACGCCCCAACTCGTCTGCGCTGAATAGGACCAGTGACACGTTGTTCTCTTGTCTGTGACTTGAGGCTGTTATCGAAGTACTGGTCCCAGACAACATCCACTCTCAGAGCCTGACTTTGAGCATTGTTTATGTATGGAAGAAAGACCTTGGCAGCATAGTCTCCAAATGTCTTGCAGCCCTCAGGTCTAAGAAAGTGAACAAGTGCCACACCATCCATGATTCGCACTTCAGTCTCTGGTGTCACATCATTTGATGACCCTACTTTCTTTTCAAGACATTCTATGAGATCAGACTTCTTCCCTGGACGTAGCTGCCCATAGGCAGACAGAGATGGAGGAAATGGGAGGTTTTCATGATTGAAGAAATTGTTCAAGTCACCTTTCCTTGTCTGACATGCAACATACAGACTTGCAAACAGCGAAGATTCACATTTGAGGAGACTGACTTTGTCCCCTGATTTCTTTGATCGTTTGCCTTGGACATTGAACAGTACCACCTTGTTCCTGGTAATTGTTGCTGTGATTGGCTTAGTATTTGTTCTGAGCCACTCTTCCACAAATGTTGCATACTGCTCCTGACCCTTTGATGCGAGAGTGGTTAGACACTCGACTGACTGCTCATCCATGATGTCCTTTGTATGGAGTCTGAGAAGGTCCTGCCCTTCCTCCTCAAATGGGCTCCCCATGTCCTCCATTACACTAACTACCGCCTGAACCTGTCCAGCAAACAACTTCTGGGTTGACCGGGTTTGTTCATGATGGTTTCTTTGCCCAGAACTTTGTTGTTTCCCTACCATGGTCGCTTCAAACTCAGAAATTACTCTGACAAGTTCTGGTCCTGCCACTGCCCATCTCAAGAGGGAGTTTGCATCCTGGGTAAGCCCGATGATTCCGCCTTCATCCTTCATTACTCCATTGTTTTGTTCATGGCAGTGATCGACAGCAATGAGGGAGAATTTTCTCTGGGATTTTGCCACAACAAACTTGCCTTGCTGAAATTCTTCGGCAACATCTGGATGAGTGTGAGATAGACTGCTCATGTCACGCACATGCACGGACATCCAACGTGCGTAGTGGGTGTGGTTGAGACTGAAGAACCAAGGTGTCAATTTCTTCAATGTATCCACATACAAATCAAAGTCACCAGTACGTAGTGATCGCACAAATGTGAACAAGAGAAGTTCCAGCTCTAGACTCGTATGCCAGTACATGAAATGAGGACTTTCAGCTTTTCGCCGTTCACACCATGTGCTGAAAGTGTCTGTGGATTCTTCGGAATTGTTTGCAACATATCCATCATAAGCCTTCTTGAGAAGGATGTACAATGCACATGCAGTGACTTGGTGAGCATGACGGGTTCGAGTCACATGTGATGCCTTCAGGAAGGACTCAGCAATGCCTGGTGTGGCAACATCAGCTTCCTGGAGAACTTCCACCCAACCACTTCCATCAAGCCAATGACCCAAAGCTTTCAAGCCTGTCATTTCAGTGTGTAGACCCCCCATAAGCATTACAAACTTGTCCTCACCATACAGTTCGGACATATTCCATTGCAGCTTCTTCAGTGTAGCATACAAAGGTTGGTCCCCACTAATCACTGGAGTCTGGCCAGGGTTGAGGTGATGAACTGCTGACTTCACCACTTCCATGCAATGCCGAAGCATAGATGGTGAGCTGGCTTCCTCAACAAAGAGAGGCATCATGGCATTCACAGATGGCAGAATGTCTGGGTCTGGCACTCTGCTGGCATGGTATGCTGCCCAAGACAAAGTCGCCTCTGCTGATATGTCATCTGCATGATGTTTCTCAACATGACTCAGCCAGTCATATTCCTTGTCCATGTCCTTGGTCAAAGGGGTGTTGGAAGAAGCCAGGTCTGCAGGGATGGGTGGGACAAAGACGTCATTTTTTGGCAACCGTGTTGGTTTCAGTTCAGTGTACGAAAGGGGCAAGTCACTCATTTTCCTCAACCCCCTCTCTTGAGTTATTGAATTAGTGAATCCTTGGCCATTGTCTTCATCTTCACAGACATCTCGCGGAGTGAGATTCTGGAACAAGGACAAGCTGGTGCCATGGAATGAACTTGTAGATGTCGCAGAGCTAGGGTTGTGGTCGATGTTGTCTGCAGCACTGGTGATGAAATGCCCTTTGCGAAGTTGAGGAGGACAGACTGTGCCAATCTGATGGTAATAGTCACAGACGTTATTACCCAATGATGTGATCAAGTCCATTGTGCGGTTGTATGATGCCGACATACCAAGAGTATATAGACTCTCAATCAACTTTCTATCTCTGGTTAGTGCATGAGCCTTAACCCTTCTTTAGCGGCCTATGCGGTTTATTTATATGTACCGCCCAGCGGGGTGTTTTTAGCCAAAATAGGGCTGTTTACGTGATCATTTTCATGCCTAAATAAGACCCAGAACGTAAAACAAGTATCTATCCCTGAAAGGGCATAAACAGAGCTTTCGAATGACACCATAACGATCCTTGTATGATGGATAGTTTTCTTGCAATAACCGTGCAACGCGAGTGCAAAAAGCATGTAATTCGGTACTTTCCCCATATAATTCAGTATGTAGCGAGTGAGAGAGGGAGGAGGGAGCTGAGATTCGTGTCAGTAGGTTCGCCGCGGTGGTCTGGAGCAGTCATACGCTCGCTAGTCTCCTGCCACCACTTGTCTCTCTCTCTCAGCAACATTACGTGCTGAAATTGCCACTCGACCTATGTCGAGCGCCGCCACATAGTCCAGCTTTATTAAAAACGACTTATGTGGTGAGCCGCTTTTTAAGGGTTAAGACCTACATAGACGGGTAGTGGCGTTTCACGATCTTTGCTGTGATATACTTGTGGATTTCTCACAGAATCCCTGCGTCTCTTGATGCTGTTGTACACCAACAGCTGAGCAATGGATAGTATTGGTTGGCTGATAGTTGTGTTGGATGTTTGATCTGTGATGTTTGAACCATTGATAAGCATGCTGACCAGTGACAAAAGGGACCGTGGAACAGACTCCACTTGGCTGTTATGGCCAAACGATCCAGAGAATGTTATTTTGTGTGCGAAGATGTCCTGTCGGATCATTTCAGCAATTTGGGTCATCATGACACTCTGCTCGTCTCGATCAGTCTGGTATCCTTCTCGGAGAATAGAGCCAACATCTTCTTCACAAGCCATGAACACATCTCGTCCTTCTTTGTAAGCTTTCATCCTTGGGAGATGCATGAGAATGCGGTCTTTCAGATGCTTACTGTTTACTCGTGCAGTAACATCCACTCCAAGTTGATTTAGCCTGTCAGTGTAGAGCTTCACAAGATCTGCAAGTCTGAACACCTTCACATCCTCATGTTGCCTCTTCTCCTCAATGTAGGAAATCAGCTGAGCCAAAGCAATTCCTTTACATGTCTGGTCATCTGAGGCATCCTGATCCTGTGATACCTTTGCACGTGCTCTATTGTACAGGTTTGTAAGGCAGTTTGCATGATACTTTGCCTCCTGGGCAATAAGGTCTCCTGCACTTAATTTTGCAAGAAGATTTTCATCTTGTAGATCATGTGCGCATTTCCTCACGAAAATCTAGTTGAAATGTACAGACTTCGCGGAGGTTCTCCTTTGTTTGCTGCTGGGAACAAAAGAAGCATTTGGGACAATTGCTGCCAACTGTTCCACTTGAGGCAGTATCACCACCACTGCTAGTGCTACGTGTGAAAATTCGTTTTGAAGCAGTCCCATCTTCCTCAGACTTGTGCTTTCGTTTTGCGCGTTCCAGTTTGGTATGTGAAAACTTCTGATAACAAGATTTGTGCCACTTTGCATTCTGTTCTTTCAATGTTAATTGAATACCATTCCCATGGTCAAGTCGTGCCAGATTGATTTTGATTGGCATTGAGTCAAGGTTACTAAACTGTGTGATGTTGTTGTTGTTGTTGTTGTTCCCCAAGCTGCCTGGCCGAACAGCCCCAAGGCCCCGAGCAAGGCCAAGGCCATAACTGAGCACCCCCACAGAACCCTCTCTGCCTACCACAATAAAGCCTGGGTGACCGAAGCCACTCCATGGCGGGGAGCTGAGGAGGGTGCGGAAACGCCCGGGAAACCAAAGCCCCACCCAGGGCCCTGTGCCCCTCAGCAATTATGAAGAGAAAGTTGAGGGGCAAAGGAAAAATGTGACGCTTTGGCTTCCAATCTTGGTAGATTGGGAGGTCAATCCACGGAAAAGACGCCGTCACTTGAGATCTAGGAAATACATAAGTAAAAGGAACAGTCGGAGTAAGCTATGGGTATGGCAGAGATCGCTCAGTTCTCACTCTGATAGACCAGCCCATCACCATACTGTGTGATGTTGTCTACTATGGTTTCATAGCCTCTGCCAGTTGGTGATATGAGAGACTCTTTGGTGTCCAGTTGACAAAAAACACAGATAGTCCAATCAGTTGCTTGAACAGATGAAGATGAGGCACTGGCCATTTCTGTGAATATTCAGTACGTCTTGACTATCACTGTGCGCAGATCAAATATATCAAACTTGCTGAAACTGGAAACAAAATATGATTAAGGCCGAGGGTTTATCCTTTTACCACCTTTATCAAATACATCTGTTGCACACATTCCTTTATGGGATACAACTAGGTTCAGTTTCCCTACACCTAGCCCGATCGTTCATCCAGTGCCATTTAAGTCCCGTGCGATCTGTACACCTTCCGGGTAATTCTTAAGCCCTGTTACCCTTGGCTCGGCTCTCCCGCGCTGGCACATCCTGTCAATTCAGGCGCGGCTATCTAACTACATCTACCAACTACAAACTACAGTTTAGTAGCTAGTGGATTTGGGGCTGTTAGATAGCATTTGGGACACTGATCTAGATATACTAGTACTTATTAAAGTACTAGTATATCTAGATCAGCTGGCACTGAACCCCATGCTGAGTTACACAGCAGTGATGTCACCAGTGTGCCCTGGTTGTGTGCTGACATTCACTCTATTATATAGATATATATGCTTTTATACATCTTTTGAACCATTTTAGGAGTGAATATAGGAAAATAAATAAAAGTACAAAGTCATAACACTTCATAGTAGTTCAGAAACTGCATCGTTGCTGCCGGTTGCTAAGGAAAATGCTTTGCCTAGCAACCGTTGCTATGCAAAACAGAAATCTCGGTGGCTCCTGCTCTGAAATTGTAAAGTAGGTCCTTGTGAACATTTCCGGGAAGTTTCATGCTTGTATCACCTTGTGTGCAATTCTTGCACCCATTTCCTTGACTATAATTATTTCAATCACTGATGCATTGGATTCTTGGTTTCAGATCGCGGCTGACCATGACTCCCAAATCTTATACACTATATGAGTTACTTATATCTATGTTATATTTCATTCATGTCTTGTATTTTCTATCGTTTCACTACACTGCATTTATGTACCCTTCAATGACCATAGGAAGAGGATGTATATTAATTATTATGTTTTTTCCACCAACCAACTTCACCTCTAAACTCAATTAATGAAATCAACAAATACACGTGGCACTCAAAGGACTCGAACCTAGGATACTCACATCGAAATTCTGCGCACTTATGCGTTACGCTATCAAGACATATTAGAGTGGACATGGTATATATAAGATTTAAAACTGTAGTCTCATTCTGTGTCTATTCCTATTCGTCTCCTTACCGCGCCATACGGCAGAATATGCGCGAGTTTAGTTAAGTTAAGCCCGATTCACACTAGCCGTTTTTCCTACCGTTTTACTGTACGTATACAAAATCGTGTACGTATTGTGAACCGGGGAGCCGTTTACCAAAATACGTACCACTCAAAAAGATGGTTTCGATTTATCTTTTTGGTGTACATACGTATACATACGTATATTGAACATTGAAGTGAAATGTGAGTAATATTTTTCTGCCAATTTCCATTACATTATAGTTTATATCGCATCACAATATATGCTATATGTATAATGTTAATGGCAAGGCAAATATTAAGGCAGTTTAATATGTTAAGCTATTGATCGTGTACCTGGCAGCCGACGCGGCACCACCAAAGTTAACACGTTGTACTGCTTAGCGCGCCTCCAGATAGAGACAATTTATATTCCTAGTTAATATGTATTGAATGACGGTGGTGGTTCATCTTCGTTCCAAATAAAGAAAAAAAAAAAAGAAAGATCGTTTCTCAGTCCATATTGACGATCGTCTAGTAGGTGTTTACTGTACGCCAGAGAAGTACGTGCCCTACCCCTGAGTCTGGCCCACGCTCTGGAATGTGGTACGCATTTCATTTCAACTTCCCTTCTCCACGTCCGTTTTTTGTATGTGACATCACAGGCCCAAAAACGGATCCCCAACAGACGGCTAGTGTGAACCGGGCTTTAGCCCTAACATAGTCCGCGCGCGGCCGTTCTCACCAGAGGTGCCGAACCATAATACAGAAAGATAATATGCGGCCCAGCCTCGTGCGCAGCCTACAGGGGCCCATATCTCCACTTTCCTGGGTCCGGTGAATACACTTTATTCACTTTGTCCATGATTTTAGAACATGTACTGTACATTCCATTTCTGCAATAAAACAAAAATGCAAAAATGGCCCGAAGCCAGCAAACTCACTAGTTAATAGGACTAGCGACGACGCTGTCTCGGTTAAGTATTTGTTTTTCTATGTGTATGAAGGAAATAAAAGGCAAAACGCCTGCAACAAGCGTCCCCCTCAAAGTTGAAAGCGTGAAAGAGAGTCAATATCAAAGTACGTTAGAGTAAAAATGTCTGAACACACGGAAATTGTAGCAGGTAAAGTTTTAGGATGAGGGAACCAAGGCTAAGTGGTTGGACAGAATAGGGTTGGGAATTGTGTTAACAGGTTGGTGCCCTCCTACTCTCTGTAAGGGAAGAGGTGTACACTGAATAGGCTCTGGAGATTATTGATTATTATAATAGTGGTAGAAGAGTGAAATAGTTGCAACATTACGGCGTGTAGAAAGATATTGTAGGGAATTAGTACTGTAAGAGGAGTTTAGTTGATAAGACGGAATGCTTTGGACTCTATACTTTTGGAAAGTGTGGTATGGAGGGAACCTCCTCACATATATGGAAAATACTCGATACATGGGTGCACGGTGCACCTGCACAGAGCAAGAAGCTGTGCAGGTGTAAAGAATTCGCAGAGACGGTTGAGCATCCCCAACCTCTGGGAAGCCACTTTAGCAAGAGTGAATTCGCTTTTGTGTTTTCTTCATTCCTTGTAAGTCTCTTTCCCTCTTGTAAATTATTTAGTACTAGATTTCTGATGCATGTAAGAAGGAGTTGGTAAATTTAAACAGAACACACTCTAGGTAAATGAGGCAGAAGCGGTAGCCTTGCTAGCAATGACAGTATTTTGTTATATTTACCTACTTCAGTTTCTTTACTACTCTATGCCTTACATCCTTCGATCTGGTCCCTCCTTGATTGTTCTTATCCCATTTTATCTTCATACCATATTAGTTCCGTCTTATACGAGTCGCTCATCATAATATTGATTTAACCCAAAAATGGCGAGCTGTGCGTAGTGAACACCATGTAACTGGGCGGCAATATTAGGCTCCATTCCCACCTAAAATCGTCATTTTACGATAAATATCGTTATAACTTATTCATATGCGCCTATTTTACGTTTAATATGAAGACAGTACATGTAACAACAATAAAACAAGTGGGAATAGTGTTTGGATGGCCAAAATCGCGAATATATTTCGACCGAAATGTGAGGCAGCCGCGACGTATATCCTCCCCTCTCAGTGCCTGGAGAGACACTGAGGGTGTGAGGCTTGTCTCTCTCTCTCTCTCTTTCTCTCTCTCTCTTTCCCACGCATCGACACACGTAACACCACAGCCTAGGATCGGCTTGGAAATATTGGCATGGTAAATACACAAATAAATATGGTAATAAGAGGACAAATAGGTGATAATTGAAGGGGGGGGGGGGAAAGGGGGGAAGGAGGGGATTTTGAAACATGTGGAGGAGTGATAGAAGGTATGGAGGCAAATTTTCTCACTTAAACACCATATATATTTTTTTTAAGCGCTACTGGGGCTTTTTATAAGTTTTTTTTTAGGCCTTGGCTCATATGAGGACGCTCGCCGTCGCCCAGTACGGACTCGTATGAGAACGCTCGCCGTCCATGGGTTAAACCATCAGACTAATTCCTTCTGTTTATCATCACCGAACCTAAATACTATTAACGAAACTTAAGTCGCTAACAAAACTGTTATGCCCAAGTCTACATGATTGGCATCGCTCATCGTCATCCTTGAGAGGAATAAAGGAGTGCACCCTCAAGCTGAATGTTCCCTAACAAAGAAGGAAAACAGAAGCTCCACACCTACCTGCCCGACCCCCCTGCCGCACAAACCTCAGTTACCAGAGCCAACCAAGCCAAACAAGGATAACATTGCCTCAAGCTAGTTAAAGGAGACATTCTTACCCTCACCCTCAAGACCAGCAGGTTGAGAAAGAAAGACAGAGTAAAGTGAATGAAGGAGTTATTTGGCAGCTCTCCTAGTGGGAAAAAAGGGATTTGGATACCAATACCATCGGCCTGTGATACCAGCTGAATAAGCATGTGTTAACAGCCATACCTCACCAGCAAAGTGACCTTATCAGTCGTGTCGGCCTCCAATACCAACCAATTTCTACTGTGATACCAGCCACACCACCCCAACTCTCTGTCATGTTGGCCTTTGATAAGATTCAAATAAGTCTGTATACCAACCGATGGTCTGTATACCAACCCAACCAACTTGACCTGCAAACCGGCAAAAGAACAGCGGGCAGCCCGAGACAACTGACGCCTGGACTGCCAACGCAGCAGCAGCTTCATCAACCGGCCCACGGACCAAGACGGACCATGACCTAACAACGAGTTACCACAGAAATATTTATTTTTCCGTTTGCCTTAGTTAACGTAAATAATTACTCAGTCCCCTCTACCCTCGCCACTCGTGTAATCTTGAATAATGATGGACGAATCTATCGGCACCGAAAAGATATATAATATATACGTAGTTACCATATATACCTCCACGCCACAGCTCACTACACCAATAAGTACTTCACCTAACTCCCCCTTAAAACCTAGTCTATCTCTCGCAGGTTATGTATATATATATATATATATATATATATATATATATATATATATATATATATATATATATATATATATATATATATATGCCCGACCTTCCCCTGACGACCCCTCTAAATGCTCTGGACCACAGTCTGTCACTCTTACTATTAACTTTTGCAATATTCGCGGCCTTTCCTCTAATTTTCTCTCTGTTGAACACCATCTCTCATCCTCCACACCTGATCTTCTTTTCCTCACTGAAACCCAGGTATCTGAGACAATTTCCTGCAGCCCCTTCTCTGTATCCTTCTACTTTCTCTATCCTAGTTTCAAAGCCAAAGGCGGATGCTGTGCATACGTGCACAACAAACTCACTTGCTCTCGTGTTCCCGATTTCGACTCCTCTGAATTCTCAACTTTATGGCTCAAACTATCCTGTCATTCTCATACTAAATATTTCTGTGCTGTCTATATTTCCCCTAACTCTACCGATTTTCCCAAATTCTTCGACTATCTAAGCTCTAAAGTGGAACACATTCTATCTATCTCTCCCTTCTCTGAAATCTCCATCTTAGGAGATTTCAAAGTTCACCACCGCCAATGGCTCTCCTCTCACTCTACTGACCAACCTGGTGAACAAGCCGAAGTCTTTTCTATCCTTAATGACCTAGAGCAGCTGGTCCAGCAACCCACCCGTATCCTGGATCAATTCGGAGATCGGCCTAACATTCTTGACTTATTTCGGACTTCTACCCCTTCTTCTTATACTGTCAATCTTTTCTCTCCTTTGGGCTCCTCCGACCATTAACTTATCTCCGTTACCTGCCCTATCTCTTCAGTACGGCCATCCAATCCTCCCAGCCGGCGGCACTTGTGGCACTTTGGCACTGCCGACTGGGAGGCTCTCTGGTAGTACTTCTTTGATTTCCCATGGAATGACTTCTGCTTCCGTGGCCGAGGACCCTCGGAGAGTGCTGAACGCATTACCGAGGTAATCCTCTCGGGCATGGAAGCGTACATTCCATTTTCTTTCTCTCAATCTAATGCAAAAAATCTTGGTTTACTCACGCTTGTTCTACTGCTGTCCACAACAAGGAGGAAGCATTCAAACGGTACCGACGCCTTAAATCTCAAGAATCTCATTCTTCCTATGTTTCTGCCCGGAATCAAGCTAAATCTGTTCTTCGACTTGCCAAGCACTCTTTCATCAATAATAAATGCACTGAACTATCCAACTATAGCTCTTCCCAAGCTTTCTGGAATCTAGCCAAAAACTTCTCCCAACAACTTTTCTTCCTCGTCTTTCCCTCCCATTTTCCACTCTGATGGCACTACCATCACTTCTTCCTCTGACAAAGCTGAACTCTTTGCTCAAACTTCTGCCAGAAACTCTACCTTGGATGATTCTGATGCTGTTCCTCCCTCTCCACCCCCCTGTCTCCTACTTATGCCTAATATCCTAATCTCTTCTAAAGATGTACTTTCTGCCCTCTCTGGGCTAAATACTAAGAAGGCGTACGGTCCGGACGGTGTTCCTCCTGTTGTACTTAAAAACTGTGCTTCCGTTCTGACCCCCTGCCTAGGCAAACTCTTTCGTCTCTGTCTCTCCTCTAACGTCTTTCCTTCTTGCTGGAAGTTTGCTCTCATTCAACCTGTCCCAAAGAAGGGTGACCGCTCTCAACCCTCCAACTATCGTCCAATTGCTCTCATCTCTTGTATCTCTAAAGTTTTTGAAACTATTCTTGCTTCCAAATTTCTTAAGCATTTCTCTTCTTGTAATCTGCTCTCAGATCGCCAGAATGGCTTCCGTAAAGGTCGCTCTACTGGTGATCTTCTTTCATATCTTAATAACCTTTGGTCATCCAACTTTCGGGACTTTGGTGAGACTTTTTCTGTTGCACTAGACATATCGAAGGCCTTCGATAGAGTCTGGCACAAATCTTTGCTTTCCAAACTGCCCTCCTTCGGTTTCTGTCCCTCCATCTGTGCCTTTGTATCTAATTTCCTTTCCGGCCGTTCCATAGCTGCGGTTGTTGACGGCCATCGCTCATTTCCTCATCCTATCAAATCCGGTGTTCCACAGGGTTCTGTCCTATCTCCTATTCTCTTTCTAATTTTCATAAATGATCTTCTCAACTGTACATCCAGTCCCATCCATTCATATGCAGACGATTCTACCTTACACCACTCAATTAGTTTTCCAGAATGCCCCAGCCAGCAGTCCCTCAAAAGTAAACTTAATGAAGCCGTAAAATACTTATCTTCTGATCTAATTACTATTTCCAAAAGGGGTAGAGAAAACCTTGTTACATTTAACGCTTCCAAAACTCAATTTGTCCATCTTACTACCCGTCAGGAACCTCCAGAGGACTATCCCTTATTCTTCAACAATACAAAAATCAACACTTTATCTTCTCTCAATGTTCTCGGTGTCTCTTTTTCTTCTGCTCTCACTTGGAAAGAGCATATTACCAGTTTCACTAAGGCAGCCTCCCAGAATCTGGGTGTGCTCAACCGCCTCAAGGGGTTCTTTACCCCGGTGCAGCTTCTTGCTCTGTACAGGGGCACAGTTACCTTACCTTAGGTTACCTTAGGTTGTGTTCGCCACTCTCCTAGCAGCACCGAGGAGCAGGTCGCCCCTCGTTGTGGGTTGTGATTTGGTGCAGCAGACTGTTTGAAGAGACAGCCCGCTCCCTTGCTAAGATGGGCTCGTCTGGCACTTTTTGCAGTTCGACATCGAGGGCTCTCTTAAGATGTCTAAAGAGACGCCCCTCATGTCTCTTACTCGCCGTGGGAGTTTGTTGAAGAGACGTGGGCCTCTGTGTGATAACCAGCCCTCTCGCGAGAGCCCATAGCACCCCTGTTATTCATCTGGGGGATATTGCATTCCCAGCCTCTCCTATCACTGAATTTCATGACTATCGGAGTATGTAGGTTTGGTACTAAACCCTCTGCGATTTTCCATGTGTATATTATTAGGTAACGTTCTCTTCTACGTTCCAGCGAGTACAGGTTCAGTGCTCTTAAACGATCCCAATAGTGTAGCTGTTTTACCGAACTTATATGCGAAGTGAAATTTCTTTGTACACTCTCTAAGTCATTTATTTCACCTGCTTTGTATGGGGATGTTAATACGCTACAGTATTCAAGCCGCGGTAGCACTAGAGATTTGAAGAGCGTTATCATAGGTAATTCACCGCATGTTTTAAATGTACGCAGAATCCAACCCGTTAAACGTTTCGCAGCCGCAACTTTGACCTGGTTATGTTCTTTGAAACACATATTTTCAGACATTAACACCCCAAGGTCTTTCACACTGTCTTTCCGTTCTATTATGTGGTTAGATTCTGTTAGGTAGTTTGTGATCACTTTAACGCCATTATTTTCTCCGTACCTTATTAATTGGAATTTTTCTTCATTGAATTACATGTTGTTTTCCCTGGTCCACTGGAACACTACATTTATGTCTTCCTGGAGCTGGCCCGTGTCCTCTTGTGTGTTTACTATCTTGCTTAGTTTTGTGTCATTCGCAAAAGACGACACCGTACTGTGTCTTGTGTTGGTATCTATGTCGCAAATTAGAATGAGGAACAGAAGGGGTGCTAGCACTGTTCCTTGGGGCACTGAGCTTTTTACATCCGAAGGCTCAGATGTGACTTGGTTTACTGCTACTAATTGTTTCCGGTTTACGAGGAAATTATATATCCACCATCCGATTTTCCCTGTTATACCTTTTGCTTTTAATTTGTGGGCTATTATACCATGGTCACATTTATCAAATGCCTTAGCAAAATCGTTGTAGATGACATCAACATTTTTCTTTTCTTCTAGCGCTTTAAGAATTTTTCATAATGTTCCAAAAGTTGTGAGAGACATGATCTTCCCGCTCTGAACCCATGTTGACCGGTGTTGTGTAGTTCATTTGCCTCCATGAAAGCTGAGATTTTGCTTCGCAGGACTCGCTCGAAAACTTTAATGATGTGGGAGGTTAGAGCTACCGGGCGGTAGTTTTTTGGTAGTGCTTTACTCCCTCCTTTATGCAGTGGGGCAATTATTGCGTTTTTTAAGCTATCTGGTATTTCACCAGTGTCTAGACTCCTTCTCCACATTATAGCCAGGGGTTTTGAGAGGTTTGCCTTACATTTCTTCATTAGGATCGAATTCCATGAGTCCGGGCCTGGTGCCGAGTGGGATGGCATGTGGGAAATGGCCTCTTCTATGTCTTTTGGACCGAAATCAATATCCAGCATCTGGGGGGCTTCCGTGGGGGAGGTTTCCATGAATAATATATTTTGGTCTCTGATGGCTTTTGTTTCATCAGGCTCACTGAAGGCCATTTCATACTGCCGGCGTAAGAGTTCGCTCATTTCCTTTTTGTCCCCTGTAAATGACCCATCCCCTTTGTTTAGTGGGCCGATGTTTGATGCTGATTTAGCCTTTAGTTTGGCATATGAAAAGAAGTAGTTGGAATTTTCCTTTATACCTGCAATAGCTTTCCTCTCCTCTTCCATATGTTGTAGTTCATATGATATTCTTAGCCTATGTTCAATTTCCACAATTTCTCTATCTATTTTGGCCTTTTGCCTATCCTGTAGATTTGGATGTGTGCGTCGTTGTGTGAGTAATTTTCTTCTTCTGTACAGCTTCCTTCTCTCCCGATCTTGTTTGCTTCTTTGTCTTGTTTGTCTTTCAGGTATGTGGTGGCTACAGATTTGGGTCATGGTTTCTGTTATTAGGACAAGACATTCTGCAGGTGTCAGGTTATTCATTATATCTTCCCAGTCTATTTCCTCCATTTCTTGATTTACCTCTTCCCACCTAATATTTTTGTTATTGTAGTTAAATTTACTGAAAGGGCCGGTTCTTGGTCTCGATTTTGAGGTTGTCTGAACACTTGCTAAGGTTGTTTTGATCTCAATTAATTTATGATCTCAGTATGTTGTGTCCGATATGTTTATGCTGTGTACTAGAGAGTCTTTGTTTGTGAAGACAAGGTCTAAGATATTGTTTTCCCGTGTGGGTTCGGCAATATGCTGGTTAAGACTAAAATAGTCGCAAAGTGTAAAAAGCTCTCTCGGATTTGCTTCCATGGTGTTATTTGCCACTACTTGGTTTTCTACTTGTCTCCATTTAATGTTTGGTAGGTTAAAGTCTCCTAGCCACATAATATTTGGTGTTGGGTTCCCCAGTGCTTCCACTTCTGTTTTTATTTTGTTGAGCTGGGTTTTGAATTCTTCTAGGGATGAGTCCGGAGGCCTGTATGTTACAATAACTGCTAAATTTATGGATTCTATTTTAACTCCCAGTATTTCCACCACTTCATTACTGTTATTTAGGAATTCAGTACATATCAGTGAGTCGGGGATGTACAAGGCTACACCTCCACGTGTTCTATGCGTTCTGTCCGCTCTGTGTAGGTTATAACCAGGAATCCATACTTCACTATCCTCTTGATCTTTAATGTGAGTTTCTGTGAGAGCCGCAAATATAGCGTTTCCTTCTTCTAGCAGGCCCCTAATAAATGGTACTTTGTTTGTAGTTCTGTTTTTTAGGCCTTGGATATTTGAAAACAAGAGTGGGGAGAGAATTTTTGGAGAACTATGTGTTTCTAATAGTCTTCGGGAGGTACTCGCCACTCTTGGGTGGCCAGGAGGTGCTCTAGGTGTTGTATGTGCTCTTCCATCTCCGTCAATCTCCTCATCTTCATCTGCCAGTTCTCTCCTTGCCTTCTTCCTCTGTCTCGTCCTCGCGAAGCTGGAGAGTTTTTTGGGTTGTCAGTACCATTTGTGATGTTACTTGCATACCTCCATGTACCTCTAATATGAAAATCGTGGCAGTTAGTATTATAGCAGGTCTTTTCTTTCAGTGACCACTTGCAGATGGTTGGGTGGTGGTATCTGCATTTTTCACCAAATCTGCATTTTCCATCACTTATTAGTCTGTTGCAAATTTGTGGGTGGGCAAATCTGCATTTTCCTCTAATATCACCGTTTTGCCCAAAATAGCACCGTCTTTTCAGGTAATATCTGCATATTGGTGAAGGTGACTGAGAGCTGTTATGTGGTGAGCTATGCTGCGGGGCTAGTTGGGTCTGGGAGGGGGAGGTCTGGTAGTTGGGGGAAATAGTGGTGTGGTTTCGGGATGGTGTGGTGTTATGAGGTGGTGTAGAGGGGGGCTGGGTGTCATGATCTGCCGGGCGTAAGTAGGCAGATGGCAGAGGTGTCGAGGGGGGCGGTGTGGGCGGGTCATGTGGGGAGGCGGGAGGCGGCGGCGGTGTGGTATTTGGTGACGTCGCGGTGTTGCGAGGTGGTGGGGAGGGGGCTGATGAGAGTTTTTGTGTGGGAGGAGTTGTGTGTGGTGTTTGTTCAGAGGGAGGTGTTGTTGGTTGTTTTGGGTGAGACGAAATAGGAGTACTTGAATTCGATACGGTTGTGGTCAGGGATGTATGAGGGGAAATTCTTGGTGTGCTTCCCCAATTTTGTTGGAATAACACTGCCTCTTGGCTATATTTAGGTCTATCTTGTACCTCTGTTTTTTCCACAGTCTGGATGATTTGCATTGTGAACTCGGCACAGTTGTTGCAAAAATGGAAGTTCTTCCCCTTATTATTATAAGCCATGTTTATCGGTGGTGAAAGTCCTATGCAGCACCAATGAAACTTGTCTTTGTATATTTGGCATTTTGTGCCATGTTTGTCTCTCACTGTGTCCCTACAGATATTGCAAACGTCATTGGTATTCATATCTAACACTAGAAGAATATTTCACTCGACTTTCTTGTATGTAACGACGCAGGGGAGGGAAAGGGGCTAGAGAGAGAGAGAGAGAGAGAGAGAGGGGGGGGGGGGTTCACTGTTTTGTGGTTAGGACTTGTTCGAGCTTCCAATCATTAACACTGGCTTTGGTTTAAACTTTAAGTAACACTTTCGATAAACTTATGAAACAGAATCATCACTGCCCTAACCATTTTCTGTGGTTATTTTTTTGATATTTGTTTTACCTGTTCGAGTTTAAGTTCCCATTTCGGTAAAATCGTATACCGGTACCACGGTTTAGAATGTGTCTACGTCAAGGGGGAGGGGTGGTGTTGGTGAGAGGGGGGCCTATGACACTCGTCAAGTGCTAAGTGATTTATGTGTTTTGGTACGGTGGTGGTAGGACGCTCACTAACACGGGCCCTAAACTTTCTTTTGAAATTGTAAGTTCTGTATAAATGCTGGTAGTTTTTTTCATGGGATACAGTTTACATACATGAATCGTAATCTAGCCACTTTTCACTAATATGCGATTTTAACTTTGCACACTGGACTAAAAACCCATCGTTCCCTTGGCACTCCCTTGTTTATGCCTGGCATTGGGGAATAGGCCTAACGGTTTTTGTTTTTCACACGCTTTTGTTATATCTCCGAAGATATTTATGCCATCAATTCGATTTGACACTACACAGAACCGCGACACTAAGTTTGGTTATGTGGATGATTTTGGTTCAGTTGTATCATCAATATCCCGAGTTATGATACAAAAACTTGGACCGAGGCGCCGGCGACCTCTCCCCTCCAAGTACTATCCTCTAGGATCCTCTATAGGATCCTCTAAATAGGATCCTCTCACACCGCACTCCTAGATAAAGTAGAAAGGAAAGCCTTTCGTATCATTAACTCCCGTCCACTCACCAACTCTCTGCAATCTCTCTCTCTTCGCCGCATCTCTCTCGCTATTCTATCGCTACTACAATAATCAGTGTTCCTCGGAGCATTCCCAGTGTATACCGCCTCCTCTACGTAGGGTACGTAGTACCCGCCTTGCAACACAATCCCACCCCTACTCTGTGCAACTCTCCAACCCAAGAGTGAAACGCTATTACAAAGGGAGTACAAAGGAAATCAAGCAACAACATACATTCTAGGTTGTTTGTCCTCCAAAACACTGAGGATCAAGTGTCCAAACAGTGGTTTAGAGTGGGTAAGGGAACATTGGAAAGGGAATTACTGCCCTGGAACTAATGTCCGTGGCAGGATTAGGAAGTTAGTAGGGGACAGATGGGTTAGTAACTGAGGGGGGGATAAAATAAAGTTATTCATTTACAAACGCAGTCAGTCGCGGGTTTGATGCGAGATATTTGTCTAGGCGGAGTTTAAATGAATCAACGGTGATGCAGTCTATAACGTTTCGGGGAAGCCCATTCCACAAGTTGACAACTCGATTGAAGAAGAAATTCTTAGATTTGTGTGAGTTAAAAGATTTACCAATAATTTTGCAACCGTTTCCCCGCGTGTAATTAGATTGGTCGATAGTGAAGTACTTACTACAGTTCATATTGTCGATGCCTTTGATGATTTTGAACACTTGAATTAAGTCACCTCTTAATCTGCGCTGGGTTAAAGGAAATAGATTTAATTATCTAAGACGCTCTTCGTATGGTTTGTTCTTTAGGCTAGGTATCATTTTGGTAACTCTACGTTGAACTCGTTCTAGCTTGTTTATATCTTTTTGGTAATAAGGGCACCAGGTTTGAATGCAGTATTCCAGAAGAGGGCGGACTAAGGAATTGTAAAGGGTTAGGATAACTTCTTTGGATTTATGCTCAAATGACCTGCCTATAAAGCCAATTATTTTGTTTGCCTTCTCAACAACTTCTGAACATTGTTGACTCGGTTTTAGGTTACTCGATATTGTTACTCCCAGATCGGTTTCTCTGTTTACATTCTTAAGCTGAGTGCCATTCATCGAATAGTTTGCTTTCTCATTTAGGTATCCGATATGTAGTACTTTACATTTATCCGCATTGAAACTCATTTGCCAAATTTGGGCCCAACATGACAATTTATCTAGATTGTGTTGCATATCGTCAACTTGTTCTTTTGAGAGTACACTATTTGCAATTTTTGTATCGTCAGCAAATTTTTGAGATTGTACAGGTGAGACCCTCATCTATGTCGTTGATGTAAATTAGAAAGATAATTGGTCCTAGTACCGATCCCTGGGGTACCCCGCTACTTACATTGGTCCATTTAGATGCCTTACCGTTTATGACTACTCTTTGCTTTCTGTCGCTGAGCCAATTTTCTATCCATTTCAACACACCGTCTTGTATTCCATGCGCTTTTAGTTTTAGCAGTAAACGTTTGTGGGGAACTTTGTCAAAGGCCTTTTGAAAATCAAGGTATATAATATCTACAGCTTTACTCTCATCGTAGAGGTTGAGGATATCGTGGAAGAAGTCTAAGAGGTTTGTTAAACAGGAACGTTTTTTACGAAAGCCGTGTTGAGTATCTTTAAGTATGTTATTTTCCTCTAAGTGATTTACGAGTCTGTCTCGTATGACCGTTTCTAGCATTTTACATACAACTGAGGTTAAGCTAATTGGACGATAGTTACTGGGTAGGGATTTGCTGCCTTTTTTTAATATCGGTGTTACGTTGGCTTGCTTCCACTGATCGGGCATAGTTCCAGACTGCAAGGATTTAATGAATAGCAATGTCAGTGGTTTAGAGAGCTCATCCTTAGCTTCTTTTAGAACTCTAGGCGAGATTGTATCAGGTCCAGGCGTTTTATTTACCTTGAGTTTATCTAAACAATTCAATACTTCTCTCTCTGTAACGGTGATATTGCTTAGAACATCTGAATTATCAATCTGAATCGGCGATGGTGTAGGGATATCACTGAGGTCTTCCGTTGTAAAAACTGATGCAAAGAAGGTATTGAGGGCATTACTCATTTGTACTTCGTCTTTGGTGTATTCTCCATTTTCATCGACTAACGGTCCAACAGTTGAAGTAACTACTTTTTTCTTTCTGATATAACTATAGAATTCTTTCGGGTTTGTTTTACTTTGATTCGCAATATGTAACTCTAAGGTCTTTTTACTTTGCTTAATTAACTTTTTGGCTTTGCGTCGTAGCTCTACAAATTTCAGCCGTTCTTCGTCATTTTGTGAGGATTTTAATCTATCATTAGCAAATTTTTTAGCAAGCAGGCAGTTTGAAATATCTTTATTCCACCATTTGGGCTTATTATTATGGCCTGGATGCCGTATTTTCGATGGTATGCAGTCTTGCACTGCTTTTAGGTAAGTGGCTTCGAATAACTTCCAAGATGTATTTATGTCCTTATTGTGAATTAAAAAGCTCCAGTCAGTTTCTTTAAACATAGCTCTAAGTTTATGGAAGTTTGCTTTCTGGAAATTAGGGACTTTTTCGATGCTACTATTTGGTTCGTTACTAGTAAACTTTAAAGTGAAAGTTATCGTACGATGGTCGCTGTTACTGAATTCATCACCAACATTCAAATTCTCTATTAATTCTTCTTTTGTTGCAAGTACAATGTCAAGAACGTTATTACCACGGGTCGGCGTTCGAACAAATTGATAAAGCGAACTCTCTTGCAAGTTCGTATACAAGTCATGTCCGGAGTGTGAAGTAAGAATATCGCCCCACTTGGTCACAGGTAAATTAAAGTCGCCAAAAATTACGGTATCTTGTGAGTTACTTACATCTGCAATTTGTTCGTAAATTTCTCGGTCAGTTTGCACTGATTGAGCTGGAGGTCTGTATATTAATGCAAGTATTATTTTTGTACCTTTATTATTCTTTATTGGCACAAAAGATGCGTCGACGTTCACAATTTGAGGTTTTGACAAGAGGGTAGGGTTAAGACTTTCTTTGATATAAAGTAAAACGCCACCTCCATTTTTATTTATTCGGCTTTTCTCAAACATTACATAACCGGGAAGTGAATACTCTGCTAAAAAGTCTCTATCTTCTGTATTGAGCCAAGATTCTGTTATGCCAATCACATCATAATTTTCTGCAAACACTAGCTCCTCTTAATCTGAAAATTTATTGCGTATGCTACGAGCGTTTGCATAGAAAACCTTTAAATTTATTATTTTAGAACTCACGGAACGCTCTTTAATAATATTTTTGGTTCGTGTCGGATCTACATTTATGTTCATGGCTGTCCTCGGTCCTCGTTGTTTTCGGTCCTTATCGCTGGTGGTCCTCGGTTGCCTCTGTTTTTTTCTTGGCGTTGGATGATTTATGTCACTGCTGCTTCTTCTCGGATGGATTTTTTTATCCATGGCTGCGGACTGCTTCGTGTAGGAGACGACCCATGCGTGCTGAACCCACAGGGTTTAGATGAGTGCCATCCTTGCAGAACAGAGTAGGCTGGTTGTAGAAGTTGTCCCAGAGGTTGATAAATTCAACTTCTTCCCTCAGACACAAATATTTTAGTCGGCTATTTGTGCTGAAGGCCTTGTCGTAGAATTTGTCAGGTGCGTCGATCTTGGGGAGAATGCCTGAGAGATGATATTCCTTGACTTGTTTTTGTAGTGCTGGATCATCTTGCGATATTTCTCCATCAACTCTTCGGATCTGGTGCGCATAACGTCATTTGAACCAGCATGGATGACAAAAAGAGTATTTTAATTTGCATCCTTTGTGGTATCTTCGAAGGCTTCCACAATGTCGTCCAGTCCAGCTCCTGGGATGCAAAATCTTTTTCGTTGATTTGGGACTCTGTCGCAGAACTCTTCGACTTGTCCTCGTAAGATGGAATCCCCAACGAGCCTGGTCTCTTCTGGTTCGTCTTCCATCTCTACCAATATCTCAAATCTGTTTGACATTGTGACTGGTAGATGAGACCTTTTCTGCGTTGGCCGTGCACCGTTCCTCACTGGTGTAAATCCGGAAACCTGTGGTGGCGGGACTCTACGTACAGGTCGGGGAGAGGAGTGGTTAGAACGGGGGCGAGGGATTGGTACTGTTCGTGCTAGCAGGCTTCTTGCACGAGGAATGGGGGAGAGACTAAGGTGAACAGGGCGGCTCTCCTGGTTTGATGTCGGCTCAGGTTCGTCAGAAGCATCTGCTGCAGTGTCTACTGCAGGTGTTGGATTGTTGGCAGATGACGTTGGGGCGGTGGTGGATGCTGGAGTTGAAACAATTGGAGTTAGTGATACTCCAACGTTGAGTGTTACAAACTCTTGGAGTGATTCCAGCTTCCTGGTGATGGCGTTGATCTTGTTGTGGGCTTCATCCAATTTTGCTGTCAAATCCTCTCGTTGCTGGCAGAGTCGGCAGACTTGTGGATCGGCAGGAGCAAACATGGAAGCACCAAACCTACCGGCGCTGTTCGTACAGGCACGAGGCATGGTGACGATCACTTTCTTCAGATCACTTCACTCACTTAAAAACACTTAACTCACTTTTAAAACACTAAACTCACTTTAAAAACACTTCACTCCCTTCAGGTCGCTTCACTTACTTAAATAGGCCTAACCGAAAACAAAAATGTTGAAATACACACAAATAGGTTATCAGCGGTGATAACCTAACCAAAAATTAAAACAAAACAAAATTAAATTTGAATATGCAGTGATAGCCGAACCGAAAACAATGTTATGTTTATTTAAACAGAAATAGGCCACCAGGGGTTATAGCCTATCCTAACCGAAAACAAAAATTATGAAATACCGGTACGCAGAAATAGGCCACCAGCGGTGATAGCCTAACTGAAAATTTAAAAATTGAAGTACGCAGAAATAGGCCACCAGGGATGATAGCCTAGACTAACCGAAAACAAAAATAACCGAAAACAAAAATTATGAAATACCGGTACGCAGAAATAGGCCACCAGCGGTGATAGCCTAACTGAAAATTTAAAAATTGAAGTACTGTACGCAGAAATAGGCCACCAGGGATGATAGCCTAGACTAACCGAAAACAAAAATAACCAAAAACAAAAAAGTATGAAATATGTAGAAGTAGGCTACCAGGGGTGATAACCTACCTAAACAAGCAAAACAAATATATATATATATATATAATAGAATATGTGACTAAATATACAATTCACCAAATAGAGATTATATAAAAATAAAGTGTAACTGCACACAAGGGGTTAATATACTGTATCAACAGATGGCGCTGGTGTCACTGTAGGCTAGTCAAGCAGGATTATATTTAGATAAACAAAGTTATCAGTCAAAGGTTACTACAAGCTCATGCAAGCAACAACTAAAATTACAGATATATATAGCTACAGTAGGATACTGAATACGATAACTACTAGAGTTAATAAGAAAATACAAAGCTAGGTCGATTAGAGGTGCGCGTGCGTCGTCTGCTACAAGCTAGGATAACAAATGTAAACAACAATGTTTATCAGTTAGAAAAGCAATAAAATAACATGCACGTCAACTACAGAACTATGTGGAGGTTAAACAAGCACTTAACTACTGTTCATGCAATGAATAAAGGGAATTGGGATATGAAATACTCAAATTAGGAACGAGTTTTCTCAGTGGCGATGCGGAGCTGTTGGCGGTGCTAAAGCCGGCGGGTGAATAGGGACAAAATCATGGGACGTTCGAGCCAAAATGCCTGGACACACAGAGTTTGAAGCAATCTAAGTCATAGGAAGAGGGAAAGACTGATTCTGGGAGAGAGTTCCAGAGCTCAGCTGTTGAATAAAAGAAAGTCTGAGAGTAACGTTTCACTCTTGGGTTAGAGAGTTGCACAGAGTAGGGCTGGGATTGGGTTGCAAGACGGGTACAACGTGCCCTATGTAGAGGAGGTGGTATACACTGGGAGAGCTCTGAGGAACACTGACTATTATAGTAGCGATAGAATAGCGAAATAGATGCAACATTGCGGCGGAGAAAGAGAGATTGCAAAGAGTTGGTGAGTGGACGGGAGTTAATGATACGAAAGGCCTTCCTTTCCACTTTGTCAAGGAGTGCGGTGTGAGAGAATCCTCCCCTAACATGTGAACAATACTCAATACAAGGATACACCATGCGCCTGTACAGAGCAAGAAGCTGTGCAGGGGTAAAGAATACCTTGAGGCGGTTGAGCACACCCAGCTTCTGAGAGGCTGCCTTATCAAGACTGGTAATATGGTCCTTCCAAGTGAGAGCAGAAGAAAAAGAGACACCAAGAATATTGAGAGAATATGAAGGATTGATTTTTGTATTGTTGAAGAATAAGGGATAGTCCGCTGGGAGTTCTGGACGGGTAGATAGATGGAGACATTGGGTTTTGGAAGCATTAAAGGCAACAATTAGGTTTTCTCTACCCCAATTGGAAATAGTAGTTAGATCAGAAGTTAAGTGTTCTATGGCTTCATTACGTTTGTCTTTGAGGGATTGCTGGCTGGGGCATTCTGGAAAACTAATTGAGTAGTGTAAGGTAAAGTCGTCTGCATATGCATGGATGGTACTAGAGGTAGGCCTACAGTTGAGAAGATCATTTATGAAAATTAGAAAGAGAATAGGAGATAGGACAGAGCCCTGAGGAATACCGTAGTTGATAGGATAAGGAAGTGAGCGATGGCCGTCCACAACCGCAGCTATGGAATGGCCGGAAAGGATATTAGAGACAAAGGCACAGATGGAGGGATAGAAACCGTAGAAGGGTAGTTTTGAAATTAAAGATTTGTGCCAGACTCTACTGAAGGCCTTCAATATGTCTAGTGCAATAGAAAAGGTCTAACCAAAGTCCCGAAAGTTGGATGACCAAGAGTTAGTAAGATATTAGAGAAGATCACCAGTAGAGCAACCCTTGAGGAAGCCTTACTGGTGATCCGAGAGTAGATTATGGGAAGAGAAATGCTTAAGAAATTTGGAAGCAAGAATAGCTTCAAAAACTTTAGAGATACAAGAGATGAGAGCAATTGGATGATAGTTGGAGGGTTGAGAGTGGTCACCCTTCTTTGGGACAGGTTGAATGAGAGCAAACTTCCAGCATGAAGGGAAGACAAAGAAGGGAGAGACAGAGACAAAATAGTTTGCCTAGGCAGGGAGTCAGCACGGCAGCACAGATTTTGAGTACAACAGGAGGAACACCATCCGGACCGTAAGCCTTCTTAGTATTAAGCCCAGAGAGGATAGAAAGTACATCTTTAGAAGATATTAGGATATTAGGCATAAGTAGGGGAGATGGGGGTGGAGAGGGTGGAACAGCACCGGATTCATCCAAGGTGGAGTTTCTTGCAAAAGTTTGAGCGAAGAGTTCAGCTTTGTCAGAGGAAGAAGTGATGGTTGTGCCAACAGAGTGGAAAAGGGGAGGGAAAGACAAGGAAGAAAAATTGTTGACAAAGTTTTTGGCTAGATGCTAGAAAGTTTGTTATGAGCTAGAGTTGGATAGTTCAGTGCATTTATTATTGATGAAAGAATGCTTGGCAAGTCGAAGAACAGGTTTGGCTTGAATCGGGGCAGAAACATAGGAGGTATGAGATTCTTGAGTTTTAAGGCGTCGGTACCGTTTGAATGCTTCCTCCTTGTTGCGGACAGCAGTAGAACAAGCGTGAGTAAACCAACAAAAAATTGCATTAGACTGTGAGAAAGAAAATGGATTGTACGCTTCCATACCCGAGAGGATTACCTCGGTAATGCGTTCAGCACTCTCCGAGGGTCCTCGGCCACGGAAGCAGAAGTCATTTCATGGGAAATCAAAGAAGTACTGCCGAAGAGCCTCCCAGTTGGCAGCGCCAAAGTGCCACAAGCGCCGCTGGTTGGGAGATTCGGGTCGCTGTACTTGCGCGATAGGACAGGTGACAGATATTAGTTTAAGGTCGGAGGAGCCCAAAGCAGATAAAAGATTTATAGTATAAGCAGAAGGGTTAGAAGTTAGATATAAGTCAAGAATGTTTGGCCGATCTCCGAAGCGATCCGGGATACGGGTGGGTTGCTGGACTAGCTGCTCTCGGTCATTTAGGATAGAAAAGATGTAGGCTTGTTAACCAAGTTGGTCGGTGGAAACAGAGGAGAGCCATTGGTGGTGGTGAACTTTGAAATCTGCTAGGATGGAGATTTCTGGGAAAGGAAAGATGGATAGAATGTGTTCCACTTTAGAAGTTAGATAGTCAAAGAATTTTGGATAGTCGGTAGAATTAGGGGAGAGATAAACAGCACAGAAGTATTTAGTTTGATAGTGACAAGAAAGCTTTAGCTAGAGAGTTGAGAATTCAGAAGAGTCTAAGTTGGGATCACGAGAGAAAGCGAGATTGTTGCGCACATATACGCAACATCCACCTTTGGCTTGAAACTGAGGATAGAGATAGTAGGAGGATACAGGGAAGAGTTTGCTGTCAGTAGTCCCAGACACCTGAGTTTCGGTGAGAAAGAGAAGATCAGGGTTGGCAGAGGAGAGGTGGTGTTCCAAAGAGTGGAAGTTAGAGGAAAGGCCAGGAATGTTGCAGACATTTATAGTAAGAGTAGAAGGTGGTGGTCAAGAGCACTTAGAGGGGTCATTTCCAGGGGTCAATCTGATGGGGGCATTTCTGGTACCCCCTCCCTGGGGACTCCGAGGCGGGTCATGATTGTGTCACAATTGTTTACATAAGATAGCGTAATATGTAAGGTGTTTCTAGTATAATGTAATGATAGGAGGATATGGTGTTTTGGAGGGCAGGCCAGGGTTGCCTTCAATTTTGATGAGGCACAGAAAGGATCAGCAAGGGAGGCCAAGTGGTGAAACAGGAGTTCCAGCTCTCTTTATCAATCACCTAGCACTGCCTACAGCCTCCTTCTAATATATACTATATATATATACATATGAATATATATATTGGTCTCCTGTAATCAAGTCTTCCATTTTGTCATTAATATTGTATTGTATAATATTAGTATTGTGTATGTTTTTCTTCTGTAAAAATGTAATATAAACAGTACATGTGTATTTTTCTACGTATACCAGGTTAGTCCCTCCAGTTGATAACCTCAGCAAAAATGCATATTTCGATTAATTATATAATCACAGCATTATGAAAAAAATTGGCATTTATAACACTAATTCCCTTACACCAACTAACACCATCATAGATAGTCTTCACTACCACCAAAGCAGTCTACATATAGTGCGCACATCTCTTTATCTTCAATAACACTAGCAACACCAGTTTCGCCACCATACTAACACCACCTCCTCCATGGCATGTCAATACTGTACCCTGGTCCAAGTAGGTAGGCCAGTAATCGTGAACCCTAACCTCTGTATCTCAAAAAGGGCTAAAGCAAATTGGTTGTAAATATTTGCACCTATTCCCTGGCTGACCCTTTCCACATGGTAGAAATATTTGCTCGATTACTCAAGTTGTTTGTGAGATATAGGGGTTAATGTTCAAGAGTTTTGACCTACTTCTTTGGAACAGGGTATACCGGCACTAGCGTAGTAATACACACATAACTACCACTAATATACGAGCCTCACCTAAACCCCTTGAATATTATGACACGTTTTATCAATTTATTTTGGCTAACATTAGACGATTTTATTCAGCTTAGGAATGAACTATAGGAGTGAGGGTCATAGTTTCATTGGTTTTGACCCCTTTCATTTGTTGAAATCGTTCATAAACTTCATGAATTTGTTTAATGATAGCCAGAATAAACTGTTATAACTCGTCCCAATCTTCACCATGACAACCACCACGTTTTAGTCAACTCAACTACACCACCAATCACCACACCACCACAGTTCAATATATCAGTCAATTCAACCACACCTCCAGTCACCACACCACCACACCACCACACCCGCGGCACAGTCCAATATTTCAGCCACCATTTCCTGCTCCATTAACTACCGAGCGAGAGAGACGACCACCGTAATCTGCGAGCAAGAACTTTTACGTTCACAGATTTGTCCTCAGACATTCACTCACGAAACGATTCTGCGGCAATGATGATAATGGGAAAAAGTGGCCAAGAAAACCAATCCATCTTCGTTCTTCCTTGTCTTAATCTGTCTATCTCTTTCTTAACCCCTCCTACCCCTGTTGTTTTAGTCAAAGGTGGTTCAGTTCATTTATTTACTTTCAGTGCTCGTACATTCCATCGGTTATCCCATTCTATCCATTACTCTTGACTAATTCTCAACTTCCAGGGTAAATAATGAGGTTTCCTGAAATCTCTTCTCTTAAGTCTTTCATGTCTCAAGACTTATGGCCAAATACTTATTCCAGGCACTTAGGTTTAAGGCAATTTCGCTAATATATTGTCACATTCACACTCTAGTGTTATTCACCAATCTATAATTTAACCTAAACACTGTTCTATATTAACATAATTTATAGTATGTTTCTTTTCAACTGACGGTAAGTTGCAAAGTTCTCATCAAGATATCTCAGCTGTGTTGAAGATATTTTAGTGAAATATGGGGCTAATTATATATACTTGGTCATAATACGAAGCAGAGATATAGCAATTTCATTGTGTTTCCATTAATTATCGAAAAATAGGCTGCTAAGGTATTAATTTTACCGTCAGATGAAATTAAACCGAGTATAGTTTAGTCACAACCTACTTTACTGACATAAAGCTATTTTAACAAGTAAGGAATTCTCACTGCGTTTATGTATATATAATTATATATATATATATATATATATATACTGTATATGGACGGCCATCGTTCACTTCCTCATCTTATCAACTCCGGTGATCCTCGGGGCTCTGTCCTATCTCCAAGTCTTTCTAATTTTCATAAATGATCTTCTCAACTGTACCTTCAGTCAACTAGTTTTCTAGAACGCCTCAGCAAGCAATCCTTCAAAAACAAACTTAATGAAGCCATACAACACTTACCGTATCTTCTGATCTAACTACCATTTCCAATTGTGACAGAGAAAACCTTGTTACCTTTAATGCTTCCAAAAACCCAATTTCTCCATCTATCTGTTTTTGTTTTTGTCTATATTCCAACTACTCTCTCTCGGGCATTGGTTGAGAGCCTGTACATTCAATAGTACAGTACATTCAACGGTGAAGCCTGTGAGGTCTCGTTCCAGTCTAGGGAGTGAGACATGGGAAGCACTTTTGGTATGCAACCAGCCCCCACTATCCTGCCTTCTCAGTATGCACAGGGCCTAGTTACCCACCTACAGCTCGAATCAGCCCCATCTCTGGAGCTGCCTCGCCCCAGTGTTTCACTGTCTCCTCCCCTTAGACTCGGACCCTCACTCTCAGAACGCCACCTATTGAGCAATTAACTCACTAGGCATTGCCCCTCTCTAGCATATTTTTAATATACAGTGGTATTAAATCAGGGAACAATGAGGGTATGTTTTTGGCATTTCGGTGGGCTTTGTGGTAATACCCGTCGTGAACTCCTAGAGGACTAACCCTTATACTGCAACAATTAAAAAATCAACCCTTCATCTTCTCTCAATATTGTCGGTGTCTCTTTTTCTTCTGGTCTCTCGTGGAAGGACCATATCACCTCTCTTAGTAAGTACTTCACTATCGACCAATCTAATTACACACGGGGAAACGGTTGCAAAATTATTGGTAAATCTTTTAACTCACACGAATCTAAGAATTTCTTCTTCAATCGAGTTGTCAACTTGTGGAATGGGGTTCCCCGAGACGTTATAGACTGCAGCACCGTTGATTCATTTAAATTCCGCCTAGACAAATATCTCGCATCAAACCCGCGACTGACTGCGTTTGTAAATGAATAACTTTATTTTATCCTCCCCTCAGTTACTAACCAATCTGTCCCCTACTAACTTCCTAATCCTGCCACGGACATTAGTTCCCTTTCCAATGTTCCCTTACCCACTCTAAACCACTGTTTGGACACTTGATCCTCAGTGTTTTGGAGGACAAGCAGCCTAGAAAGGTCACTAGAACTGTTGTTGCTTGATTTCCTTTGTACTTTGTACTCTTGCTAAGGTGACCTCCCAGAAGCTGGGTGTGCTCAACCGCCTCAAGGAGTTCTATACCCCTGCACAGCTTCTTGCTTTGTACAGGGGCACAGTGCCTCCTTGTATTGATTATTGTTCACATGTGTAGGGAGGATCCTCTCACACACCACTTCTAGACAAGGTAGAAAGGAAAGCCTTTCGCATCATTAACTTCCGTCCACTCACCGACTCGACTCGGTGCAATCTCTCTCTCTTCGCCTCAATGTTTTATCTCTCTCGCTATTTTATCGCTACTAAAATAATCCGTGTTCCTCAGAGCTCTCTCAGTGTATACCACCTCTACGTAGAGTATGTAGTACTCATCTTGCAACTCAATCCCACCCCTACTCTGCACAATTCTCCAGCTCAAGAGTGAAACGATACTCCCAATTTTTCTTGTATTCAATAGCTGAGCTCTGAAACTCTCTCCCTGAATCCATCTTTCCGTCCTCTTATGACTTAAATTGTTTTAAACTCTGTGTGTCCAGACATTTTGGCTTGAACATTTTTTTATATCTTGGCCTTGTAATTTTCAACTCTGGGGGAGGCACTCGTAGCAGGCAGTTTTGCCTTTCGTCTCCCTCATCTACATAGATTTTGTTGTATATATACCGGTATATACCGTATATATACAGTATATATAATACATATATTTTTGTTTATACATATATAAATATGTATATACATATACGTATACAGTATATATATCATATATTATATATATATACCGGTATATATATATATTTATATATATATATATATATACATATATCTATTGCCTGACGCCGTGATCCCCGAAGGGGTGGCCACGAACGAACAGCCCCCATGCACCTCTGTCCCCAGTCAGTCGACGCCCCTCCTCCCAACTAGCACCACTTTCATCCATATACTTCCTCACTCCATCCTTCCACCTCTCTTTCGGTCTACCTCTCCCTCTCTGTCCTTCCACCTCGCTCTCGTACACCTTCGTAGTCATTCTCTTGCTTCCCATACATTCCATTTGGCCGAACCATCTCAAGGTGTTCCTTTTCACACTTTCCAGCACATCTACCTCCACAACACACCTCCTTCTTACTTCCTCACTCGTCTGTCTATCCCTCCATGTAACTCCGCACGCACTTCTCAAGTAACTCATTTCCACCCCTTTCACCCTTGGCCTGAGTCTCTTCTCAAACGTCCATGCTTCGCTTTCGTAAGTCAGTGTCGGGATTACCACACTCTCATGCAAGGACTTTTTCACTTCCATACTGACCACCCTATTTCTTGTTATTACTTTCAGCATTCCTGCAACCCTCTTCCCCTGTTGCACCCTCTCCCGCTCTTCTTCATCCATAGTCCCATCTTTACTCAAAACACTGCCCAGATACTTAAATGAGCTGACAATTTCCATAGCCTGACCGTTCAACTTCACCTCACATTCTGTGGCTTCACCCCTTTCGAAGACCATAACCTTGCTCTTCCCCGCGTTTACTTTCAGATTCCGTTTTTCACAACACTGTTCCAAATACATTTACCAGACCCTGCAACTCCCATTTATTATCGCTCATCAGAACTGTATAATCAGCAAACAGCAGTACAAGCAGCTTCCACTCATTTCCCTCCCTTATCAGCGATACACCAACATCCACTGCTCTTCCTTGTATTTCTTTCATGACTTCATCCATATATACAGTAAACAACCACAGGGACATCACACACCCCTGTTTCAACCCAACATTCAGGTCAAAGAACTCGCTCTGCTCATCCTCCACACGTACTGCCGCCTTTGCACCCTCATACATGCTTTTCACTGGTTTCAGCAACTTGCCATCTACTCCGTATATTCCAATTAATTTCCACATACCTTCTCTATCCACGCTGTCATAGGCCTTCTCCAAGTCCATAAAGGCAACACCTTTTGTTGCTTCTCCAGATATTTCTCCACAACACAATTCAGGGTAAAAATCTGATCTACACATCCTCTTCCCTTCCTAAAACCTCCCTGCTCGTCACCTATCCATCTTTCCGTTCTCACTCTCACTCTCTCAATCACTACTATTATGATGTTCGACCATCGTAAGTTTAATTTAGTTAATTTATGTTCATAACTTACTATGTTGCATTGGTCATATATTCACATGGTGAATATATCATACCGTCTTCCGGTAATTCCAATAGTGCGTGAAGCAGTGATCAATCTGCTTCATATTATACGTCGATATTTATCTGTATATTATCGTCTGATTTAAATTCACAGTATTTCGTTCATATTATTTCGTTCAATGACATGGTCTCTATGATTTTCCCTTTCTCTAAATAGTGGCGAAAATATATATTATATTATATTGATATAGTACGCATATTATATTATGCGTTGCATAAGCATTTTGTATCTATTTGTTTCATCCTATGTGGTCCTACTTATCATAGTGCATTATTTAAGAAAGGATTACATTGTAGAAAGGAACCATCAAGCTGGTTCAAGTGGAGCCATCTGGCGGCGTCAGTGTGTACCAGCTGAACGCTAGTCAGTCCGCATTTGGCTATCTCTTGCTTCTCTAACATCTATTTATTGGCATTTACTTCTTTGTTTATTCATTTGCATTATAATTTAACATCTGACGGATTCTAAGGCGTGTGTGTGGCTAGTGTGTCCCTGCATATTCATTATCCATATATTTGTCTCCCTTTCTATATTTTAATTGGTGTTTGTAGAGCCGCAACCTTGGCCTTGTTAAGGTATATTTATTTGATCAGTGATTAATTTGTTTATGCTTGATATTTGCTTCATTATTTTGGCCTTTATGGTTGACATGTATTTACCGTAATTGTGCTAGCGTAGATTAAATCAGAGCTTTCTCTTCTTTGTGCAACTTAGAAAGGATCCCCCCCAGTATTGCTATTCGGTACTGACTGTTAATGATAGTTGTGGCTCAAGATATCTTTTCACCACAAGGGGTTCCAGTTTTTGCATTGTTGTATAACAGAACCAGTGGGGGGGGGATTGTCTGCACCTTTGGTCCCCAGAGAGCCTGGAAGTTGCGAATGAGCTCTGTTCTGTTGCGATAGGCTGTGTTACTAGTTGAGGCTATGGAGGTGCTGGGTATTTAATAGTTTGTGTAAGTCCATGGACTAGAAGCCTCTACTGTCAGTCGTAACAGTGGCGACCTTGCCAGGATCTTCTTTAATCTGAATAATTTTTTCTTTCATATATACTGTATATATATCAACCAGCATTTTAATTTTGTTTATTATTTTTTATTTTATTTTGAGGGTTGCCCACACAGTCCTTTGTTTCTTTCTATTGCATTGACTCGACTACTCAACCATGGCGAGTAGTGTTCCATTGCATCACTTGACCGAGTCAGACGCTAGGGCATTCGTCCTCGCCCAGCCTGATCGGTCCGAGATTACTCTCCGTGGACGAGATGAACTATTAATGGTGGCAGCTCTGTTGACTGGTCAGAGTTGCACTGAGCTCCGAAAGAAGGAGTGTGAGGCATTGGTGGTGGAGTGGGTGATGCCCCAAGGGGGGGGGGGGGGGGGACAGGCCATCACCACCCGTGAGTGTGTCCAACATAGCAGGCATCATAAGTCCCCCAAGCAACATGAGACGTTTGTCAGAGGACTCGCCGGGTTCAAAGTATTATACACTAACAAGTAGACCCACCAGATACTCAAATTTCTGGTAACTCGCCAAAATTTGTAAGTCTCGTAAAATCGTGACGTCACGCATGGGATGTAGATGTTGACGACAACATAGGGAGAATGTCGTTCCACTTTGTTTTTCCATTGTTAACTCATAATGGAGAAGCTTCACATATTTTATGGCTAGAAATTCAAGAAAGCACTATATTAAGAACAAGTAGAATATGATCAAAAGTCAATCAAGTCATTAATTTTTTAATGATGTTCGATATAAATATGCAGACGAAGGGAGCTTATGCCCTGCAGCCGGTATACTTCTACTATATTCACGCCCAATTGCAAGTATATGTCGATTTATGTTTACGTTATGTCTTGAATTAGGTTTGGTTACTTTGGTTGGGATAGTTTTTATCATCAAATTATTTCAAATACATCGACATAGAATCGTGATACGGTGTAAATGTCAAGGCATAGCGGCTGCGGCTATTCCTTGCCCGCAGACGAAAGTACAGTTGTCATAGCGAACTCTCCTATAGAGCATTTAATATATTACCCAGGTCTATTATTGTATGCTGGCGAAAGTTATAATAATTAAACCAGACAAAAGCTGGAAATTATTTAGGTACTCATGATAGTGGTGAAAAAGGTAACAAATTAAAGAAAATGTAAGTCATAATAACGGGGTTCGTGTGTGTTCGTGTTCCCGAGTGGCTTAGACGGTGTTGCCATTTCAAAGTATCTTTTTTTTTCTTATTCTTTTTCAATTGTGCAGTACCTACAGTACAATCATACTGCATGTACCCAGGGTACGTTTTGGTGGCTACATTTAAAGGAAGTTTATACTGTTCAGGGAATCATGTGTTAGTGGGAGAAGGTTAATGGGAAAATAATAATGAACACACTTAAATTATCGTATGAAATAGCTGTCCTATAATAGTGCGTGCTGCCCTCTCGTTCTTAACCCACTGAACCCCAGCTAGTTAATAATAAATGTACCACCCAGGACCAGAGGGTTGTAAAAAAAAATTGTTTGCAGAAAACACCAGGAATGGGTTAGAAATGAAGGAAAACCCACAAAAACACGATCCCCTAGGTCATTGAGGGGTCCTACGGTACGCCCGAAAGTCGGAATTACAAGAGGGGAAATGGGTAGGCAAAAACAGATTTTTGCGCGCTCACGCGCACGCGGTTGGACTTTGAGAGTTTTCAACCATCGGCATTGTTGCGTGGGATACTTACACAGTTCCCATACAAATCTGAGCCCTCTAGGTGCTATAGGACCGGAGTAATTAAACCCCGACGCAACATATGCGTCCTGGGATTCAGCGTTACATACATTGCCGACGCACTGTTTGCGTCGCTGGGGCTCAGTGGGTTAACCCATGCTACCACCACGTATATTCCGCGTATATTTCACTATCTTATGACACAGTAAGCACCCCCATGACCAATATATCGCAACATTAACCCATTTTTAAGACAATTCTCCGTTATCCTCATAATAGAAAATAATAGGTTATCATGCTGAGTTGATGACTGGCCAATACTGCATGCAGACAGTATGCTATGATATTCATACAAAGATTTTATCCCGAAAATTATATAATAATGACTCCTTACAGTGGTGACAAGCTCACAAGATACTGTCATTAGACTTAATCGCAACTAAATATAGTATACTTCAATGAAAGACATGTTATTCAGCTTTTCAAAGCCACGCATCCTTAGATTCTTCAGATTTGTATATGAATATGGCGCTACTGTCCCAGCCGTGACGTCACACTGGATGTCGGAGGTTCCAATTTTACTTCGGTGAGTTAACTTCTTGTATGTATATAAACTTTGCCCTGGCTTGCCTGCTGCCGTTGTCACACTCGCGGGACGGTTCCCCACTCAAGTGACCCATGTCCTCACACACTCTACACCAGTAACAACACCAGCAACAACAACACCAGAAATTACTTATCGTTCCCCACTAGACTTTTTGCCCGGAAATGCCCTCCGTCATGGGCTTACCCCGGCTCACCCCACCATTTCGCCCGACCGCACCTTCTACTGCTGTTGTTAATCCTGATCTTTCTGTAAGAATGATGGAGATGGAGTAGGAAATAGAGAGAATAAGGCATGAGAATGAGCACTGGCAGCATAAGGAAAGACAGAGGGAGAGAGAAGCACAGTTAGAAAGAGAGCGCTGGCAGTTTCAGCGAGAGGTGGGAGGTGCACGGGGTGGTAATGGTCGGGTTGAGTCGGTGGAGACATGTCTGGTCCGCAGCCTCAAGCTCGTGACCACTTTTGACCAAGCGAAGGTATCTGAGTGGTTCCTTCGTTTTGAGATAAAAAAGGCGGACAAGTTTGGGTGGGATCAGGGCCAGTGGGTCACACTAGCAGCCAGCGTGTTAAAAGGCAAGGGCTTAGAGGCGTATGACAGACTCACGGCAGAGGAACTGGCACACTATGAGCTTTTCAAAAGATGCGTGCTACAGGCATACGAGTTAAGACCCGAGGCCTACCGTCTTTAGTTTAGAAATGCTCGTAAAAGACCTCATGACAGTCACGTCGAGTTTGAGAAGTACTTAAGAGATGCCCTAGATCGCTGGTTGCTGAGTGAAAACATTACCAACTATTTTGAATTCCGGGAACTGCTCCTCCTTGAACACTTCTGCAATGGGGTGGATAAAGAAATCTGTGCAAAAATCCAAGAGAAGCGAATTAAGCGGACTCGGGAGGCAGCAGTGTGGGCGGATGATAGGATGTTGGCCTTGCTCAGTACTGGGGGCAGGGGCTCAGGTACATCAGCTGGTGCGCATCGGCAGCATGCAGGTGGTGTTGTGCCCGCCAGTACACCGTCCGCTCCCATGCAGGTGGGGAGAGGACGGGTGCGGATAATACAAATGCTAGTAAGTCTAGTACTTATGATTCACGTCAAGTGGTATGCTACTTTTGTCGGCAGAAGGGGCACATAAAGCCTAATTGCTCAAAGTGGAAGCAGTCGGTGAGCAAACCTGTATCATTATTGGTAGGCATCCCAGCTGATGGGGGATCCGGGCTACGGGGGTGAGTTGCAGGGCATTGTCTGTGTTAAGTCTGGAAAGGAGTCCAGTATGGGGACCCTCCCAGGCCAGACGACTGTGAGCCCAGTTGGGGACTCCCCGGGTATCGCTGGTAGTAGGTCGGAGGACCCGCAGGTTTGGGGGCGTGCCTTTTTGCATGACGGGGAGGTAGAGCTGGAGAATGGACAAGTCTTCCCTGTTAAGGTGTTCAGGGACTCAGGGGCCTGACAGTATTTGTGTGTCCGGTTGCCTGGGATGGACACTAAAGGGGACGACTTTGTGCTGGTGCGTGGGGTTAATTCTGAAGCATGTCACCCCCTGGTTTAGATGTCATTGAGGTGCCCTGTAGTGACTTCTTCCGCACCTGTGGCAGTCGTGGAGACTTTGCCCATGGAAGGAGTGCACTCTTTGCTTGGTGCTGATATGGCGAGTGACCAGGTTTTCCCACCGCCGGTGTGTGTCTCCAGTGTTATTCTGCCTGATGTTCCCGAGGACCAAGACACTGAGATTTATCCTGTATGTGCTGTAACGCGGTCAATGGCCAAGGTCGTGAGTCAGGATGAATGTGTTGAGGAAGAAGACAGAATGGATGATGTGATATATAGTTCAGAGGAGGGAATGGACAGCCAAGAGTGCGCACTACCAATATCTCCCACGAACGGTGTTTGAGCCCAGAGTGATTTGTGTGATACTGGGATGCTTGTTGACTTAGATCCTTTAGTAGACTCAGGTGCCAGAGGTGGTGAGGAAGGCGATAATGGGGGCCCTACGTGTGGCACAGTTATCTCTTCGCCACCAACCTTGCCCCATTATATGTCGCATGATGGATTGGCAGCGGTGGCGCCAGCTAAATTAATGCGGTGCCAGCACGAAGATGAGGAGTTGGTATCTCGCTTTGCAAGGTGTGTAACCGTTCTGATGGAGCAGGGGAAATTTGTGTACGTGAAGGATTGTTGTTCAGACGTGGGGGTTCTGGATGTAGGGGTGGAGAGGAGTTGTTTGACCAGCTGGTGGTGCCGCAGGTGTTTCGACAAGAGCTGATACACCTGGCCCACGCAGCTCATCTGGCAGGCCACCTTGGAGTCAGGAAAATGCTTGACAGGCTGTCTCAGTATTTTTGGTGGCCACGAATGTCTGCAGCGGTAGCAGACTTCCTACAGTCGTGCCATGTGTGTCAGCTGATGGGGAAACCTAACCAGAGTATTCCTGTTGCCCCTTTACAGCCTATACCCGCTGTAGGTATCCCTTTTCACCGTGTTATCATGGATATGGTGGGACCCTTGCCCCATACCTCAGCCAGAAACCAGTACTTGTTGACCATTCTGGATGTTGCAACTAGGTATCCAGAGGCTATTCCAGTTCCTAGCGTACGAACTAAAATAATCAGTCGTAAATTGCTGGATTTCTTTCACCCATTTTGGACTCCCCAAAGAGATCCAGTATGACCGTGGGTCAAATTTCACCTCTAACATGTTCAAACAATTGTTGCAAGAACTTGGGGTCGAGCAGATCCTATCGTCTGCCTATCATCCGCAGACTCAGGGAGCACTTGAGAGAGCACATCAAACTCTCAAGTCGGCACTCGCAAGTTCTGCTTCGACCAGGACCGTGATTGGGACCAAGCAATTCCCTTAGGCCTCTTTGCCATCCGGGAGGTCCCCTCAGAAGCCCTAGGGTTTTTGCCCAATGAGTTGGTGTTTGGGCATAGGCTTCGAGGTCCTCTGGCAGTGGTGAGGGAGTGCTGGGAAGGAGATGTGCAAGTCCCAGAGGTTGGGTTGTTGGACTTTGTTATGAAGACCCGGGAACAGTTCGTCACGGCTCTCCAGTTTGCGCAGGTTAATCTTGTTGGGGCGCAGAGTAAAATGAAGGCACGGTATGACCAGAAGGCTAAGTTGAGGGAGTTTGTGCCGGGTGAGGATGTGCTTGTGCTCCTCCCCTTGGTTGGTCAGCCGTTGAGAGCGAAGTTTAGTGGCCCCTACAAGATACTAAAAATGGTGGGAGATCTGCATTACCTTGTAGCTACCCCTGACCGCAAGAAAGCACACCAGTTATGTCATGTCAACATGTTAAAACCCTATTATCGTCCCCCGACTGTGTTTTCCCCTGGTTCTGATGCATTCTTGTTGTCATTAAACCGTGTTTCTGGGGATGTAGATGATACTGGCTCCGTGCCTACAGTGTACGCGTCGAGCATCGCCAATGTAGGGGGGTGCGACTCTTCTGTCGATGTGCAGAGGACCCCCAAGCTTGCCGATTCTTGGGCTGGACAGGCACATTCAAAGGAGCAGTGGATGGTGAAAGGGAACTTTGGAGTTGCAGTCAAGAAGTCTCTGGGTGTTGGTGTGCAGGTCCTGGCTGTATTAGACACGAAGGAGGAGGAGGAGGGAGATATATTTCATGGGAATTTTCCCGATGCGGTGTCGGCTGGGGCCTGGTGTAAGAACAATTCAGAGGCTTTGTGGGCTAAGCTGGTGCATCTCAACGAGTCCCGTAACCAGGCTTTGTTTAGTCAGTTGTCACAGTATTCTTTGGTGTTTAGGGATGCGCCTGGGCTGACCGGTCCACGACGTTGATGTGGAGGATAATAAACCAATAAAGCTGGCTCCCTATCGTCTGAATCCTGCCCGAGCTCAAACCCTTCAGGGTGAACTAGATTATATGTTGGAGAAGGGTTTGATAGAGCGAGTATGGAGTGAGTGGGCGTCTCCTGTCACCCTGCAGCCTAAACCGGGTCGCAAATTGCGTTTTTGTATTGACTTCAGGTGCGTGAACGACCTCTCCCGCACTGACTCATACCCTCTCCCTCAGGTAGATGATTCCGTTGACTCTATAGGGGCTGCCCAGTACATCACTAAGGTGGACCTAGAGAAGGGCTATTAGCAGGTCCCCTTGACACCTCGTGCATAGCAAATTACCAGTTTTGTTGTGGCAGGTGGTGTGTACCAGTATAAGGTAATGCCATATGGACTGAAAAACGCCCCAGCCACTTTTCAGCATCTCATGGATCAGGTTGTGGATTGGGTGCCAAATTGTACTGTCTATATAGACGATGTGGTAGTATATGACACATCATGGGAAGCCCACCTGAATAATGTCACTACTCTATTTCGACGACTCAGTGAGGCGGATCTAGTGGTGAATTTGGACAGCTGTGAATTAGACGTGCCACGGGCAAGCTTCTCTGGGTGACCACCAGATGGAGAAAGGTCACTTTGGGGACGAACCACTATATTTTTTAAGTAAAAAAGAAATATACCAAGATTATGCGTTGTATACTATTAGCAGCCATTAGTATGATTTTTGAAGCAGTTTTCGTGTGTTTAATTTGTAGCATATTCGCTCTTTGTAAATATAAAACTAGATTTCTCTGAATGTCTAACCCTTTGTACACAATATATTATCGCTTCAGTTCCTCTATTCAGAGGTTTAGGAAGTCAATAATTCATCCAATGTAAGTTTCTTAGAAGTGTTTGACATTATGTAGCGCTTAAACCTCACGTAGAGTAGAATATTATAATAGTCCATAAAATAAGACGGGCTTTACCAAATATTTGTCTTGAGCGTCGAGCATCGACTTACCCGAGCAAGTCGAGCTTATCAATTTTGCTGCCTGTACAGTACCAAAATCTCTATCCGTAAACAGGTCTCCTCGCCGTTCTAGGATTTCGCCATTCCTTTACTCTTTATTACTATATCACGAAAAGCATGATTATATTTTCATATAAGTATGCTCTATTAATTGATGCAATGTATTATCATAATATGATAAGTTTTTACAAGAAATCAACAGAAGTTCTGGAAAATTAAGTAAGCTGTCGATATAGTTTTTGGAAACGAAAAGGACAGCGGGTTGCTCACGCATGTGAGTGTGAGGAGTGGGGGAGAGTGTGTATCGTACGTCGGCAGTGATGACTTATGGGGACTCCTGCCATATCCTCATATAAATACGCGTCCATACGTTTATTGAGTTTTAACTATAGTTAAACTTACTGACAGTAGCTTATTCCACTGTAAACAATTCTACTGTAACATGTGTTTATTATATATACTATTTCTATAAGGATTTGGTGCTTATCAAGTTAACATTCATACTTTGCAAGCAATTTGTGGATTCTCATATATATTTTTTTTTCGCCATGTGTACTGATTATAGGGATATAGTTGATACATATATTAATTGTGTGTGCATAAATATATATGTTACTACCAAAAAAACACCATTTGTGAATGTAGTGTCTTTTAAATAAAGCTGGATATATTGTTGAGTTGCTTAGTTTATTACCGCTTGTCCTATGCCCTGCGGCTATACGACAATTTTACGACTGGTGGTCACTACAAGAAGTTCTTCCGTGGGGTTTCTAATTCGTCAAGGCACAGGGGCAGTACCTCGGTTACATCGTGGGGCAGGGTAGAGTTGCTCCCCCGAAAGCCAAGGTTGAGGCGATAAGGGCTTTTGAGGTGCCCAAGAATAAGCGGGGAGTACATCGCTTTCTCAGTATGATAGGGTACTATCGCCGTTTCATACGAAACTATTCAACTGTACTGGCCCCCCTCACTGATCTCCTCAAGAAGGAGGTAAAGTTTTGTTGGACTGATAAATGTGAGCTAGCATTCAAGTATGTGAGGGCACTCCTTTGCTGTTATCCAATATTGTGTGCACCAGACTTTTCCAAGTTTTTCAAGTTAGCTGTTGATGCGAGGGACTTCGGCGCTGGGGCTGTCTTGCTTCAGAGCAGGGTAGCCTACCATCGCATGCATTGATTAATAGTGTGGGTAACTGAGATGGATTGGGGTGGTGCTGAGATGAATTTTGTAAATATAAGTTAGTTGTAAGCACATTAGAAAACTTTACAAACAAATATATATATACTGTATATATATAATATCAAACTCAAAAAAACTAAATGCTTATCAAGAATGTTTATAGGCTATAGTGAGGTTGACATTTAGTTGCAAAATAGTCATTGCAATGAAAATCCCCCCCCCCCCCCCCGGTGGGAGTGTACGATGTTCCACCATCGTAAGTTTAATTTAGTTAATTTATGTTCATAACTTACTATGTTGCATTGGTCATATATTCTCATGGTGAATATATCATACTGTCTTGCGGTAATTCCAATAGTGCGTGAAGCAGTGATCAACCCTGCTTCATAATATACGTCGATATTTACCCGTATATTATCGTCTGATTTAAATTCATAGTATTTCGTTCATGTTATTTCGTTCAATGACATCTGTTATCTGTTATCTGTTATAAAAATCACCACCTGTAAGTGACACCGATTAGCGTGTCGCCCATCGGTAATTTGTGTAGGGTTTTTCCCCTAGATAGGATGCCCGCCAAGGCTATCGAGTCCCATCTACCCGGAAACACCCCTTTCAGATACCAGGGGGACAGCTATCACCAGAGACACCCCTATTACAGGGGGACACACCCCTTTCAGATACCAGGGGGACAGCTATCACCAGAGACACCCCTATTACAGGGGGACACACCCCTTTCAGATACCAGGGGGATAGCTATCACCAGAGACACCCCTATTACAGGGGGACCACACCCCTTTCAGATACCAGGGGGACAGCTATCACCAGAGACACATAGTCTCTATGATTTTCCCATTCTCTAAATAGTGGCGAAATTATATATTATATTATATTGATATAGTACGCATATTATATTAAGCGTTGTATAAGTCTTTTGCATCTAGTTGTATCATCCTATGTGGTCCTACTTGTCATAGTGCATTATTTAAGAAAGGATTACATTGTAGAAAGGAACCATCAAGCTGGTTCAAGTGGAGCCATCTGGCGGCGTCAGTGTGTACCAGCTGAACGCTAGTCAGTCCGCATTTAGCTTTCAAGAGAGAAACATCTATCTCTTGCTTCTCTATTATTTATTTATTGGCATTTACTTCTTTGTTTATTCATTTGCATTATAACGTAACATCTGACGGATTCTAAGGCGTGTGTGTGGCTTGTGTGTCCCTGCATATTCATTATCCATATTATATTTGTCTCCCTTTCTATATTTTAATTGGTGTTTGTAGAGCCGCAATCTTGGCCTTGTTAAGGTATATTTATTTGATCAGTGATTAATTTGTTTATGCTTTATATTTGCTTCATTATTTTGGCCTTTATGGTTGACATGTATTTACTGTAATTTTATTAATGTAGATTAAATCAGAGCTTTCTCTTCTTTGTGCAGCTTAGAAAGGATCCTCCTCAGTATTGCTATTCGGTATTGAGGGTTAACCCCTTAAAAGCGAGCTGTGTGTAATGGACACCCTACCGCCAGGCGACGATATTAGGCCCCATTCCCACCTAAAATCGTAATTTTACGATAAATATCGTTATTACTTATTCATATGCGCCTATTTTACATTTAATATGAAGATATTAACATGTAACAACAGTAAAGCAAGTGGGAATAGTGTTTGGATGGTCAAAATCGTGAATTATTGCCGACCGGTCCATTCATGAAATGTGGAGCAGAGCGAGGCAAACCCTCCCCTTGCAAGGCCTGAAGCCTGACTGACTCACTCACCCACACTCTCCCTTACGCAACACACTCGCTAGTTACATGACCACACCATATAACCGGCTTGGAGATGTTGACACAAAAATATAACATTAACCCTTAAAAAGCGGCTCACCACATAAGTCGAGTTGAAAAAACTGGCAAAAAACAGGTGAAAAAAGGGTGGAAATCGAGTGAAAATGGGTGGGATAGTAATGATCCATACGTCCGACATCTGTGGCCTCCCGGCCCACACTAACTCCAGTTCCCCCACCGCGCGGGAGGATGACAGTGTAACCAATAGTTCGCTAAAAGTGAGCAAGGTAGCAAAATCAGCTAAACTTCCATCTTCGAGGTAACACTGTCAGTGCTCCACGAGTGCTACGTAGCTGTATGTGGCGTCATTGTGTAGCGATTTCCACCTAGTTTTTGGCGCAATACAGTTCCTTTCATACTGATGGTTGATATAGCAGTCAGAATGGCCTGAAAAGGCCCAAAACGGCCACAGAGGACCCGCTAGACTAGGGTTAAATAAGGGAATAACAGGGAAAATAGGTTATAATTGAAGAGGGGGGGGGGGGTGAAGGGTGGAAGGAGGGGACTTTGATAAGAGGTATGGAGGGGAATTATCTCACTTAATCACCATTTCACTTGTTTTAACCCTTAACTGGCGGCGCGCAACATATGTCGAGTGAAATAAATTTGGACAAAGTGGCGGTGCACGACAGCTGTCGAGCGCCATTTTCAGCACGTAATGTTGCTGAGAGAGAGAGCTGAGCGGTGGGAAGAGCGTAGTAACCTTATGACCGCTCCCCACGACCACCGTGGACATACTGAACTGTATTCTACTTTCCTCCCCCCTTTCTCACTCGCTACACAGGGAATTATGTAAGGAAATTACCTTATTTCAGGGTTTTTGCACTCGTGTTGCACGATCGTTGCAAGAGAACCAGTGGTCGTACAAGGATGGTTCGGGTGTCATTGGAAAGCTCTGTTTATGCCCTTTCAGGGATAGATACTTGTTTTACGCTCTGGGTCTTATTTAGGCATGAAAATTAGCACGGAAACAACCCTATTTATGGTTAAAAAAAAACGCTGTGCGGTACGGTCAAATAGACCGCCTAGCCCGCCAATAAGGTGTTAAGTGCTACTGGGGCCTTTTAAAAGGGTTTTCTTAGGCTTTACCTCTTATAAGAGTGTTCTCGCCTATGCCCACCAAAACCTCTTAAGAGTGTTCTCGCTGTTCCCGGGTTGATGATAGTTGTGGCTCAAGATATCTTTTCACCTCAACTAGGGGTTCCAATGTTTGCATTGTTGTATAATGGAACCAGTGGGGGGATTGTCTGCACCTTTGGTCCCCAGAGAGCCTGGAAGTTGCGAATGAGCTCTGTTCTGTTGCGATAGGCTGTGTTACGAGTTGAGGCTACGGAGGTGCTGGGTATTTAATAGTCTTTGTTAGTCCAAGAACTAGAAGCCTCTACTGTCAGTCATAACACAACCCTACTGTACACCTTCCCTACTACGCTTAGAAGACATATTCCTCGGTGGTTACCACACACTCCTCCTTCCTCTTTACCATTATATAGAGGGACTATTATACCTTACCTTTAGATACCTTTAGATGTGTTCGCCGCTCTTCTAGCGGCACCAAGGAGCGCGACGTCCCTCGTTATGGGTGATGATTTGGTGCAGTAGACTGTTTGAAGCGACAGCTCGCTCCCTTGCGAGGATGGGCTCGTCTGGCACTTTTTGCAGTTCGACATCTAGGGCTCTCTTGAAGTTGTCTAACGAGATGTCCCTCATGTCTCTTACTCGCCGTGGGAGTTTGTTGAACAGACGTGGGCCTCTGTGTGATAACCAGCCCTCTCGCAGAGAGCCCATAGCACCCCTGTTATTCATCCGGGGGATTTCGCATTCCCAGCCTCTCCTATCACTGAATTTCATGACTATCGGAGTATGTAGGTTTGGTACTAAACCCTCTGCGATTTTCCACGTGTATATTATTAGGTAACGTTCTCTTCTACGTTCCAGTGAGTACAGATTCAGTGCTCTTAAATGCTCCCAATAGTGTAGATGTTTTATCGAACTAATATGCGAAGTGAAATTTCTTTGTACACTCTGTACGTCATTTATTTCACCTGCTTTGTATGGGGATGTTAATACGCTACAGTATTCAAGCCGCGGTAGCACTAGAGATTTGAAGAGCGTTATCATAGGCAATTCACCGCGTGTTTTAAAAGTACGCAGAATCCAACCCGTTAGACGTTTCGCAGCCGCCACTTTGACCTGGTTATGTACTTTGAAACCCATATTTTCAGACATTAATACCCCAAGGTCTTTCACACTGTCTTTCCGTTCTATTATGTGGTTAGATTCTGTTAAGTAATTTGTAATTTCTTTAACACCATTATTATCTCCGTACCGGAGATGCTTGTCTTTCAGTCACCAGGTGCATTCCCCTTCTTCCATGCTAGTTTACACATTATCCATACCCAATCGATCACTATCTCACCACTATACCTCAACATTTACCCACACACTCCATCTGTTCCTGGTGCTCTCCCCAACTCTTTTCATGGCTTCCCACACTTCTGACCTCCTGGTCCCCACCTCCTCCTCCAATACTTCTCTTCTTCTCCCTCCCATACCCCATTCAACTATATTTGCTGGCGCTCCATTCCTTACATTTAGCAACTCGTTGAAGTACTTCCTCCATCTTTCGACTCTCTCCTGCTTCTCGGCAAGCTTTCTCCCATTCTTATCTTTCACACCCTTAATGTTTCCCTTGCTACCTTCCCTAACTTTCTTGACTTCTTTCCAGAACAGTTTCTTACACTCGTTCCATTTTACACTCAGATTCCTTCCAAATTCCTCATCTACTCTTCTCTTACTTTCCTTCACAACTCTCTTCACCACTCTCTTTCTCTCCACGTACCTCGCTCGTTTCTGACTCTCCAAATCTTCATTCCCTCTACTACCCAACCACTCTCTATACGCTTTCTTCTTGTCTTCCACAGCTATTTTTACCTCTTCTGTCCACCATGCTGTACCTTTCATTCCCCTCCCTCTTCTCCTTACTCCACACACCTCCTCACATGCTGCACAGATCTCTTCCTTAAACACTTTGCTTATCTCCTCCATATCTTCCAGGTCGAATGCACCTAGTCGTCTTTCTACTGCTCTCCTGTACTCTTCCCTGATTTTCTCCTCCTGTAGCCTCTCCACCCTCCTCGCCATTCCACCTTCCTCTCGCCTCCCTCCAGCTCTCCTCACCCACTTCTTTTGTATCCTAATTTTAGCTACTACTATATAATGATCAGACAGACCCCCTCCAATACCCCTATACACCCTAGCATCCAGCACAGATTTCTTCCTTCGTTCATCCACACAATATATATAATCAATCAGTGCCTTTCGTTCCACCACTGTCTTATCCTTATCCTTCATCTTCCACACCACTTTCCATGTGTACCTGTGTATCATTCTGTGTCGAAAGAAGGTGTTGGCTATCCACAGCCTCCTCCCCACACATACGTCCACAAGTGCACTACTATTCCCATTCACCTCTGATGGTACCCCCCACCCTCCTACCACTCCATCAACCTTCCTATCACCCACCTTACCATTCATATCCCCAATCAGAAATATTCTTTCGTTCTTGTCAAACTTATCCAGGAACGCCTCCACATTCACCCAGAACTCCTCTTTCTTTCTTACAAGTTTATCTTCTGTCGGAGCATACACACACACAATCACCCACGTTTGTATTCCTACTTTTATTCTCACCCACACAATCCTTGACCCCACAGACCCATAGTCTCTTACACACTCCTTCCATTTGTTACTTACAAACAAACACGCACCCTTTCTCGCTGCTCCCTCACTCACTCCAGCACACACACCCATTCCACATTCCCACTCTCTCACATCTGTACCCCTCCATTTGGTCTCTGTCATTCCACATACATCCAGCCTGGCATTCACTAACACTTCCAGGACCTCTCTCTCTTTTGTGTCGTCATTCATGTCTCTCGCATTCCATTTTGCTATTATAAGATTGTCCGTAAGATTGTACATAGTCGGTCGGGGTTCATCAACACAGGGTCCGTCCGCATCCGAGGCTGTTCGTTCGTTTTTCGTTGCTTAAGTATTTTTCACGGGTGGGGGTCACAAGTCCATCGACCCAACCTCTTTAGTCACCTCTTACGACATATATATATATATATATATATATATTGTCACTTCCAACTGAACTATAAGCTATTTCAGTTGCAAGTGTGGTATAGTTTGTACATAGCCTATGTTTGGTGGGGAGGCTGGCTGCCTTTCTTTATTTCTTTCTTTCCTCTGTTGCCTCGTGTGCAAACTTGTTGTCGCCAGTGAGACACCGTACTGTGTAACACTTTTGTTTTGCTAAGAGTGTAATTATTTTATCTTGTTTGACCCTGTGGGGGTGTTTTAGTTTATTATAAGTTGCACAATGATGTCTTATATTTAGTTGATTATTTCTGTGTTGTTAATGAGAGCACAGGTGCCTGATATAGTTATGTAGTCTGGTGATGCCTGGAACTCCCTTTCCTTTCCCGAGGCTGGCCCGAAGCTTGCCACCTCACTCCAGCTACAGACCTTGTACTGACCACACGTGCTGCTCTGTGTGTGTTGGGCTTGCTCATTAGCTCCCTTATTACCGCATATATTCTTTTGTTTTCTTATTGTGTAGTAGCAGGGCAAGTCTGGAGTCAGTTTGAGCATAAATATTTTGTCTTAACTTTATTAGTTTGCATTTTAGAGTTTACTGCATTTACTAGCACTCTTGTACATTATCTTCACACCATCCTTCCATTACTTTCCTTTATTCTGCTACATTGTGAATTATTAGTATATGTGTATATTATTCATGGTTGATATCTATAGTGGTTTTTTGACTGGTCTGTTCTGTCCAGCTTCTTGTTAGGCCTTTGAGGACCGAGGTTGTTGGGTTAGTGGGTAGGCCTGCATTGCCATATTAGGCTACTGCCTTTTTTGCCTCCCCTCACACAGCATCCTCTAACTCGGGCCTTATTTAATCCTTTAGGGGTGGCAGCCAGTCTCCAACCTACTAAGATATCAACCCTTGTGCCTTGTTTAGTTTTTAGCAGCAATAGATCCAGTGCAGTTTGGGACAAGGGGTGGAGCCCGTTACTAGGTGAGGTTGTCCCCATTGCATTCGGGTGCATTGAGTTAACCCCAGATGATGTTGTAAGAGATAAATGATTACATTTATCCCTTGCAACACCACCGCCAAGCTGTGCTGAAGAGAGCCACTCAGTGTATTATTAGGACATTAGGTAGGGATAATAGGCTTGGCACAGAGGCTTGTTAGGCTACTGCATGAGACTTGTTCCCATGGTCTTTGCTTCATATTATCCTCGGTTCCTGAACGACTGGGCATGATACGGATTGTTCTGGGAGTCTAGCAGTATTTTGGTTTGGCACTTTTGTGCAGTTTAGTATAACCTTAGAAGTACTCTTGACATACTACTAGCACTATCAACCCGAGTCGGATAGTAGATATTTTTGTATCTCCTTTTGTACTGCTTTAATAGAGCAAAGAGGAAGATAAAACCTTTTCCTAGAGAACCTGCATGTCTTAGTGTTTGAGTCGGATATTAAGAGCATGTCTGTTGCAGGGTTAGTGTAGTACGGTGGGCAGTGTTGAGTGCATGACTACAGCATTGTTGTCTTTTTGCTACAGCGTTTCTTTTGGACAGTGCTGTGGGCTAGGCTATTGGAGCATCTGTTTGCTGTGTGATCCAGGAAACCCCCTATATATGCCCCCTCTACACTTACACTAATCAGAATCAACTGTGTGAACATGACTAATAAAGTAGTCGAGACGTCACAAGCAACAACAACTCAAGATCCTTCCGATAACTACCTACGGTACATCTACTTAATGATCAACAACGTAAGATTGCGAGAGAAATTGAATCCCTGAATAAAAAATATATTAATGCACAATATGCTGTATTTAATCCCACATGCCTTCAAGAAAAAAAAAAAAAAAAAAAAAATATATATATATATATATATATATATACAGTATATGTATATACTGTATATATATATATATATATATATATATATATATATATATATATATATATATATATATATTGCATAACTGCCTGCAGCAGTTATATATATATATATATATAATTATACATGAATTTGTAACCACTGGATGATATTATGCATAGAAGAAAACAAAATTGTGATTATTTTAAAAGAGTATTTCGTTTTACAACTGTTAATTGAAAATACAGAATATACTGTATATTACATAACCAACTACACTCCTGATTCATACTAATGTTCTGTCCGTATACAAAATCCTCAAGTAATTACGAATTCATGGGGGCAACTGAACATCCACGAATAAGGCACCACACAGAGGAATCCCAAGTGTCAAGGAAGGCATCAGAGATGGCCCTGACTTGACTCGAGCGCTTAAAGGGCATATGTCCTCTTCGTTGTCATGCTCTGAACCAGGTGGAATTGTGTCGTTCAGTTTACTTGCAGCTCTAGTGTTGAAGGCTTGGTCTCTTTGAAAGTTTCGTGGGTGCTAGTCACGGACAGAGTCACTTGGCAATAATTACCAGTTGTAGACAAAGCAATGAGTGTGTCACCTGTTAAGAAGAACAACGGCCTGTCATAGATAAACTTGTTTTCTAACGGACAATTGTAAAGAAATCGATAGACGAGGCAATCGTAACTAAAGTGCTGGTGGCAGTTGATGTCAAAGCACGTCCACCGCTCATAGATAAGGACGACAAATAGGGCAAAGGTTTATCATAGGAAGTGTCAGCGCGATGTTCAAGTTATTGTCTGTGGAAATTCCTCTATAAGATGTACTGACACATTTCTGACGATTGTATAAAGTCGAATAGGGATGACGGGCGTTGCCAAACTTTGACAATATCTCAATTTTGTTATGAAAAGAATACACATGTTTTGAATGAAGTATGTGATGCATCAGAAATTAACACAACAATTATCGTTAGCCTAGAAGAAAGTACAAATTACCTTGTGTGAGGGAGGGGGAGGGAACATAAGAGTTAACCTAAAAAATTGACTATGGTTGTTGTTTTATAGTTCCTCGGTGGTTTGGTCAGTTTGCTGTTGGACTACTAAGCAACAGGTCCGGGTTCATAACCCAGCCTGGTCATATGTGAACAAAATGTTATTTGATTAGGTCTCTTATTTGTATACCAGTGACGTTATCCATGCAAAGTGCCCAAGGCTGCAAATACCCTTCTCTTTTAATGGTTACAATAGTTTGAGTGTGGGTGTACGTGTGAATGACAATTGACTGCGTGACCACGAGTTGGAGCGGGTGGTAGTGGATGGAACTTGTTCCAAATTAATCTATCACATATACAGATCTTCGGTGGTCTAGTTAGTTTGGTGTTAGTCTGTTACGTTATAGGCCCGGGTTCGATGACAGTAATATGTACAAAAATGCTAATGTGCAGTAGAGTGATGGTGTCATGATGAAAAGTGTTAGTTGGTATGTAGAGTGAAGGGATGGTGTCATGAAGAAAGGTGTGTGTTGGTATGAACAATGAAGGGATTTGTGTCATGAAGGAAGGTGTTAGTTGGAATGTACAGTAGAGTGATGGTGTCATGAAGAAAGGTGTTTGTTGGTACAGTAGAGTGATGGTGTCATGAAGAAAGGTGTTAGTATGTACACATTGTACAGTGAAGGGATGGTGTCATGAAGAAAGGTGTTTGTTGGTATGTACAGCAGAGGGATGGTGTCATGAAGAAAGGTGTTTGTTGGTATGTACAGCAGAGGGATGGTGTCATGAAGAAAGGTGTTAGTATGTACACATTGTACAGTGAAGGGATGGTGTCATGAAGAAAGGTGTTTGTTGGTATGTACAGCAGAGGGATGGTGTCATGAAGAAAGGTGTTTGTTGGTATGTATATTAAAGGGGTAGTATCTGGGACAAGGGTATTTTTGTTACAGCCATATAATTATATGGACTGGTAATCCAATGACCCGGGTTCGAATCCCAATATGTCAATGGGAAGATATTATTGGGATGGAATTCGTGCTGTACCTAGTTTCAGTGCATTACCACGGCACACCAAAATGCCAAAACCAATACCCTCATTGTTCCCTGATTAAATAGCATTGTATGAATATTCCCATATTCCAAATATGCTACAAGGGGGCAATGCCTAGTGAGTTAATTGCTCAATAGGTGGCGTTCTGAGAGTGAGGGTCCGAGTCTGGGAATGAGACGGTGAAGCGAGGAGGCGGAGCAGCTTCAGAGATGGAGTTGCTTCGAGCCAGGGTTCTTCGCATGTCTCACTCCCTAGACTGGAACAAGACCTCACGGGCCTCACCGTGTTCAGCGGTTGAGTGTGCAGGCTCTCAACCTATGCCCGAGAGGGAGTAGTTGGAATATAGGAAAAACAAAAAAAAATACAGTTGTTGTTGTTGTTCCCCAAGCTGCCTGGCCGAACAGCCCCAAGGCCCCGAGCAATGCCAAAGCCATAACTGAGCGCCCCCACAGAACCCTCCCTGCCGACCACAATAAAGCCTGGGTGACCAAAGCCACTCCATGGCGGGGAGCTGAGGAGGGTGCGGAAACGCCTGGGAAACCAAAGCCCCACCCAGGGCACTGTGCCCCTCAGCAATTATGAAGAGAAAGTTGAAGAGCAAAGGAAAAATGTGAAGCTTTGGCTTCCAATCTTGGGAGATTGTGAGGTCAATCCACGTTAGAGACGCCGTCACTTGAGACCTAGAAAATATATAAATAATAGGAACAGTCAGAGTAAGCTATGGGTATGGCAGAGATCGCTCAGTTCTCACTCTGATAGACCAGCCCATCACCACAAATCACATAAATACAGTATACTGTATATGTACTGTATATATATATATATATTTTTTTTTTTTTTTTGTCTATGTGAGTGAGGGAGACAAAAGGCAGAACTGCCTGTAGCGAGTGCCTCCCCCGTAGTGGAAAGAGTGACAGGGCCAAAATAAAGAGACGGTCGAGACAAAATGCCTGGACACACAGAGTTTGAAGCAAATTAAGTCATAGGAGGAGGGAAAGACAGATTCTGGAAGAGAGTTCCAAAGCTTATGAGTTGAATAGAAGAAAGTCTGAGAATAGCGTTTCACTCTTGGGTTGGAGAGTTGCACAGAATAGGGGTGGGATTGTGTTGCAAGATGGGTACTACGTGCCCTACGTAGAGGAGGTGGTATACACTGGGAAAGCTCTGAGGAACACTGATTATTGATGTAGCGATAGAATAACGAGAGAGATGCAACATTGCGGCGAAGCGAGATAGATTGCAGAGAGTTGATGAGTGGACGGGAGTTAATGATACGAGAGGCTTTCCTTTCTTCTTTGTCTAGGAGTGCAGTGTGAGAGGATCCTCCCCACACATGTGAACAATACTCAATACAAGGACGCACTGTGCCTCTGTACAGAGCAAGAAGCTGCGCAGGGGTAAAGAACCCCTTGAGGCGATTGAGCACATCCAGCTTCTTGGAGGCTGCCTTAGCAAGACTGGTAATATGGTCCTTCCAAGTGAGAGCAAAAGAATAAGAGACACCGAGAATATTGAGAGAAGATGAATTATTGATGTTTCTATTGTTGAGGAATAAGGGATAGTCCTCTGGAGGTTCCGGATGAGTAGTAAGATGGAGAAATTGGGTCTTGAACCATTAAATGCAACAAGGTTTTCTCTACTCCAATTGGAAATAGTAGCTAGATCTGAAGATAAGTGTTCTATGGCTTCATTACGTTTGTTTTTGAGGGACTGCTGGCTGGGACGTTTTTGGAAAACTAATTGAATAGTGTAAGGTAGAGTCCTGTGTGTATGAATGGATGGGACTGGATGTACAGTTGAGAAGATCATTCATGACAATTAGAAAAAGAATAGGAGATAGAACAGAACCCTGAGGAACACCGGAGTTGATAGGATACGGAAGTAAGCGATGGCCGTCCACAACCGCAGCTATGGAACGGTCAGAAAGGAAATTAGAGACAAAGGCACAGATGGAGGGATAGAAACCTAAGGAGGTTAGTTTAGATAATAAAGATTTGTGCCAGACTCTATCGAAGACCTTTGATATGTCTATTGCAACAGAAACACTCTCACCGAAGTCCTGAAAAGAGGATGACCAAGAGTTAGTAAGAAATGAAAGAAGATCACCAGTAGAGCGACCCTTAACTCGTAAAGTGCTAAGCCCCTGTAGTATACACCATACTCCCATGCGAAGGTATTCTGATTTATTCCTCACTAATGTCGTTAATTTACCATATATATAATTAATACTTATCCATATGCGCCTATTTTACTTTTAATATGAACATATGAACATGGGAAAGCAATAAAACAAGTGGTAACAGCAACTGGCTGGTGAAAATTGTATATTTTAGCCCAGCGGTCGTAATCTGGCCCAGACCGGCTAGACAGACACACCCTCCCTCTCTCGTATCTCGCATGGCACTGAGACTCTGAGAGGCTAGGGGTGGACTCAGACTGGCTTGGAGGGTCGGAGTTACACTCCTCCACCTTCCTCCCTCTCTCCCACTTGTCCTCCCACGAAAACACTCAATAAATATCGGGAATAATAGAGAAACTACCTGATAATTGAGGAGGGGGGTAAAAAGGAGGGGGACACATGTGTAGAAGTGGTAGCAAGTAATGGAGGGAAATTTTTTCACCTAAACACAAATTGCTTTTTTTTTAGTGCCACTGGGGTGTATTAAATGTTTTTTTTGGGGGCCTAGGATCTTAAGAGTCTTGCCGCAGCTGCCCAGTAGGACCTCTTAAGGAAGTCATACTGGTGATCTGAGAGCAGATTATGAGAAGATAAATGCTTAAGAAATTTGGAAGCAAGAATAGTTTCAAAAACTTTAGAGATACAAGAGATGAGAGCAATTGGACGATAGTTGTAGGGTTGAGAGCGGTCACCCTTATTTGGGACAGGTTGAATGAGAGCAAACTTCCAGCAAGAAGGGAAGACGATAGAGTAGAGACAGAGACGAAAGAGTTTGCCTAGGCAGGGGGTCAACATGGAAGCACAGTTTTTTAATACAACAGGAGGAACACCGTCCGGACCATACGCCTTCTTAGTATTAAGCCCAGAGAGGGTAAAAGTACATCTTAACCCGTACAGCCCCAGCGACGCGCCTGACGCGTCGGCGATGTATGTAACGCACAGCCCCAGAGACGCGCCTGGCGCGTCACCCTAATTGCGCCGGCCGTAACCTCAGGTGTAGCCACTCAAGAGGGCTCAGATTTGTATGGGAACTGTGTACGTATCCCACGCAACCGTGCCGATGGTTGAAAACTCTCAAAGTCCACGTGCGTGCGCGTGAGCGCGCAATAACCTGGTTTTTTGGGGTAATTGCCTTCAATTTTTTACCCTTGTAAAATACGTTTTCGGGGGCTCTGTAGGACCATTCTTTAAGCTTTTTGAGCGGTTTTTCGTGGTTTTTCCTTCATTCCTAACCCATTCGCTATTGTTTCTGGAATAAAACCAATTTTTTTGAAAACCGGCCGGGTTCTGGTGAACAAACATTACAAAACTAGCCGGGGCTGGATGGGTTAAGAAGAGATTAGGATATTATGCATAAGTAGGAGAGAGGGGGGTGGAGAGGGAGGAATAGCACCGGAATCATCCAAGGTGGAGTTTCTAGCAAAAGTTTGAGCGAAGAGTTCAGCTTTGTCAGAGGAAGAATTGATGGTTGTGCCATCAGAGTGGAAAAGGGGAGGGAAAGATGAGGAAGAAAAATTGTTGGAGAGGTTTTTGGCTAGATGCCAGAAAGCTTAGGAAGAGCTAGAGTTGGATAGTTCAGTGCAATAATTATTGATGAAACAGTGCTTGGCAAGTCGAAGAACAGGTTTGGCTTGATTCTGGGCAGAAACATAGGAAGCATGAGATTCTTGAGTTTTAAGGCATCGGTACCGTTTGAATGCTTCCTCCTTGTTGTGGACAACAGTAGACCAAGCGTGAGTAAACCAAGATTTGTTTGCATTAGACTGAAAGAAAGAAAATGGAATATACGCCCTCCATGCCCGAGAGGATTACCTCGGTAATGCGTTCAGCACTCTCCTCGGGTCCTCGGCCACGGAAGTAGAAGTCATTCCATGGGAAATCAAACAAGTACTGCCAGAGAGCCTCCCAGTCGGCAGCGTCAAAGTGCCACAAGCGCCGCTGGCTGGGAGGATCGGGTGGCCGTACTGAAGAGACAGGACAGGTGACGGAGATAAGTTTATGGTATATATTTATGGTTTATATATATATATATATATATATATATATATATATATATATATATATATATACTATAAGTATATATATATATATATATATATATATATATATATATATATATATATATATATATATATATATATATATATATTTATATATACATATATATATATATATATATATACTGTATATATATACATATATAATATACACGAAAACGGACCTTGTGTCAAAGTTTGGTCATGATCCGACAAGCAGTTCCGAAGTTATTGCGTAAAAACCGCTGTGAAAGATTAATTTGGTAGAATAAGAAAACAAATAATCTGAACAATTACAATTGGCTTTCCACACCATAGGCTTGAACCCTTAATAATAATAATATTGCTGATTACTATCATCACAATGATTCCCCCTCATAATTGGTAGGAGTGTCTAACTTCAAGAGTTAACATATTATCAAAATCTGTCCTTGGATCCAGTTAAAACAAATTATGTGAATAGCACTTATTTCTAAGTTTGCTACTAAGGTGGGAATAATTTGACAGTTGTTAAGAAGTTCGTATTCTATATTTAACAAAACTTCCTGATAGCATTATATCCTCATAGCAATCGATTCTCTGTTTGGGCCGGAATGAGTTCACTCCATAAATTGAATATTACCGTCGACCCAATATAGATTGTACGTTGGAACTCTTAAATTCCCGTTACCACCTATTTGGATACCCGTTATTCAGGCATTGATTCACTCCGACTTCGATCCAAAGGCAAGTCGCTATTTCCAGAAGAATTAACAAAACTTTACGACGCCTCAATATGTCCTATGGTAGGACCAAGGCTTTAACCTATCTAATCTAAACGTCCCTAAACTTACAACCTATCTGTATATATATATATTATATGTTTTACTACGCCTCAATATGTCCAATCATAGGACCTAGGCTTTAATCACGTTAATCTAGACGTTCCTATATTTACATCTTATCTATTTATATCATATATCTCAAAACACGTAAATATGTATGCTACCCGTAGGCAATTACTTAAGTTAAATCTAACTCTGTTCCGGAGTGTCCCACACTCCTGATTTCTATCTCACAAATGAAGTTATACAATACAATTTAACTCCTATTTCTTTTCACTTATAATCAAGTTTCAACTCAAATAAATCATTACATAATTCAATATATCCGATATGTCAACATTACCTTATTACAACAATTTAACACTTGATCGCCTGGTATATCAGAACACTATTGCATTCAACATAAATGACTACTTTCAATAATACAACACCCCTTTAATAGTCGCCTCGACTTGTTACTTATGTCATGATTACAGGGTCGCTTAATCTGAGAACCGTATTCCGTACAATAGTCTCTTTAATCGAATAATGATGTTTCCTTTATACATAAACAATATATATCATTTAACGGACTAGTGTCCTTCCTGACTATTTCTCAAGCTAGGTCTAACCTATCGCAAACATGATTAATTCCTATTCTTTAATAATTGGCATAACCCCGTTATCATTAATCATTATATAAACAGATTCCCGTATAATTCTTAGTAATCCCCTTTACTTATTACCCTATAAGATCCTATCCTATTTATAGCTAAATGGCATGGAGCCTTCTCTAACATTAACAGCTATCTCTCTAAACAATGCATCCTTTTATTTATTCATGAGTCTATCGTTTTCTCTTTCTTTTTGTTCTATAAGAACACATCTAATTTAAATTGGTTGGAACCACTGAGTTTGTCTTGCTTTTAACTCTCTCTAGTAAGTCTGTTTGGGTCCTTTAACAAGTATCAGGTTTCTTGTCCGGAACAGTCTTCACCACCTCTAAGTCGGCCAATAACTCTTCTGTGGGTCTTCAGTCCCGTCTACTTCTCGTACCAGAATACTGAAGGTGTATTTGGTAAGTACACGAAAGCTGTGTTGGGCCAGAGGTGGACTTTATTGGTGGGTGGTAAGCTAGCTGGTAGGCTGGAGCAAGTTTAGCCAAGCCCCCATCACTGTACAGGTGAGGGAGAGGTATAGAGTTGCTGGCAGGTGAGCCCAGTGGAGTCTGTGACGTGAGTGCCGTCTGCAGCCCTTCCCCCCTCCCTTTATAGCTCCGCCTCACGATTTGGCGCGCTGTGATTGGTTGAGCCAGCCGCCCGGGCAGTACTCTCTCTAGCCGCGCGTTTTGAAGGTTTCTTTCTCCCTCCTTGGGTCTTCTCTCTTCGTAATTAGCACCAGGGAGGTGGTTGCAAAGGTCTTGTAGTGGCTTAGGAGGGTGTGGCAGAGTTGTGGGAAATGTCAAACTCAGCTGGTTTAAAGGGATGGTGATTTGCAGCGCGTTGATTGGCTGGCAGGATTCTTACTTTATCATCCCGTGCAAATTTAAGGCGAGCTCCTGATCGCCGCAATACTGTCCCTTTAAAATCCCTTCCATCGTTCTGCCAATCAACCAGTCCACTGTGATCACAAATACACCTATGTAACTGGATTGTTGGATTTTGGTTCCCGACCGCAGTCTTGGCTAGTAAAACTTGACCCGGTTGGTAGAGGAGTTGCTTTAACCCTTTACGAGCGGCCTAGGCGGTTTATTTATATGTACCGCCCAGCGGGGTGTTTTTAGCCAAAATAGGGCTGTTTACGTGATCATTTTCATGCCTAAATAAGACCCAGAACGTAAAACAAGTATCTATCCCTGAAAGGGCATAAACAGAGCTTTCGAATGACACCATAACGATCCTTTTATGATGGCTAGTTTTCTTGCAATAACCATGCAACGCGAGTGCAAAAAGCATGTAATTAGCCACTTTCCCGATACAATTCCGTATATAGCGAGTGAGAGAGGGAGGAGGGAGCTGAGATTCGTGTCAGTAGGTTCGCCGCGGTGGTCTGGAGCAGTCATACGCTCGCTAGTCTCCTGCCACCACTTGTCTCTCTCTCAGCAACATTACGTGCTGAAATTGCCACTCGACCTATGTCGAGCGCCGCCACATAGTCCAGCTTTATTAAATACGACTTAAGTTGCGCCCCGACTTTTAGGGGTTAAAGTTCTCGTGGTCTGTATTCTCTGCCCTTTTCCGTTGACAATAGCTATGAGACGACGAAGCCGGTACTGAGGGTCAGCTTGGGGAGGCATGGTGCCTTTCAACTGACAGGCACGCGCCCCAGGGGTTCTATTTATAACCTCATCCGGATACATGATTGGTGGACGGGTAACTCTACTACTTCGTGTAACTGTTTCAGCAGGGCCTATTGATTTTGATAACTTTACTGGGCTCTTCCCCGGGGAGTCAGTCGCTCTGTTTTCCTGTGAATTATTTATTTTAGTTGAAGAAGAACTAAATATATTTTTAGCCTCAGGAAATACCCCTTTTTTGATAATTTCTTCTCTGGGAGATTCTACCTCACTACTTAGAGTCTCATTGAAATCTCTCTCGGGATCCGTAGAGTTATGGTCCTGGGTATACTCTCGGAATTCCCCCTCCTCGCTCGTTATAATTTCCTCGGCCTTCTCACTTCTGTCTCGTTCTGACCTAGAATAACTCTTGTTTTTGGTTCCTACTGTACGACTGCCAGGACGGAAAGACCCCAGTATAATCCCCTCTCAGAAGGTGATCTTCTGCCTCATAACGAGTCAAGAAGTCATCAGAATTATCGGCCCTGGACTCTATATCTTCCTCACTTTCTTCCTCGCTACTCCACTCGCTCATATCTGAGGGGAGAATTCCCTCATACCGTTTAGTATGGCGAATATGCGTAGCCGAAACAATACTCCCATGATGCACATATAGGACTTGGTATGGTCCATTTAATTCCACAACCCTGAACGGACCTTCATATTTCTCTTCCAGTTTACCGGCCCGTGTGGGATCATGTCTCTTTACCAGAATATATTCCCCCCGATAATATGGATTCTTTAAGGTAGGTTTCTCTGGCTGCTGTTGAGTAACGTGGTGATGAACTTCTTGCCGTCTTTCCCCTTGACCTTGTAAATAATGTTCTGGTCGAGAATATTTGGCGGAATTGATGGGATAGGGTAGTAGTCGTTCTTGAGGTAGTTTCGGAGTAATTCCAAAGATAATTTCATAGGGAGAATACCCGGTAGTTCTACAAATGGTGGTATTAATTCCCCATATAATTTCTGGTAATAGTTCCGGCCACCCTCGGGATATTTCTTCCCCTTGTGAACTTATGCTAGCTCGTATGCAATTCGCTAGTAACCGATGATTCCTTTCACATACAGCGTTCCCTTGTGGATAATACAGGAAGGTATGTTGAATCTGTTAACCCAAGGTATCCCCCAAATGTTGCCAAATTTCATTATTAAATTCCTTTCCCTTATCACTCAGAATACAATCGGGAGTGCCATACACAAAAATTACTTTCTCAAGGATAATCTTAGGTACGGTCTCAGCTTTCTTGTCCGGAATGGCACAAGCAACCGTGTACTTTGAAAAGACGTCAACACAGGTCAGGATGTACCTTTTGGTCGTCTGTCTGGGCAGAGGTTCCATAATGTCCACAGATAGTTTTTCCCATGGTTTTCCGGCAATAATGTGTCCGGGGGTTTGTTTGGGTCCTCGTCCGTCTTTCCCCTTCTGACACCCCAAACAACTTTGGATCACTTCTTTAACAACTTTGTCAGCTCGTGAGGTCCAGGACCTTTCATTAAACTGTTTCAAAACTCTGGACTGACCTAAATGAGCTCCCTTCCCTTATTGTCCGTGGAGAATTTTAATCATGTGTTTAGCCTCAAGATAATCTAATACCACACGATCCTTAGAGTCCCTCCAGGCCCCTTCAGAAAATTTTAATTTATCCCCACTGTTTCGTATCGGATCATTTTTTTTTTCTTTTTGGGTCGAGTGGGTTGGACTTGGGCTACCGGTAATCTGGATAAACCATCGGCATTGGTATGTAGTTTACCTGGTCGATGCCTAACGTCGAAAGTATATTCCTCTAGGATCCCTTTCCACCTAACAAACAATCCATCTTCTGTTTTCATTTTTCTGAGCCACTGTAAACTATGGTGATCCGTGATTACTTCGAAATGAACTCCGGCTCAGTAACAACGAAAATATTGTACAGCCCAGACTAAAGCCAGACATTCCTTTTTTGTAACACTGTAATTCTTCTCGCCCTTATTGAGTGTCCTGCTGGCGCATGCCACTATTCCTTCGTTCCCATCAACCTTCTGGGCCAAGACTGCCCCTAGCCCTTCATCAGAGGCATCTGTGTACAATTGGAAAGGTTTGGTGAAATCAGGATGACAAACAATGAGGTTGGAGGTAAGTTTTTGTTTGAGGTGATCGAAAGCCATTTGACAGCTCTGATCCCAGTCAAATGTTCTCCCTTTCTCAAGTCTCTTAGTCATAGGTCGAGCAACTTTTGAAAAAATAGGTATAAACCTCCGATAATAGGAAGCCATTCTCAAAAATGCTCTGATTCCTTTAACCCAGGAGCTGAAGGAAGACTATTAAGAGTTTCCCCGGGTGGACTGCGGGAAGACTCTTAAGATCCTGGGCCTAAAAAAATCCATTTAAAACACCCCAAAAAACTTGAACTTTTTTTTTTTTTTTTTTTTTTTTTTTCTTTTTTTGCCCCTGGGCCATGCCAAATATCACTCCTCCACATCCCCTCCTTCCCCACTTCCCCCCCCCCCTCCTTCAATTATCACCTATTTTCCCTGTTATTCCCTTATTCTGTGGTCTATTTTCGTGCTAACATTAGCGAGTTGCTATCAGGGCGTTGTCATCAGTGTTACCAAGCGTGGGAATTAGGGGAGAAGTCAGGAAGAGAATTGAGAGGTACCTCCAGTGTCTCTCAAAGCTTCGTGAGTGGAAGGTTGGCTCACACTCACTCACACACACTCTCGCTTTCATTTCGCGATTTTGACCAGCCAAACACTGTTTCCACTTGTTTTATTGTTGTAACTGGTTAATATCTTCATATTAATGGTAAAATAGGTGCATATGAATAAGTATTAACGATATTTATGGTAAAATAACGATGTTAGTGATGGGAACAGCTCAAATACGTGCGCACAGGCGTGTGGTGTGTCATTGCGCAGCCAAGAGGTTAACAGTGGTGGGAGGAGAAATCTCTGCGATAGCTTTTACTTGTAGAGGGTCAGGTTGGATACCTTTCTTGGAGACCACATGTCCTAAGTATGCTACTTCGCGGGGCCCCTAATTGGCACTTGGAAGATTTCAATTTTAGTCCTGCCCTCCGAATTCTCTCTAATACATCTTGTAGTCGGTTAACGTGTTCCTCCCAACTGTTCGAAAATATTATGATATCCTCCAGGTAAGCTAGGCAAGTCTTCCAAGTTAATCCCCTCAGTACTACATTCATGACTCGAGTAAAACTGGCTGGTCCATTACAAACTCCAAAGGGTAAAACTGTGAACTGGTAGAGTTTACCTTTGCTCGTGGCGAACGCGGTTTTCTCCTGGTCCTCCGACCTGACCGGTACTTGCCAGTACCCACTTTGTAGGTCAAGAGTAGAAAACCACGTTGCCCCATTTAGTGATTCCAACAAGTCATCAATGCGAGGTAGGGGTTGAGCATCTTTGTTAGTAACATCATTCAGTTTTCTGTAATCCACACAGAACCGAGTAGACCCATGTTTTTTACTAGGACTACCGGTGATGACCACGGACTGTATGATTCCACTACTATCCCTTGTTAAAGCATATCATCCACCTGTTCCTTCTCTATCTGTCTCATGATTGGATTTTGTCGTCTATAGGGTTGTCTGATAGGGGGTCCTTGGGTACATATTTCGTGTTTGTGTCGTGTTCGGGATGATCCGTGATCCCCTGCATTTTGGGCGAATATGTCTCTATATGCCCATAGTAATTCATGTAAAGTAGTGGCTTGGTCTGACGTCAATTGTTTTGGGATCTCAGGTAAGCTAGTTGGTCCGTTAGTCCCAACCGTGGTTGGTTGTGCGGGTGTAACTTGTCCTAACAGTTTTCCCTTTTGGTAATTGATCGTAGACTCTCCGAAGTTAGCCAGAACTAATTTTCTCTGATCCGTAGTAATGAACGTGGGAGATATTCGAGCTTCATTTTGTGCATCTGGTTCAAAAATCCCGGCAGGCATTCCGTGGTATCTGGGAATTTCTATCTTTCTCCATTTTTTAGGGGGGATAGACATTTTTCCCGTGGTAGCTACTATTTGGGGCCGTAGTGTGGTCGTATTATCTTTCGGGCCACACTGTATGGTGACCCCCAATTGACTCATTAGATCTATTCCCAGATATCCATCTACTCCACTATTGGATTTTCCCGATAGGACACAAAAATCTGTGGTGAATTTAATTCCCTTCCACTGTACCCCCAGGGTATTAGTTCTCCCTAAAATCGTCAGATTGCCCCCCCCCCCCCCTCCTGCCAACTGAATACAAGTTTGGTTTAGGGGTCCTAGTTCTCTCTGATTATTTTTCACAAAATTTTCCAAAAGACAACATCAATTGGCCCCTGTATCTATTAACATGTTTGCGGCTTTCCCATTGATCACTATTGTTTCGCAAGGCGTTTGTCTCTCTAATATATTAACCTCGTCATATCGCCCTTCTATGAGAGGTTTAGGGGAAAATTTTCTCCTCCTTCTGGCATCGTGATCTTTGGTCGAGTCTCGGTTTCTCTGTACTCTACTGGAAGCATTCATCCCTGGTTTGAGTTTGTCACCCTGAGAAGGGGTCGAGCGTTTTGAGGTGTTGGTCTCGCGTTAAATCTGTGTGTCGGAGTTTGGGGACGGTTTAAACAGTTCCTAGCTAGGTGTCCGGTTTGTCTGCCTATAAAGCATCGGATCATTGTTCTTTGATACCCTTTGTTTGGGTTTTTCCTCTTCCCCTTTCTTTTTCTCTTCCTTTAACTCTCTGGCTTCCATCACCTTCTTAATTACATCCATGAGTTCCTTTGTGGTGGTCACATCAATTATGATACAATGTTTTCTAACTTCCACAGGACATGCTTGAATCATAATCTCTCTTATTTCTGTCTCTTGACTCTCCTGGTCCATGTGAGGATAAGCAATTTTGACAATTTTCGTGATCTCCCTCCTCAGGGTTCTCACATTTTGTCCATCTAATTTCATGCTCTTTAGTTTGTCTCTGGCCTTTCTTGTGGAGGTTTCTCGGCCAAATTCTTCTATCAGAGCATTCCTTACATCGTTCAGGACCTTGTCTAAGTGTGCCCTTCCATAGGCTATCTTCTTTTCATCTTCTCCCACATCAAGTAGAGTGAATTGACATTCTAATTGTTCAATCCATAACTCGATTTCTTCTTTCCCTTCTTCCCATAATCTAAACGGTAATAATGTCGTCATTATGTCTGGTTCGTTAGATAAATATACTCAATCCAAACAATTTGTCGAATCCCACCGCTTGCCACGAAAATGTAGTACTTATTTCTAAGTTTGCTACTAAGGTGGGAATAATTCGACAGTTGTTAAGAAGTTGGTATTCTTCATTTAACAAAACTTCCTGATAGCATAATTATATCCTCATAGCAATCGATTCTCTGTTTGGGCCGGAATGAGTTCAATCCATAAATTTAATATTACCGTCGACCCAATATAGATTGTACGTTGGAACTCTTAAATTCCCGTTACCACCTATTTGGATACCCGTTATTCAGGCATTGATTCACTCCGACTTCGATCCAAAGGCACGTCGCTATTTCCAAAAGAATTAACAAAACTTTACTACGCCTCAATATGTCCTATGGTAGGACCAAGACTTTAACCTATCTAATCTAAACGTCCCTAAACTTACAACCTATCTGTATATATATATATTATATGTTTACTACGCCTCAATATGTCCAATCATAGGACCTAGGCTTTAATCACGTTAATCTAGACGTTCCTATATTTACATCTTATCTATTTATATCATATATCTCAAAACACGTAAATATGTATGCTACCCGTAGGCAATTACTTAAATCTAACTCTGTTCCGGAGTGTCCCACACTCCTGATTTCTATCTCACAAATGAAGTTATACAATACAATTTAACTCCTATTTCTTTTCACTTATAATCAAGTTTCAACTCAAATAAATCATTACATAATTCAATATATCCGATATGTCAACATTACCTTATTACAACAATTTAACACTTGATCGCCTGGTATATCAGAACACTATTTCATTCAACATAAAATGACTACTTTCAATAATACAACACCCCTTTAATAGTCGCCTCGACTTGTTACTTATGTCATGATTACAGGGTCGCTTAATCTGAGAACCGTATTCCATACAATAGTCTCTTTAATCAAATAAAGATATTTCCTTTATACATAAATAATATATTTCATTTAACGGACTAGTGTCCTTCCTGACTATTTCTCAAGCTAGGTCTAACCTATCGCAAACATGATTAATTCCTATTCTTTAATAATTGGCATAACCCCGTTATCATTAATCATTATATAAACAGATTCCCGTATAATTCTTAGTAATCCCCTTTACTTATTACCCTATAAGATCCTATCCTATTTATAGCTAAATGGCATGGAGCCTTCTCTAACATTAACAGCTATCTCTCTAAACAATGCATCCTTTTATTTATTCATGAGTCTATCGTTTTCTCTTTCTTTTTGTTCTATAAGAACACATCTAATTTAAATTGGTTGGAACCACTGGGTTTGTCTTGCTTTTAACTCTCTCTAGTAAGTCTGTTTGGGTCCTTTAATAAGTATCAGGTTTCTTGTCCGGAGCAGTCTTCACCACCTCTAGGTCGGCCAATAACTCTTCTGTGGCTCTTCAGTCCCGTCTACTTCTTGTACCAGAATACTGAAGGTGTATTTGGTAAGTAGACGAAGGCTGTGTTGGGCTAGAGGTGGACTTTATTGGTGGGTGGTAAGCAAGCTGGTAGGCTGGAGCAGGTTTGACCAAGCCCCCATCACTGTACAGGTGAGGGAGAGGTAGAGAGTTGCTGGCAGGTGAGCCCAGTGGAGTCCGTGACGTGAGTGCCGTCTGCAGGAAGTATATAGTAAAGGTGAGGCAAGTAATCAAATTTACCCTAGTGATACGACCTACGCCAAGGCCGATTTTACACTCCAGGTACCCAGTTTAACGTATGGGTGGGACGAGGCGAACACGAGAGAAGGCCTGCCCAATGACCACTGAGCAATCCTGGTGGCTTAACCAAGTTCTCAGTCTCGTGTGTTGATTGCTTGTAGGAAGCCACCAATCAGGCCCCTGAATTAATTTTAGCCACCATGAATCCAGGTACTCATTTTCGTCTGAGTGAGACGGAACTGACAGGGAATGGAGTTTGTTCAACACTCCTGGGCTACTTGAACCCTGGTGGCAAGCCAGGGAAATTTCACCCACCCCTAGGGCAACATCTGGTCAATGTTGGTACCGGGTGCAATCACCCAACCAGCTACTGCCTTTGCTGGAGCAGGACAACATGCCAAACCCACCCAGCAACTGCTCTGCTGGTACCAGGTGCGGTCACCCATCCAACTACCGACCAGACCCTACGTTGCTTAACCTTTCTGATCTATTATCAGGGTTGCAAGCGTGTAGGCAGGGTTGCCCCTTTTTTTTTTTTTTTTTTTTTTTTTTTTTTTTTTTTTTTTTTTTTTTTCCCTAGCGGGGGAAGGGGGTGAAAGTAGAGGTTTTGGTCAGTAAGATAAAGTAGGACATTTTGAAATAAAGTAGTAGATTAAAAGTTAGTGGGCATACCACCTTGCTTTGTTGAGGGTAGGGCCAATTTTATTATTTTTGTTTTCCTTTATTCATTTGTTTATTTTTTGTCAAATAATTTTAGTTCATGTGTTCCTGGCGATGTTTGGTCAGGAACTTGTTGATGTTGATAGATGATGATGGTGGTATTCGGGGATTCTGGCGGTGTTCAGGGGGGTCCATGGTGTGTGTGAGGATCCCCCAGATGTTCTGCCGTGTCCCAGGTACTTGTTGTTGTTGTTCTGCCGTGTCCCAGGTTATGGCGTGTGGTGGTGACAGTTAGCGGTGTTTTGCTTGGCTGGTTGATGTTTTGGTGTTTTCTGAAGGCGGTGTTCTGCTCGACTGGCGATGGACTGCCACTGAGGTGAAGGAAGAGGTACTCTGTTGAAGGTGAGGTCTGCTGATGGTGTTCCAGGGGCTCAGGCAAAAGGGGGACACACGAAATTCTGTGTGGGACCCCGGTGGAAAAGCCCAAGTCCCCAATTTCAGCATCACCCAGCCATCTTCAAAACTCCAACACCAGCCTCAGCCTCTCCATACTCCTATGGAAGAGACCCCACGATCTTCTAGAGGGTCTCAGCTGGTGTTGCAGGAGTGGTGGTGGTGGAGTGGTGTCCAGCCCCTCCCCCCTCCCTTTATAGCTCCGCCTCACGATTTGGCGTGCTGTGATTGGTTGAGCCAGCCGCCCGGGCAGTACTCTCTCTAGCCGCGCGTTTTGAAGGTTTCTTTCTCCCTCCTCGGGTCTTCTCTCTTCGTAATAAGTCCCTGGGAGATGGTTGCAAAGGTCTTGTAGTGGCTTATGGGAGTATGGGGCTTGCGCTGATGTTATAGACCTACTGCAACTCGAAGAAACGGCCGATGGAGGGAGCGAGAGCGATTTGAAAAGAGGAGATGTGTGCGCGGCTGGCTCGATCTGTACGTGCTCCGACAACGGAAGCTCCTGTTTGGCTGCCCGGGAGGGTGTGACAGAGTTGTGGGAAATGTCAAACTCAGCTGGTTTAAAGGGATGGTGATTTGCAGCGCTTTGATTGGCTGGCAGGATTCTTACTTTAATGTGATTTCTTACTTGCATATATGTGTCTGTCTATTTATCTATTTCGTAGTTTTATGTGTTTTCATTGTATTTTGCTTTTCCCATCAATCGACGTCTTTCCCATTGTTTTCCTTCCTGTATACCATCTTAATGTATGTATGTATGATGTGTGTATGTTTGTATATACTCAGGCACATACCCCATTGCTGGGGTGGCCGACTCGAGACAGAGCCCGAATCGAAACAGTATTTAAAGTTTCAATTCTCAGGGTCGCGTCCCCTCGCCCATTTCTCTGTCTTGTCGAGTAGGATCATTTTACAATGGAAGGAACATTCTTAGCCTCCTACCCTATCCTAATAATCGTACATATCATCGTTTTATTCGCCCTTATTTGTCTTGTCCCCAACTGTGTTTTACCCTATAACATATCTGATGTTTTGGCTCTCTCCCTCATACCCGATTACATACAGATTAGGAAGGATCTTTGAAACTAAAAATGGTAAAAACTATCTCACTTAACCCTCTGAATTCAATATACCCTTCTTAATCTGAATAAAATCATCTAAGAATAGCCAGGAAACACAAAGAAAATGCGTAATTGTATCTTGAAAGGGTGTCTCACAAGATATTAATGTTTTTGGCTCTAGTCATTATACCTCTAGTTTATCAAGCGATATCTCATCTCTCTAGTTTATAAGGCTTTATCTCATATCCCCAGATTAACAGGCTTTATCTCATCTTCCCAGTTTATCAGGCTTTATCTCATCTCCCCAGTTTATCAGGCTTTATTTCATCTCTCCAGTTTGTCAGGGTTCATCTTATCCCCCCACTTTATCAGGCTTTATTTCATCTCGTTCCATTTGCTCCCGATAAGTTGGGCATCCATTTCTGCGTTTCCTCTTTGGTCCGATATTTCCTTATCTTTCTGTCCTCCCTCACCACATATCGCTCTTTTCTTGATTTTATCGTCTATGTTTTATCTCCACTTTTCTGGGTTTTATCTTCGTGTTTTGTGTTTTATCTCCACTTGTCTAGGTATTATCGTGTTGTTTTGCATTTTATCTCCAATGTTCTGTATTTGATCTTCTTGTTTTGTGTTTTATCTCCGCTTTCCTGGGTTTTAGTTTGTATTTTAGTTTCGGCAGCGATCACTTCTGTTGTTGTGCTGCCTTGTGGAGTTTCTTCTATTCATCCATTCATTCATTCATTCATTTATTCATTCATTCACCAGATATCGCTCTCGGTTTCGTGCACTTTAGATGTACAGCTAATGAACACTGATCATGAGCTCTTGCAATGTTCAAATATATATATTTAGATTGATGTTCAGATCACATCAGTTATATATTGATAAATATGTATTATGTATTTACATTTGTCATCAAATAAACAACTTGTCATGCGTAGGGGAGCCGGATTACGATTACAAGACTGTCTGCCCCTCACCAGAGTCAGGTTGGGGAGAAATACTGGTAGAAGTATCAGATTTCTCCTTTTAACCTTCGTGGTGGTATAGGTGGCTGGACCTCCTGCCTGTATGGTTCGATTCCTAGCTTTAGCAGTTATATTGTTTATATATAGCTGATTTGATCTGAACATCAATGTAAATGGACATATTTGCATTAACAAAATTGCAAGAGCTCACAAACGTTTGTCCGAAGCTGTACATGTTATGTTATTATACAGTATGTTTGCTAAATTATCAGTATTTTCTTTTACATCTGTATGTAAGTATGTTTTGTTCTCTGTTTTGTATTCACACACATTGGTTTGCATTTGTTATTACTGTGTGGTATAGTTTATTCATGTTCGTATACTCCTTAACCCATTCATTCCTTTTCATAATATTCTGGCAATTATTAGATCATGTTGGATGAAAAAGGAAGAACAGTGGTAAAAAAATCACCTACTCCATTATCATAAGTAATAGGTACCTGAAATTGAAAGTTGTTGAAATTAATTGTGTAGTTACCTATGACTTTATAGCTTTGGGGGGTGTCAGGCCAACTTGCAACTGATCCCTCCGTCTGGTTTCAATGAAGGCAGGTATTAGAAGTATGTTATGTTGAGTATATACTACTTTTACTACGCACACTATGTACGCGCACGAGAGGAACCATGGTTACACAAAGTACAACACAGATTTATTTTGTAAAAAGGTTTGGAGTTAAATGTTTTGTTTATTGGAGTATGTCAGCATTGAGTATGAATTGCTTTTTCGAAGCACAATTGTTTTGGGAATGTACGCACACTCAGGAGACGATCCATGGGTCCGCAAATTATGCCATACACACACAAGTTTTGATGTCATATTATTATCAATTATTAATTTATCATTGAAAGGCAATGGGATTGTTTTTGTATCCCTTATATACACATTAATGATTGTCACAAAGTCATTTACATGGTGCTTGGGAGGTGGGAGGGGGGTGGCGGGAGGGTCGAAGAGTTGTGTATTTGTGGTATGAATATGGAAGGTGTGGGTGAAATAGTTTCGGCGTTACAGAGTTTTTTCATCAAGTTCATAATTATATAAACTGACATGGGACTGGGCGTGACAACAAACCGGTCCATATTTTGTTTTCTTTTTTCTATGTGAATGAGGGAGACAAAAGGCATAACTGCCTGCAGCGAGTGCCTCCCCCAGATTTCAAAGAGTGACAGGGCCGAAATCAAGGGACGTTCGAGCTAAAATGCCTGGACACACAGAGTTTGAAGCAATTTAAGTCATAGGAAGAGGGAAAGACTGATTCTGGGAGAGAGTTCCAGAGCTCAGCAGTTGAATAGAAGAAAGTCTGAGAATAGCATTTCACTCTTGGGTTGGAGAGTTGCACAGAGTAGGGGTGGGATTGTGTTGCAAGGCGGGTACTACGTACCCTACGTAGAGGAGATGGTATACACTGGGAAAGCTCCGAGGAACACTGATTATTGTAGTAGCAATAGAATAGTGAGAGAGATGCAACATTGCGGCGAAGAGAGAGAGATTGCAGAGAATTGGTGAGTAGACGGGAGTTAATGATACGAAAGGCTTTCCTTTCTACTTTATCTAGGAGTGCGGTGTGAGAGGATCCTCCCCACACATGTGAACAATACTCAATACAAGGACGCACTGTGCCCCTGTACAGGGCAAGTAGCTGCGCAGGGGTAAAGAACCCCTTGAGGCAGTTGAGCACACCCAGCTTCTGGGAGTCTGCCTTAGCGAGACTGGTAATATGGTCTTTCCAAGTGAGCAGAAGAAAAAGAGACACCGAGAATATTGAGAGAAGATGAAGGGTTGATTTTTGTATTGTTGAAGAATAAGTGATAGTCCTCTGGAGGTTCCTGACGGGTAGTAAGATGGATAAATTGAATTTTTGAAGCATTAAATGTAATTAGGTTTTCTCTACCCCAATTGGAAATAGTAGCTAGATCAGATGATAATCATTTTATGGCTTCATTACGTTTACTTTTGAGGGACTGCTGGCTGGGGCGTTCTATTCTATTTTTTATTCTATTCAATATGATCAGGCCCAATCCCTATTTTTCTTATTTTTATTTTTATTTTCGATTTCATTCTATTTTATTATTTTTTTTTCTTTTTTTTTCTTGGGGGTAGCCGACTCAAGACAGAGCAAGAACAGGGAAAACACTAAAACAACATAAAACAACGAACAAACACAGATAAAAACACACATTCACACACATCTAGGTCACCCAGGAGAAGACCCAGAGACCAGGGTCAACATGGTCGCTCCAGCACTCCCCCGGCCCCCGACCACCCGGAGAGGTTCCGATCTCGGCAGGCAGACATGCAGCGGAGCCAAAGCCACAAGCCCTCCCACCACACTTCCAGGCGCACCCTTCATATTAATTGGCTCCCCGGGCGCCTCAGGCGCCTGATGGACTATTATCTAGTCCAACTTGCGCCCGACCCCTTCCCCCAAATGACCACGTGTTCACTCAACTATTCACAAGCATTCTCCATTCACTCCTGTCCACCACCACTTCCCCTGCCTGATCTATACTCATTCATCTATCATCCAAAGCTTTTCTTACACAGTCTCTCCATCTCAATGGGGGTCTTCCTGCCCTTCTATCTCCCCTTGTATCTGACTCACATATTCTCTTTGTAAGCCTTTCATCTCCCATTCATTCAACATTACCATACCAGCTCAGCACCCTTCTGTCCACTCTGGCTGACAAATGTTCCTGCTGCCCCACTCTCCTACGTATCTCTTCATTCCTCAATCTGTCTCTACGAGTAACTCCACACATACTCCTCAAGCACCTCATCTCCATCACATCCAGCTTTCTTTTCTCCTTTTTCTTCAGAGCCAATGTCTCAGCCCCATACATCACTGTTGGCACAACAATTCCTTGATACAGTGCACTTTTTACTTTCATTCCGAGATTTCTCGTCTTCCACATACTTCCCATTGCTCCGAAAACCTTCCTTCCTTCACACACGCTCTGTTTTACCTCCATTTCCATACCTCCACTCCTGCTTATCATTCCTCCTAGATATTTCTGGAAAACTAATTGAGTGGTGTAAAGTAGATTCGTCTGCATACGAATGGATGGGACTAGATGTACAGTTGAGAAGATCATTTATGAAAATTAGAAAGATAATAGGAGATAGGACAGAACCCTGAGGAACACCGGAGTTGATAGGATGAGGAATTGAGCGATGGCCATCCACAACCGCAGCTATGGAACGGCCGGAAAGGAAATTAGAGACAAAGGTACAGATAGAGGGACAGAAACCGAAGGAGGGCAGTTTGGAAATTAAATATTTGTGCCAGACTCTATCGAAGGCCTTCGATATGTCTAGTGCAACAGAAAAAGTCTCACCGAAGTCCCAAAAGTTGGATGACCAAGAGTTAGTAAGATATGAAAGAAGATCACCAGTAGACCGACCCTTAAGGAAGCCATACTGGCGATCTGAGAGCAGATTATGAGAAGAGAAATGCTTAAGAAATTTGGAAGCTAGAATAGTTCAAAAACTTTAGAGATACAAGAGATGAGAGCAATTGGACGATAGTTGGAGGGTTGAGAGCGGTCACCCTTCTTTGGGACAGGTTGAATGAGAGCAAACTTCCAGCAAGAAGGAAAGACGTTAGAGGAGAGACAGAGACGAAAGAGTTTGTCTAGGCAGGGGGTCAACACGGAAGCACAGTTTTTAAGTACAACAGGAGGAACACCGTCCGGACCGTACGCCTTCTTAGTATTAAGCCCAGAGAGGGTAGAAAGTACATCTTTAGAAGAGATTAGGATATTAGGCATAAGTAGGAGAGAGGGGGTTGGAGAAGGAGGAATAGCACCAGAATCATCCAAGGTAGAGTTTCTGGCAAAATGTTGAGCAAAGAGTTCAGCTTTGTCAGAGGAAGAAGTGATGGTTGTGCTATCAGAGTGGAAAAGGGGAGGGAAAGACGAGGAAGAAAAGTTGTTGGAGAGGTTTTTGGCTAGATGCCAAAAAGCTTGGGAAGAGCTAGAGTTGGATAGTTCAGTGCATTTATTATTGATGAAAGAGTGTATATGGACGTGGCACTATGGGAGCTAAGAAGCTACAGATTAACTAAATTATCCATTTAACTTCCACAAATCCTTCCTAAGCTTCATAAAGTTGACTAAATATAGCTGGAATATAACAACAGGCTTCCCTGGGCATATAAGGTTTAAGCAGAGATGTTTTGTTTGCTCCCTAGATCTCCATCAAGCTTAAACAAAAATATCTCCAAGACCCCCATTCAAGATAAATGTGTACATCTTTCGGTAGACTAATGCCATGGCCAAAGGCCGGTTCCTCATAAGCTTAAGGCTCTCTATTGGTCGTTAAGAAGAAATCAACACCTAAATGGCATAAATGGTCTTATAATTGACATAAATTAGGCAAAAGGTCATATCATCATACTAACGAGGTGAACGTCCTAAAATCTCAAAACTAATGGGGCTAAGCTTGATGGAGAAGGGGGTCTAAACAAATCCTTAAGTGAAAGTCTCCTCTTAAGCCATGAAAGGCTTTCGTCTACGGAGATTGTAGGCACCAATCCTGGGGAGGCCAAATAGGCAAATTTGCCTGGCTCCCTCCAATGCTTCTATTTGTGCCTCACCTACAAACAGAGTAATCCAGCTAACTCTCACAAACACATCCTCCTCCTATTAATTTCACTACACTTAACATGCACACCACTTGTCTTTCCAACTCACCGGCCTTCTGTCAATCTACCGTCCTTGTGCGGGACACTTGTCACAGGCAGCTGTGCCTCTTGTATCCTCCATGCACATAAAAAAAAAACAATAACTTGTAAAATGAAACAAAATAAACGAGCTGTTCTGGCAGTCTAATGCAGTCATTTCGACAATTAAATATTGTATGATAAATGGTTCTATTTGTGTATATCCTCAAAAGTTAAATACACTACATTGCCGTGAAGTGCTTTGTGTCTGAACGATATTAAGCAACCCTTGATCATATACTGTATAACAAACAAATATTTTTAAGGAGATTAATTGGGATCGCAATTTTCTATTCCATGCGTGTGAATGTTATCATACTTATAAAATACTGTATAGTCGCCAAACATAATAATCATCATATCGAATTTATAGTTGAATCTGCACAAATATTCGTGTAGGCATTTCACAAAGGATCGCCAGAGAACGTGTAGTAAAAGACGTTATCAGTCACCAAAGAAAAATAGTTCATTACTTATGAGATCTTACTTAAGGGATTTTTTTGTTTTCCATTAAGCTTTAATAAATACCCCCACTTCGAGATAAATGTGTACATTTTTCGGTATAAAACTGTCCCGGCCAAAGGCCGGTTAATTCCTCCTTACTTTCGCTCGCCTTGAAAAATAATAACACCTAAATGGCACAAAAGGTCTTAAAATTGCCAAACTAATCGGCCGAACGTTTAAAAATATCAAAATATATGGGGCAAAACATGACGGAGATGGAGGTCCAGAGAAAAAACTCCTTAACCCTTTCTGTACCGGCGACGTCTTTTTCATTATAATCTTGATGTACTCACACGATTTTGTGCAGCTTAAGAAGGATCTGTGGTAGTACAAAGGGTTAAGTGAGACAGGTCGAAGCCTGTTGATTGCTGGAGGTTTTTTCTAAGCTGAGTAAAATCGCCTAATAGTTGCCAGAATATAACGAAAAGAACGTTACCGGTACAGAAGGGGTTAAGTGAAAACCTCCCCTAAATCAAACAGTTTAGAAGTAATTTTCTCGAATTCCTAAACAATCATTCAACCCATAGGGACAGCATGTAACTTCACTCGCCTTTCAACTATCTGCTCCAGGCTGTATCTGTGCTAGTGTATTCAAGCTAATCTGGCAAAAAATAATAGTATTGCCTGTCTATACATTTACATAGCCAATAGTAAACAAAGACTATGTCACATGGGCAGTTTTGATAGGCAGTATAGGAAGTGTAGAAAGACAGCATTACCAACTTCTGCCAGGTTAGCTTAAATACACTTTAGGCTTCAGGCCACAACTCTTCTCCATCCATTACATGATTGACCAGCTTCCCTCTGTTGTTAGTTACAATGTATTCCTCTAGACCTACTGCACTTGGGGCTGTCATCCACCGAAGCTACTTCAGGCATAACTTAATCGAGATGAGGCACGTACCCACATAGCTTAAGTTGGCGCTCATGAAATATACAGCAGATATGTCTGAAACCAGATTCAAAGAGTAGATACTGTTCTGAAAAGTGGTCATCCTAGAAGCAGCCACTATTACCCAACAAAACCCTTGTGGACCTACCACTGTTATGAATCTCAATGCCAAAAATGCCCCCATTGGTTGAACCCCTGGAAACGACTCACCAAAATTACATGGACCACTATCTAGTACATCTATCCATTCCTGCAATATCCACGGCCTTTCCTCTAACTTCGTCTTTGTGGGACACCATCTCTTGTCTACAAAACCTGACTTACTTGTTCCCACCGAAAAAACAGTTGGCTAAGGCAACAGACAGCAAACCCTTCTCTATATCCTCCTACTGTCTCTATCCTCAATTCAAAGTCAAAGGTGGATGTTAAGTGTATGCAACAATTTGTCTTGCTCTCGTGTTCCAAATGTTGACACTTCTGAATTCTCAACTCTCTGACTTAAGCTGTCTTGTCACTCTCTCACTAAATATATATGTGCTGTTTATCTCTCTCCTAATTCTACTGACTACTGACAAAACTCTTTGGCTATCTTACTTCTAAAGTGGAACACATTCTATCCATCTCTTACTTCTCTGTAATCTCCATCTTAGGAAATTTCAATGTTCACCACCACCAATGGCTCTCCTCTCGCTTCACTGACCAGTGACCAACCTAGTGAACAAGTGTACAACTGTTCTATCCTAAATGACCTAGAACAGTTAGTTCAGCACTTCACCCATATCCCGGACCGCCCTGGAGATCACCCCCAAATTCTTGACTTATTTCTAAGTTCTAATCCTTCTCCTTACACTGTAACTATTCTCCCTCCGTTGGGCTCCTCTGATCATAACCTTATCTCTGTCACCTGTCCTGTCTCTCTAGTACAGCATTCTGAGCCCCCCAGCCGGCGGCGTTTGCTTGCCGGCACTTTGGTGCTGCCGACTGGGAGGCTCTTCAACAGTACTTCTTAGATTTCCCATGTAATTATTTTTGCTTCAGAGGCCAGGGATCCTTAGAGAGTGCCGAGCACATTACTAAGGTAATCCTTTACGGCATGGAATCATGCATCCCATTTTATTTCTCACAAACTAATTCACAAAAGTCTTGCTTTACTCACGCTTGTTCTACTGCTGTCTGCAATAAGGAGGAAGCATTCAAACGATACCATCGCCTTCAAACTCAAGAATCCCGTACTTTATGTGTTTCTGCCCGAAATCAAGTAAAATTTGTCCGTTAACTCTTCAAAAACTCTTTCATCAATATCAAGTGCTCTGAACTGTCCAAGTCTAACTCTTAATAAGGTTTTTGGCATCTAGCCAAAAACCTCTCCAACAATTTCACTTTCTTGTCTTTTCCTCCTCTTTTGCACTCTAACGGTACCACCGTCACCTCTTCCTCTGACAAAGCTGAACTCTTTGCTCAAACTTTCGCTAAAAACTCCACCTTGGATGATTCTGGCGCTACTCCTTCCTCTCCTTCCCCCTCTCACCTAATTATGGCTAAGATCATAATCTCTTCGAAGGATGTACTCTCTGCCCTCTCTGGGCTTAATACTAAGATGTGCTGACCGGATGGTGTTCCTCCTGTTGTACTCAACAATTGTTCCTTCATGCTGACTCCCAGACTAGGCAAGCTCTTTCGTCTCTGTCTTTCCTCTAACGTCTTTCCCTATTGCTGAAAGTTTGCTCTTATTCAACCTGTCCCAAACAAGGGTGACCGCTCCCAATCCTCCAATTATCGTCCAATTGCTCTCATTTATTGGTCATCCTCTTTTTGGGACTTCATTGAGACTTTTTCTATTGCGCTAGACATATTGAAAGCCTTCGATAGACTGGCACAAATCTCTAATTTCCAAATTACCCTCCTTCGGTTTCTATCTCTCTATCTGTGCCTTTGTCTCTAATTTCCTATCAGACCGCTACATTGCTGCAGTTGTGGATTGCCATCGCTCACTTCCTCAGTCTATCAACACCGGTGTTCCTCAGGGTTCTGTACTGTCTCCAATTCTCTTTCTAATATTCATTAATTATCTCAACTGTACCTCTAGTCCTATCCACTCATATGCTGATGACTCTACCTTATACTATTCAACTAGTTGTTTTCATCAACCCAGCATGCAATCACTCCATAACAAACGTGACAAGGCCATAGAACGCCTATCTTCTGATCTATCAATTATTTCTGATTGGGGCAGAGAAAATCTTGTTATTTTCAACACCTCCAAGACCCAAATTCTCCCTTTATCTCTCCATCCCAATCTTCTGCAAGACTATCAATTATTCTTCTACAATACACAAATCAACTCTTCAACTTCTTTCAATATTCTAGGTGTATCTTTTTCATCCGACCTTCCTTGGAAAAATCATATTACCACTCTGGCTAAAGCAGTTTCCCAAAGGTTAGGTGTGCTCAACTGTTTTCGTGGGTTTTTCACCCCCACACAGCTTCTTAATCTGTATCAGGGCACAGTGTGCCCCTGTATTGAGTATTGTTCGTATTGTTCGCATGTATGGGGAGGCTCCACCCATATCGCACTTGTCCAATGAGTAGAATCCAAAGCATTTTTCATCATCAACTCACCTTCTCTTACTACTTCTCAACAGTTTCTTTGTACATGCCGCAATGTTGCATCTCTTTCACTCTTCTATCACTATTACAAGAATCAGTGTTCTTTAGAGCTCTCAGTGCATACCCCCTCCCTTGTGGCGAGTGATAGGCACCCGCCTTTCAACGCAGTCGAACTCCCATTCTGTCCAGCTCTCCAACCAAAGAATTGGGAAATTTTCTCAGTCTTTCATCTATTCAACAAGTGAACTATAGAATTCTCTCCCTCCATCAATCTTCCCTTTATCCTATGACATAAACTGATTTAAACTTCGTGTTTCCAGGCATTTTGGCCCCAAGGTCCCTTGAATACGGCACTGTCAATCTATCGGCTTTGGGGGAGACACTCGTTACAGGCAACATAGCTATTAACCCAAAAATGGCGCCTGTCCTGAATAGAGGTTTTTCTGGTGTACTGCAAACGTCCTCAATAGATCCAGAGCATAAAAAAACTTAGGAAACACCCCAGTGGCACTCAAAACAAAGCAATTTGTGATTAAGTGAGATAATTCCCTTCCATTACTTGCTACCACTCCTACATATGTGTCCCCTCCCCCCTTTCCCCTCCTTCCCTCCCTTTTCCCCCCTCCTCAATTATCAGTTATTTTTCCTCTTATTCTCCCTTTTATCGGGTAATTTTCGTCGAGAATTTCCCCCTCTAGGTCTCTTTAACACAGGTGAGGCAGCTAGAGATCCTTGCAACACAGAGACTTCTGCTCAGACTCACCAGTGTCGCTCTTCAGCTCAGAGAGGGAGGATATATGTCCCTCCAGCTCTCGCCTCATGATATGACCTTGCGGCAATAATACGTCTTTTTGAACCCCCCAAATGCTATTCCCACTTCTTTTATTGCTCTTAAATGTTCATATGTTCATATTAAAGGCAAAATAGGCACATTTGGATAAGTAATAATTATATATATGTTACAAATGACGATTTTCGTCAGAATAGAACAAAATACCTTCGCTTGGCTGGAGGATTTGAACTACCATAGCTTCGCAGTTTATTATTATCCTAAATTATATATTAACTCAATGACTGCGGGCAACTATATCAAAAATACGGACATCACTGCGGCAATTGTCATATGACATCGCCAAAAAATATGCATGGGAGGCAAACAAGCGAGGCTAAGCAGCGCGAGGCATTGAAAGTAACACCATTTTCTATGCCCCAATCAGAAATTATTGTTAGATCGGAAGATAGGTGCTCCATGGCCATTTTACGTGAGTTTTCGAGTGATTGCCTGCTGGGTTGATGTGAAAAATAAGTTGAATAGTGGAAGGTAGAGTCATCAGCATATGAATGGATAGGACTAGAGATACAGTTGAGGAGATCATAAATATACAGCATATTAGAAAGATAATTGGACACAGGATAGAACCCTGAGGAACACCGGAAATCATAGGTTGAGTAAAGTGAGCGATGGTCGTCCACAACTGCATAGATGAAGTGGTCTGAAAGGAAATTAGAGAAAAAGGCACAGATAAAGGGATGGAAACCGAAGGAAGATGGTTTAGAAATTAGACATTTGTACCAGACTGTATTGAAGGCATTCAATGTGTCTATCGCAATAGAAATGTTTTCACCAAATTACCTAAAGGAGGATGACCAAGAGTTAGTAATTAAAGCAAGATCACCAGTAGAGCGGCCCTTAACCCTTTCACGCACGTGAGGACGCAAGGGTTGCCGATAAGCAATCAGAAATAGAGTTCTCTCAATCATATAATTACCTCACCAAAATTAGTTTTCTGCCCACAGCTAATTCAAAGACAACTGCATAGGTTGAAGTAAATAAACTAAAGGTTTATAAGCACCCCTGATGGCCACAAAGGCTTTAAAGTATCCCAGAGTAGGCTCAAATCGATATGATATTATGCATAAGTATGTGAGAGGGGTTGGAGAGGGAGAATTAGCGCCGGAATTATCCAAGGTGGAGATTTTACCAAAAGTTTAAGCGAAGAGTTCAGCTTTGTCAGATTTGGAAGTGAATGTAGTGTCATCAAAAAAGATGGATAGACGAGGAAGTAAAATTATTTGAGAGGTTCTTGGCTAGATGCCATAAAGCTTGATAAAAGCTAGAGTTGAAAATGTTTTATTGATGAAAGAGTTTTTGGCAAGTCGAAGAACAGATTTAGCTTGCTTCCAAGCAGAAATATATAAAACACAAGATTCTGGAATTTGAAGGCGACGGTACCGTTTGAATGCTTCATCCTTAATGCGGACAACAGTAGAACAAGCGTGAGTAAACCAAGATTATTCCAGACTGAGAGAAAGAAAATGGAATGCATGCCTCCATGCCCGAAAGGATTACCTTGGTTATGCGCTTGGCACACTCTGAGGGTCCCCGGCCACGGAAGCAAAAATAATTCCACGGGAAATCAAAGAAATACTGCCGAAGAGTCTCCCAGTCGGCAGCGCCAAAGTGCCACAAGCGCCACCGGGTAGGATGATTGGATGGCCATAATGGAGAGATAGGACAGGTAACAGAGATAAGGTTGAGATCAGAGAAGCCCAACGGTGAGAAAAGCTTACAGCGTAAGTAGAAGGATTAGAAGTTAGAAATAAGTCAAGAATGTTGGACCGATCTTCAAGGAGGTCAGGAATTTGAGTAGGGTGCTGGAATAACTGCTCTAGGTAATTTAGGATAGAACAGATGTAGGCTTGTTCACCAGGTTGGTCAGTGAAATGGGAGGAAAGCCATTGGTGGTGGTGAACATTGAATTCTCCAAAGATGGAGATTTCTGCGATAGGAGAGATTGATAGAATGTATTCCACTTTGGAAGTTAGATAGTCAATTATTTTTGCACAGTCAGTCGAATCTGGGGAGAGATAAACAGTGCAGAAATATTTAGTTTGAGAGTGACAAAAAGGCTTTAGCAAGAGTTTTGATAATTCAGAAGAATCAAAGTTGGGAAAATGAATGAAAGCAAGATTGTTGCGCACATAAATGTAACATTCACCTATTGAAGGTAAATGCAGGGAAGAGCAAGGTTATGGTCTTCGAAAGGGATGAAGTCACAGAGTGTGAGGTGAAGCTGAACGGTCAGGCTATGGAGATCGTCAACTCTTTTATGTATCTGGGCAGTGTGTTGAGTAAAGATGGGACTATGGATGAAGAAGTGCGGGAGAGGGTACAACAGGGGAAGAGGGTTGTAGGAACGCTAAAAGCAGTAACAAGAAATAGGGTGGTCAGTATGGAAGTGAAGAAGTCCTTGCATGACAGTGTGGTAATCCCGACACTGACTTACGGAAGCGAAGTAAAATGCCCCAGAACAAGAAGCCCACCACAGAAGCCACGAGCGAACACCACACAGAAACACCCGGAAGAAAGGTCCACAGAACGAAAGGACCAGCTGACCGAGCCAGCCATTTCAGACAGGCCCAAGCCCGCAGGGCTAAGCAGCTCCAGGCCGCACCCACCTACCTTTTCTAAACTGACCATTTTCCACACCTCACGTACACTACCCCCCTCGTGTCCTACACTCCTAACTACAAAGATGATGAACAGGAATATACATTCATATTAAAAACACCCATGCCCTGTCCCGACATTGAGCCAATGCCAACACATCAGACAGCCATCATTATATCTATGTATGTTCTTACATCCGAGAAGTAGATGTTATATATCTTAGAAGTTAAAACACCCACGCTTGTCCCTAGACCTCGTATATCATTTCCCATGACGAGTATAGATATATGTAACCCGTGCTCAGTCGCCCCTTGCATTGTTCCTCTCCTAACTACAAAGATGATGAACAGGAATATACATTCATATTAAAAACACCCATGCCCTGTCCCGACGTTGAGCCAATGCCAACACAGCAGACAGCCATAATTATATCTATGTATGTTCTTACATCCGAGAAGTAGATGTTATATATCTTAGAAGTTAAAACACCCATGCTTGTCCCTAGACCTCGTATATCATTTCCCATGACGAGTATAGATATATGTAACCCGTGCTCAGTCGCCCCTTGCATTGTTCCTCTAGTAACTAAGTCTATAATATTAACTGCCACCAGCATTGATACGACATAGCGGCACTGTCCTTGTGTCGTATTGTGCCAAGTACAGATCAACCAGGTTTCAGCACCTTATTAGGACGACGACTATAATGTCATCGTTCATCGATGTATGCAATCCTTAGTTTTAAGTATTAATATTAACATTCCCGAACATCTTGTCTTGCCAGACTAAACTTTCTGAAGAACCCATCGCCCCATAAATCTATGTATTCAATCCTTAGGTTAAGTATCTTTATCCGCCATTGTGTTCACATTTTTCCATTTACTTTTCCACAATTGTCATACGTCTTCCACTTGCCTCCTTCGTATCCACAGTCCACATTATGCCAATTTGCTTCGTGTCATACACCTCTTACCCCATCCGGAGATTGTATAGATAACCTTGTTACCAGTATCTGTCATAAGTACCTCGAAACAATAACTAAGTAACCCTACGAACTGCCGTTTTATTGGTATATATATATTTCATAGAAAACGCAGTTCCCAGGGCCAACTAATAATATCCATAACCCCTCATACTGACTACATAATTCTATCTTTTCCAGACTCATATACCACCCCGTAGTTGCATCCCCGGTAGCATTTGACTAACGTACTCACTGTCTTTTCAAACTCCAATATCAATTGTAGCCTAATGCCACCCCCACGTCCAGGGACCTTAGGGGCAAAATTTCCCTGTAGCCCTTGAACTCTCCCCCCCATCTCATTAAGACACCCGCGCTTCTCGACTCTTGTCCGACCTAGCCTCTCTCTCATACCTCTTGAAGATCCTTGAATTGTCCGTTACTAACGCTCTCCAACTGTTTATATATAGACTCCTATCCAGCCTACCTTCACTTAGTAGGCCAGAACATTAGAACTTTACTAACCCCGTACATGCCATCTATTATCTTACAACCCATTCACAACCCTGCACCCAATGGTCGTCGGTGTGAGGCTAGCCGCCTCGCCAGTAACTAACTTCTATTGCCATACTTCCAGATAAATGTGGCAGAATTAACAACCCAGTCTCCACCACATCCAGCAAACCCTACAATTAACAACCAGCCGAGTAAAACCAGCTAGCTAAGGCACCTTCGGTTTTGGTATTAAGGACACCCACATCTGTCTCATACACAGAGGGTTATTACGAACACTGGTGATATGGCAAGCCCCTAGCCACAGCCGCCGGACGACTATCACAGAGAGAGGGCGCCCAGCTCCCCCTTCTTGCCCACCCGAAGAGGGAGACCCCCACCCCCGCGGAGGTATACCTGGCACCTGTTTTGACTTCCGAGTCATTGCCAGGTAGCACAGGAATTCTTCCTATCAATGAACTAACCATGCATGACTAACACTTTTACTAACCTCTATTAACTCACAATAAACCATTTACCTTTCTTGCATGCTCTGATCACTAAATTAGCACCTCAGCTATACCATAGAATGAAGATTGAACAATCTAAGAAAGACGCTCCTATCACAGCTGTCCCCATCCTCCTCGCAAAGTAGATCCAGTCTCTCTCCCCTAAATACTTCCAGTATAGCCAAAATAGTACCTCTTACTAAGGCTCAGTTATATGAAAATATAAAGGCTTCCTATAGCCATGTGCCACAACAGTAAATACCATCTTACCTAGTCCCTATATCTATTGAGAGCTCAAATAAGTCCATAAGACTCGAGATCCCTACTGTCTACAGGGTCCAGAACCGAGCCTATAAATCTAGCTCCCGCCCCCAGTCAAATCAGTTGAAAGCTAGACACCAACCAGTGGTCAGTACCCTGCAGTTTACCTCTAGCTCTGCCCTTGTGTTGTTCCGGAGTTGAGAGATTCCAGATCCGGCAGACTCCGTGGCAGAGAAGACTGATAGAAGCATCTGTCCATGTACAAGTCCTAACATGCACCTTATAACCTTCACACAAATTCGGGGGTATATAAGTGTGTAGCCAGCAACGATCGTCAAGAGATCCGACTTGAGAACTTCCTACATTTTGGACCATCTGGTCGGCCGAGGAACCAGTCGTTAGCCCCCAACATCACCGGAAGCAAGATAACCAGGACCAGATCTACAAATACTATTCAAGATTCATGTTGCTAGTACTAAGTGTTATAGTACTAGCTTGATACTCACTTATTAACTTTCTATAAAGTGGCTAAAACCTTGCCCAGTGTAATTCATTTTTAACCATTTCATTTGGGACGTACTAAGCGATCAGTGCTCTTTAATTAACAGGCGACCTTGACTCTCGTAATTACCTTATTCAGATATTAAAACTCTAGTGATATCTAACGTTCGCCCACTGATTTGTGTTCTACGTATTTCTGCCATAAGAATATAAAACTTAGATCAGTACCCCCATGAGGTTACTAGAGATTCCGTGTTCTACAATATACGCGGGTCTAATCCTAACTGTGAGCTACTACTTGGGCACGCGACCAGCCAGCAAGAGGTCAAATCAGTGACATTGAATTATACGAATATATTGAGGTCTTCCAGTAAAATACAAAACTTGCTAATTAAACCCGTGATCAGAAGAATATACCTGAACGTTGGAAGTGGGAGACTAGACTCCATCCAGATCCGCTAATGCTAGCAGTTCCCTTCTATTATTTGTTTTGTGCGAGAATTACTATCTTTCTATGCTCTTTATTTATTTACTTCAATAAACGTGAACTTGTGTCGTGTTACCGTGTGTTTATTTTGTGTTATCTATTCCTCATACCTGTATTGTGCATGCAGCCTTATATACCCAGTCATTCAGAACTCACATTACCCAAGTTAAACCTGTAGAAAAACAGGGCATAACATTGGCGGCAGCGGTGGTTCTTGATTCGGATAAAAGGTTGCATTACATTGCAAGTTTGGAACAGCTAGAACACGAGAACATCATGGCGCACCTTACTCACACTTCCATCCCACATTATGATGAAACAAATTATGGGATCGAAATATTCATGGACATAGTGAAACCCTTACTTGACATGACTTTTACCACGGACACACAAAAAATAGCCGTAACATTAGCACACCTGGGAAAAGCCGTTTCCCTGGTTGCCTATCAAGTGCACCCTGATCTCACCTGGAACGAATTTCGCACAATAGTGATAGAAGCCATTAAGCCTCCGTTGGGCGCCTTCGTGGCCCACACCCGTATCCTAGACACGAAATTCGAAGGCGATGTAGATGACACAGTGAGTAAGCTTGCCCAACACATACAAATTTCTTTCCCCACGTTGACCAGAATCCAACAAGAACAGCAAATTCTGGTCAACCTTGTGTCGATATTGCCCTCAGCAGTAAAAGACCATTTCCGGGTGCACGATTTCGTCGGATACAAAAAAGACCTCATCACGATCCGACGTATTTTGGCCGTGCGCACAGAAGCACCCACCCAAATCGCTGCAATCAAGAGGTTTCCCACGCACCCGCAGCAAACCAACCACCAAAACCCCAAGAATGCATACCCAGCCTCATCCTTCAACAACAGACCCACCTACCCTTCCGGCAAGCCCCAACCCAGTAGACCCCGGTTCCAACCGTCCCAGCCACGCAGAATCTTCAACCGGAACAGCAACTACAACACCTACCAAAGTAAAAACCCTACCTTAGTCATTATCAACCCCTATGATTTCCCTGCCTGTAATGCTCAGTGTGCCCTCCACCAAATTCGTGACTCTGCCAAACCTCGCCCCTCTACTCCTCGCATTTCTCTAAATGAAGAGGAGTGGGGACAAGAGGAAGAAATTGCCCCCCATACCATAACCTCAGACGATACCGAGGAAACCCTGGAAGAGGTAGATACCAACCCCCAGGATTTTTAAAGTATCCCCCGCCCACGATGGGCTCGGCGGGGGATGCCATAACTAGTCGCACTGCCCCCATTTATTACATGGCCAAAATCAAGGACATTCCTGTCCGCTTGCTAATCGACACGGGAGCTGCCAAGTCATGTTTGTTCAAATCTTACTATGAAAAACATCCCCGACGATTTGGCCCTTTGTTAAACACCAAAACAGAACTCATCTCAGCTGCTGATACTTACTTAAATCTCCTAGGAGACACTTTACCCCTATCAGTAACCACTCCTGACCCCCATGCTCGTTGTTATCACACATTTACAGTATTTTCCTCCAACTGTATACATAATGATGGTTTCCTTGGACTTGACCTCCTTCAAAAACTCCGGGCCCAGATTGACTGCGGCCAAAGGCTGATCTCATTCAAAAACAAATTCCAGCCCAAAGCCTCTGACAAACCAATCACGCAGAAACCCATTCCCAAAAAGAACCCCCCCCCCCCTTCAACAAACCCTGATTCAGGGTTACCAAGTTGCAGCTAGCACTAAGGTGACTCCTAAAACCTCCCCTTGCCCCGAGATCTCTCAAAACCTCACTCAATTCAGTAAGAAAATGCCTCAGCAAACGAAAGAAGACAAGTCCAAGCAACTCCCTCTCGGTAATCCCCTCAATTCTCGTAACTCTGTCCAGAATAAATCCTCCCATGTTTTCAGGACAGACTCTGATATATGTAACCATAATTCTATCCAATGTTTATGTACACATGTTTCCAGAGAAAATGCCGACCGATGTACCCAACAATGTTTCCCCCATGCCCCCACAAATGTTAACAACCCCAAATCAATACACCAGTCCTACACCAATAACCCATGTTCTACACCTAACTTTTTCCCCACCAACCCTCCGCAGTCCCCCCAGCAAATCCCGTTTTCTAACTCGCTCACCCCTCACCCCTCTGAACCGCCCGCACGCGCCGTTAATCCCCCCCTCACGCGTGCCGACCGAGGGACACAACCATGTTCCCACCATGCCCCCAGAAATGCCCAGCTATTCCAACCCCCCCTCCCCCTTGTGACAGTTTTTCGTCAGTAGCTCCCTTCCACTCCCACACAATTCACACCCCTAGAAAACTTCACAACCCCACACTTGACTCGCCCTCTCATGACAAGCATAACCACCAAAACCACATAAACTCCAAACAAACCGTTACTGCCACCGACAACGCTCCCCCCACCAACCCTCCGCAGTCCATCCAACAAATCCCGTTTTCTAACCCCCTCACACCGCGCCCCACTGATCCTCTCACACGCCGTTAATCCCCCCCTCACGCGTGACCCCCACCAAAGTGACCTGGCCCCCCTTATAAGTACCAAGCACCTGCTCACCAGTCAATCCCCCACCATCATTAGCCCAGCGGTAGTTCAGGATAAATGCCAAATTCCCCCCCACCATCAAAAATTGGTTAACCTGCGACCCATACCCCAAACTCACATGGTATTTTCCCCCACTAACACATTCCCCAACCCCAATCGTTGCCAACCTCTTACAACCCGCCATCATTTCCGCTCGTATCAACCACATTCTCGTGGCAAATATCTCAGAGGAACCCGACATTACCAAAAGGTCTCATTATAGGAGACCTCGAAACTTTCGATGACCTCCCAATACATTGTAACGACACCCCTACCAGCCTCCAATTGCCCCCTCTTCCTGAGGCACTATCTGACCACCAAAAGAACGGCATGTACGACCTACTGCTGGAATTCAGTGACGTCTTTGCCCAACAACCCACCGAAATCGGACAGACTGATGTAGAACAACACATCATTAACACCACAGGCCCCCCCATACGACAACCATCCCGTAGAAAGAACCCCATACAAAGTCAGGAAGAGGAACGCCAAGTCCAGGAAATGTTAGAGGCCGGGATTGCCACCCCGTCCATTAGCCCCTGGTCTTCCCCTGTTGTCTTAGTCAAAACGAAAGATGGGACAACCCGTTTTTGCGTCGATTACAGGAGGTTAAATGACATAATCATTAAAGACGCTACGCCCTTACCCCGAATAGACGATTCCCTTGACTCCCTATACGGATCCAAATGGTTCACTACCCTCGACTTGCAAGCAGGGTATTGGCAAGTGCCTATCAAGGCCGAGGACCAAAAGAAAACAGCATTTTACACTAGTGGTGGCCATCACTATGAATTTAACGTCCTACCTTTTGGCCTCTGTAACGGACCCGCCACCTTCTCCCGTTTGATGGAGACGGTATTACATGGCCTAACCTGGGAAACCTGCCTAGCCTATCTGGACGATATTATTGTGTACTCTCCAACCTGGGAAGAACACCTCCTCAGGTTGAGACAAGTCCTGCAAAGAATCCGAGCCGCCGGGTTGAAATAAAGTGCGTGATTGTCCGGAATAAGGTAGATTTTCTCGGACACGTGATATCTGAACATGGTATTGCACCAGACCCAAAGAAACTTCAAGCCATACAAAACCAAACCCCACCCACCACGGTTAACGGAATACGTTCGTTTCTAGGTTTAGCCACATACTACAGACGTTTCGTCCCCCACTTTGCCACCATAGCCAGACCCCTCCACCAACTTACCCACAAAGACACCCCGTTCGCCTGGACACCTGAAAGAGACCTCGCGTTTAACACTTTGAAGCAAAAGCTAATCCAAGCCCCTATTGTCGTTTTCCCTGACTACCAGAAACCTTTCCGTCTTCATACCGACGTATCTCTGTACGCCATAGGTGCAGTATTAGCTCAATTCAGAGATGGAAAGGAACATGTGATAGCGTATGCCAGCTCCATACTCACCCCACCCCAACAGAATTACGCAGCCACCAAGAGAGAGTGCTTAGGGATCATTTGGGCACTCAGCCACTTCCGGTCATTTGTGTTGGGCGCAAAACTCGAAATAATTACCGACCATCAATCTTTACAATGGCTGCGTAGGTGCGAAACCAACTCAGCCATTTTGGTACGTTGGAGAGAGACACTAGAGGACTACGACTTTACCATACAATATCGTCCCGGCAAACTCCATACTAATGCAGACGCCCTGTCACGTTTGCCAGTACCAAAAGACCCCCCACCAACCTAGCCGCCTTACAAAACACTCAATTGGTATCTACCCCCACCTCCCGACAGAATGCCCCCCCAGCCCCCTCCCTAATTCAATCTTGGGAAGCACGAATCAGACCCCCCTGGATACCGTTAAACGTCTTCAGGAGACTGACTCGCTGGGGAGATCAACTTGCCACAGACACTGGTCACATAATCTTGGACCCCACCATAGCCCACGACTACATGATTGCCATCCACGAGGGAAACGGCATACACCTTGGACAAAAGAAAATGTTAAAGATCTTCACAGACCAATACTGGACCCCCAACCCCTCCAAAATTGCACAACGAGTGACAGAATCCTGCAAACCGTGTTTATTGGGAAAGGATAGATCACGCACCCCAGGCCCAGCTGGTACCATTTCTGCCAACAAACCGTTCCAAGTCCTATCCCTCGACATCATGGGCCCGTTCCCTTCTTACGCTGGCAACCGCTATATCGTCACATTTGTAGACGTATATTCAAAATTTCTAATAGCCTGCCTAGTTAAAGACCACACAGCCACCACAGTCGCCACACTGCTTGCCACAGAAGTGTTCCCTATATTCGGCCTTCCCCTTGCTCTTCTATCGGACAATGCCCCCGAGTTTAGTGGACACGTTTGGCAACAATTCACCCAACAATGCGGTATTAATATTAAACACTCATCCCCGTACTGGCCTCAAGGAAATGCTATCTGCGAACGCAGCCATCGCACCATCAACAACCAGTTACGTACAAGAATGATTGCTCTTAATACCTCAGACTGGCCATTACAACTAATGATGATACAGTGGGGTATGAACACCTGTCCTCGGGAAGACGGTATTTCCCCTCATGAACGTGTTTACGGTGTACCCCCCCTGTTACTGCCATTCCACCACCACGCTCACCTTCCCTCCACCGCCTCCACAATTGACCCATTGCAACATCTGCAAAACACCCTCCATACCGCCCAGATCTGTCAAGACACCAAAACTGATAACATCGATGACAAAAACCCTTTCGCCATCCATGACACCGTAATGGTAGCCAACCTCCCTATCACCAACAAGTTAGGCCCTCGCTATGTCGGGCCCTACACCGTCATACAAGTCCCAAATGCCTTTCAAATCACCATCGACTATCACGGCGTGACTCGCACGCTCCGAACTAGATTCGTCCGAGCGTTTAAACCTCGAAAGCCACAAGACATTACCCCAACCCCACACGTCCGACCCTAAATTAAACACCCCTACTCACCCTCTCACTCAGGCTATGAATATTCCCATACAAACCCCTAAGGATCTAAGCCCTCCAGCACCGAACCGACAATTTTTTTCTCAACATACCCCCCAAACTAACCTCCACAAACCCCAAGCCCCCACTATCACACCCTCTTCCACCATGACACCTTCCTTCACTTCTGATAGTCAAGTTCCTCCCCAACTTATCCAAGTACGAAAACCTCCACCCACAACCCCGACCACAACAGAAACCCTCCCGTCTAGCCCTGACATACCTCCACCAGGCACCACAGTGAGAAAACCACCACCCCCACCCCAAACCAAGTACACACCCAACCGCACCACACAATCTACCTCAGTAACCTCACGCTACAACTTACGCCGACGACAAAAATCGTTTAAAACCTCCAGAAAACACACCCTGCTAACCAAGTTCCATAGGGCTGCCAGACCACTACCATCCTCCTCCACCTCCTCCTCCTCTTCTTCTTCTTCGTCGAATTCTCCCCCACAAAGGGAAAGAAGACGAATAATCACCAGCAAATCACCAACCTCATCAAACAACACACCCCACACACGCCCCTACCCCCAACCCTCCAACTTAAATCTACACTCCTTACCCACCCGTCTAGCCCCCCCCGCATCCGCCCCTTTCCCCTCCACGATCCCCACCACCCCACCCACACACCGACCAACCTCCTCATCTCACCGACCCCCCCCCCCCCCCCTAAAAAACCCCCCCCCCACAAAGTCACCCCCGAGAAAACCCCCACATGTCATTTACCTATACAACGTGCTTCCCCTCAATATAAAACATCGTCGAGCGACTCAAGTCCCACGACAAACATCTACCTTCCCACCAGGACCGCCAGAGGTAGAATAATCATCAGATTTAAAGATAGCAATACAAAAATAACACCCCGTTCTGACACTAAGGACCCAAGCCACACAACACACACACCCCCTCCTTCCCACACACCTCCTTCACCCACCTTACCTAAACCGATCTTGCGCATTGCCTCACTATATATTCCCAACCTACAACACCGCCCAAGAAAACCAAATAAAACCCAGACTCACATTCCCCCGTCATCCCCAGCTCTGTTGTCACGCGTGAATCCCCTTGCGGTTAGTAACCCATTCACCACACTAAACAGACTTCCTGTCAATCCCACACACCTCACTCCGACCCCCACGGGGGAAAGCTACAAACCATTCATACGAAAGGTTAAAGTAAAAAAAAACACTGGACACTTGGCCCGTGTACCACACCCACACCAAGCCTGGGCAGCCGCCCGCCACAACACAGAGGACACATTCTTACAGGTATATATTGACCTGCAAAAGAAACCTGACCGTCGCTCTCGTGCTTGGTGGACCTTTCTAAATACCCTTAAAATGACCCACCATCACTATGCTTCTTTTTAATTCACCCTTGAGGCTCGAGGACGAGCCTATAATGAAGGAGAGGGAAGTAAAATGCCCCAGAACAAGAAGCCCACCACAGAAGCCACGAGCGAGCACCACACAGAAACACCCGGAAGAAAGATCCACAGAACGAAAGGACCAGCTGACCGAGCCAGCCATTTCAGACAGGCCCAAGCCCGCAGGGCTAAGCAGCTCCAGGCCGCACCCACCTACCTTTTCTAAACTGACCATTTTCCACACCTCACGTACACTACCCCCCTCGTGTCCTACACTCCTAACTACAAAGATGATGAACAGGAATATACATTCATATTAACACCCATAAAACACCCATGCCCTGTCCCGACGTTGAGCCAATGCCAACACATCAGACAGCCATCATTATATCTATGTATGTTCTTACATCCGAGAAGTAGATGTTATATATCTTAGAAGTTAAAACACCCACGCTTGTCCCTAGACCTCGTATATCATTTCCCATGACGAGTATAGATATATGTAACCAGTGCTCAGTCGCCCCTTGCATTGTTCCTCTCCTAACTACAAAGATGATGAACAGGAATATACATTCATATTATAAACACCCATGCCCTGTCCCGACGTTGAGCCAATGCCAACACAGCAGACAGCCATAATTATATCTATGTATGTTCTTACATCCGAAGTAGATGTTATATATCTTAGAAGTTAAAACACGCTTGTCCCTAGACCTCGAATATCATTTCCCATGACGAGTATATATGTAACCCGTGCTCAGTCGCCCCTTGCATTGTTCCTCTAGTAACTAAGTCTATAATATTAACTGCCACCAGCATTGATTCGACATAGCGGCACTGTCCTTGTGTCGTATTGTGCCAAGTACAGATCAACCAGGTTTCAGCACCTTATTAGGACGACGACTATAATGTCGTCGTTCATCGATGTATGCAATCCTTAGTTTTAAGTATTAATATTAACATTCCCGAATATCTTGTCTTGCCAGACTAAACTTTCTGAAGAACCCATCGCCCCATAAAAATATGTATTCAATCCTTAGGTTAAGTATCTTTATCCGCCATTGTGTTCACATTTTTCCATTTACTTTTCCACAATTGTCATACGTCTTCCACTTGCCTCCTTCGTATCCACAGTCCACACTACGCCAATTTGCTTTGTGTCATACACCTCTTACCCCATCCGGAGATTGTATAGATAACCTTGTTACCAGTATCTGTCATAAGTACCTCGAAACAATAACTAAGTAACCCTACGAACTGCCGTTTTATTGGTATATATATTTCATAGAAAACGCAGTTCCCAGGGCCAACTAATAATATCCATAACCCCTCATACTGACTACATAATTCTATCTTTTCCAGACTCATATACCACCCCGTAGTTGCATCCCCGGTAGCATTTGACTAACACACTCACTGTCTTTTCAAACTCCAATATCAATTGTAGCCTAATGCCACCCCCACGTCCAGGGACCTTAGGGGCAAAATTTCCCTGTAGCCCTTGAACTCTCCCCCCCCCCCCCCCCCTCTCATTAAGACACCCGCGCTTCTCGACTCTTGTCTGACCTAGCCTCTCTCTCATACCTCTTGAAGATCCTTGAATTGTCCGTTACTAACGCTCTCCAACTTTTTATATATAGACTCCTATCCAGCCTACCTTCACTTAGTAGGCCAGAACAACATTAGAACTTTACTAACCCCGTACATGCCATCTATTCTCTTACAACCCATTCACAACCCTGCACCCAATGGTCGTCAGTGCGAGGCTAGCCGCCTCACCAGTAACTAACTTCTATTGCCATACTTCCAGATATATGTGGCAGAGTTAACAACCCAGTCTCCACCACATCCAGCAAACCCTACAATTAACAACCAGCCGAGTAAAACCAGCTAGCTAAGGCACCTTCGGTTTTGGTATTAAGGACACCCACATCTGTCTCATACACAGAGGGTTATTACGAACACTGGTGATATGGCAAGCCCCTAGCCACAGCCGCCGGATGACTATCACAGCCCAGCTCCCCCTTTTTGCCCACCCGAAGAGGGAGACCCCCACACCCGCGGAGGTATACCTGGCCCCTGTTTTGACTTCCGAGTCATTGCCAGGTAGCACAGGAATTCTTCCTATCAATGAACTAACCATGCATGACTAACACCTTTACTAACCTCTATTAACTCACAATAAACCATTTACCTTTCTTGCATGCTCTGATCACTAAATTAGCACCTCAGCTATACCATAGAATGAAGATTGAACAATCTAAGAGAGACGCTCCTATCACAGCTGTCCCCATCCTCCTCGCAAAGTAGATCCAGTCTCTCTCCCCTAAATACTTCCAGTATAGCCAAAATAGTACCTCTTACTAAGGCTCAGTTATATGAAAATATAAAGGCTTCCTATAGCCATGTGCCACAACAGTAAATACCATCTTACCTAGTCCCCATATCTATTGAGAGCTCAAATAAGTCCATAAGACTCGAGATCCCTACTGTCTACAGGGTCCAGAACCGAGCTTATAAATCTAGCTCCCGCCCCCAGTCAAATCAGTTGAAAGCTAGACACCAACCAGTGGTCACTACCCTGCAGTTTACCTCTAGCTCTGCCCTTGTGTTGTTCCGGAGTTGAGAGATTCCAGATCCGGCAGACTCCGTGGCAGAGAAGACTGATAGAAGCATCTGTTCATGTACAAGTCCTAACGTGCACCTTATAACCTTCACACAAATTCGTGGGTATATAAGTGTGTAGCCAGCAACGATCGTCAAGAGATCCGACTTGAGAACTTCCTACATTTTGGACTATCTGGTCGACCGAGGAACCAGTCGTTAGCCCCCAACATCACCGGAAGCAAGATAACCAGGACCAGATCTACAAATACTATTCAAGATTCATGTTGCTAGTACTAAGTGTTATAGTACTAGCTTGATACTCACTTATTAACTTTCTATAAAGTGGCTAAAACCTTGCCCAGTGTAATTCATATTTAACCATTTCATTTGGGACGTACTAAGCGATCAGTGCTCTTTAATTAACAGGCGACCTTGACTCTCGTAATTACCTTATTCAGATATTAAAACTCTAGTGATATCTAACGTTCGCCCACTGATTTGTGTTCTACGTATTTCTGCCATAAGAATATAAAACTTAGATCAGTACCCCCATGAGGTTACTAGAGATTCCGTGTTCTACAATATACGCGGGTCTAATCCTAACTGTGAGCTACTACTTGGGCACGCGACCAGCCAGCAAGAGGTCAAATCAGTGACATTGAATTATACAAATATATTGAGGTCTTCCAGTAAAATAAAAACTTGCTAATTAAACCCATGATCAGAAGAATATACCTGAACGTTGGAAGTGGGAGACTAGGCTCCATCCAGATCCGCTAATGCTAGCAGTTCCCTTCTATTATTTGTTTTGTGCGAGAATTACTATCTTTCTATGCTCTTTATTTATTTACTTCAATAAACGTGAACTTGTGTCGTGTTACCGTGTGTTTATTTTGTGTTCTCTATTCCTCATACCTTGTATTGTGCATGCAGCCTTATATACCCAGTCATTCAGAACTCACATTACCCAAGTTAAACCTGTAGAAAAACAGGGAATGAAATGCTAGGTTTTACCAGGGTTAAATAGGAATGGGAATTATCCCCAGGCTTCCTTTAGGATCAACCTTTCCTGGTACCTGGCGCGGGGTACGAACCTCTGAAGGGATTAACTCCCCTAAAAACCCACAGGTTTTGAGATGCCTTGGGTGGGGTTCGAACCCTGGTTAGTGACGCACCACCATCACCACCAGGCCCGCGCGCTAACCCACTGTACTACCACGGACGTACAAAAGTATAGCAACCTTAGTCCGATTTTTAAGAACCACGGTGATAGTCTCTCGAGATGAGTTTATTGGACTTACCATCTACGACTATTTTACGCTATACCTGACGTCAACTCGGGTTAGTATTATTGTGGGTGCGGGACATTTTCGAGGGCATTACACCACATTCCTTTTTAGTTAGGCTAGTCCCTAGCCTCGTAAGGTCGTAGGGTATCGTAGCCTTTTTGCCTTAGCTATCTCAATATGGTTTTTAGGGTTCGCGTGACGGGTGCTCCACGTAGCTACCTGGTCACGTTCCTTAGCTGCCACCAATGAAATGCTAGGTTTTACCAGGGTTAAATAGGAATGGGAATTATCCCCAGGCTACCTTTAGGATCAACCTTTCCTGGTACCTGGCGCGGGGTACGAACCTCTGAAGGGATTAACCCCCCTAAAAACCCACAGGTTTTGAGATGCCTTGGGTGGGGTTCGAACCCTGGTTAGTGACGCACCACCATCACCACCAGGCCCGCGCGCTAACCCACTGTACTACCACGGACGTACAAAAGTATAGCAACCTTAGTCCGATTTTTAAGAACCACGGTGATAGTCTCTCGAGATGAGTTTATTGGACTTACCATCTACGACTATTTTACGCTATACCTGACGTCAACTCGGGTTAGTATTATTGTGGGTGCAGGACATTTTCGAGGGCATTACACGAAGCATGGACGTTGGTTGAGAGACTCAGACCAAGAGTGAGAGCAGTGGAAATGAATTACTTAAGGAGTGCGTGTGGAGTTACATGGAGGGATAGAAAGACTAATGAGGAAGTAAGAAGGAGGTGTGGTGTGGAGGTAGATGTGCTGGAAAGTGTGAAAAGGAACAACTTGAGATGGTTCGGCCATATGGAACGTATGGAAAGCGAGAGAATGACTAAGAGGGTGTACGAGAGCGAGGTGGAGGGACTGAGAGGGAGAGGTAGACCGAATGAGAGGTGGAAGGATGGAGTGAGGAAGTACATGAACAAAGGCGGTGCTGGTTGGGGGGAGGGGCGTCGACTGACTGGGGACAGAGGTGCATGGGGGCGTTTCGTTCGTGGCCACCCCTTCGGGGATCACGGCGTCAGGCAATAGATAGGTAGATAGACCTATTGATTGAAACTGTGGATAGAGATAGTGGGAGGATACAGAAAAAGGTTTGCTCTCAGTAGTCCCAGAAAACTGGGTTTTGGTGAGAAAACAAGATCAGGTTTAGCAGAGGAGAGGTGGTGTTCCACAGAGTGGAAGTTAGAGGAAAGGCTACGAATGTTGCAGAAATCTATAGTGAGAGTGGGAGGCCGAAGTCTAGTGCATTTCGATGGGTCAGTATCAGGGGCCAAACCAATCCCAGTGGGCACAGGTCGTGATTTCCACATCTTTTCCCCATCACAATTTGGTGAAATCTCTTGTACACCTGGTATCACCAGATATATATCATTTCCATATTGAAATCTAATTAAGAAAATCATATGTATAATTGGATGAGGAAGTCCAGTGAATTCTCACGGAAAATCACGTATTAACTGTCTTCGTGGTGCGATGTATAAGGTGTTGATTTTCGGTGTGAGCATCCTGGGTTCGAATCCACGGACTGCCACATGTGTTTGTAAATTTCATTAATCGATTTTAGGAGTATGGTTGGTTGTTGGAAGGAACATAATAATTGATATTGGTTCAGGAGTAATTTATCGAGAGGACTTCCCTAAGTGGTTAAGGCCCCATTAATTGCTCTTTCCATTCACATATGCATAGCCTACGTGAGTTGCAGTTGGGATGTGTGTACATGCTTAGATTGATATGCAGGATTCGAAGTTGCATAATAAATCGTAGGCAGTGTCCACCAACCTTTAACTGTCTTCGTGGTGCGATGTATAAGGTGTTGATTTTCGGTGTGAGCATCCTGGGTTCGAATCCACGGACTGCCACATGTGTTTGTAAATTTCATTAATCGATTTTAGGAGTATGGTTGTGTGACGTTAACCACTCCGTTAGAACCGCATGGCTTGTCCTACAGTGACTCGCTAGGATCGCCAGGGCAGTGGATGGGGCTACAGTTTGTGTATTAGAGTGTGCTTTATTTCATATGACAGCTTGTGTCATGGGCAGTCCAGAAAGGCTCTTTGTTTTCACCCATGTCAAGGCTTTATATAATTAATTGTAAAGTATATGTTTTATCATTAACTAGTAATGATGGGATCTGGGAGAGAGAGAGAGAGTAGAACAGAGTGAGAGGGAGCGCGCAGTGTTTTTGTCCCGCTCGATGACGTCATGGCTGGCTGCCTCGCGGGGGTTGGTGGAGAGAGGTCCTTACCATGCTGCAAGCTCTCTTGCTAGTGGTTAGAGGACTTGTAACCGCTTTTTTCCCACGCGCCTCGAGCTGGTGCGAGTATATATACAGTTCCTCGCCACTCTCTCCCTCAGATCTGGTTTCTAGAATGCACCCATCTTTTTCCCTTGCTACCTGTCCCCTGCTCTGTACCTGAGAATCTTTTCCTCTGCCTATCTCTCTCATTTTCCATATCTTTCACCACCTTTTATTAACATTATATCCCCTCTGGTTAACTCTGCAAAATCAGCTTCATGCTGGCCAGTTGTATTGTGCGTTAAGGTCTGATATAACCCATGTATGTATAAGTTGATCACGAAGCATTGGTTAGCATCCATATTTCATAGTACCGCTTCCTTTAATTATTAGTGTTCTGCTGGATTAGATAATGCTAGACTAGGAGTCTGATATTATAAGGTATTGTTTCCTATGAGTGCTGGCTTTAGTTAAAAGTTGCACGACATACCTGAGAACTGGAGTTGATTGAGTAAATTCTAGTCTGTGTGCCATTGAGAGTAGAGCATGCACGAATGAGGGCTTTTTGCCTATACCATTCTGCACTGTTCTAGTCTCGATTGTTTGTCTTTGAGGTACGCCAGGAGAACGCTTAATACTTCGGTATTAAGGTTTCTCAAGAGAGCTACCCTTCATTATAACGTAATATTTGACGCACAGACTTGAGATTTGCACTAGGCTATGCGGCATGCCATGCGCACCAGTATCTCGTATCATTGACTCTAGCTAGAATTTATCAATCATAGTAGACATTAAGTATATTAACCTAATTACTCTTTTTATGCATACCCATTTATTATTACACAAGCATTTCGCAGCCTAGTTTGATGTATTGAGACACAAACGACTTAGGCTCTTTTTGTTGATAGGAATACTGCATTGTCGTGGCGATTATTATTATTGTTGTTGTGTTTAGGATATTCTTGGCTCCGACGGCATTATATATTCTGCCTTTTTGTGTGCATAGCCTGCACAAGCATTGTTCCGCTGCCTGCCTTTTTGGGTTCCATTTCCGATACGAGCATCTTTATAGCATCTAACATTTAACACCTTACGAGCGGATGATCATTTTCATGCCTAAATAAGACCCAGAACGTAAAACAAGTATCTATCCCTGAAAGGGCATAAACAGAGCTTTCGAATGACACCATAACGATCCTTGTATGATGGATAGTTTTCTTGCAATAACCGTGCAACGCGAGTGCAAAAAGCAGGTAATTCGGTACTTTCGGTACATAATTGAGTATGTAGCGAGTGAGAGAGGGAGGAGGGAGCTGAGATTTGTGTCAGTAGGTTCGCCGCGGTGGTCTGGAGCAGTCATACGCTCGCTAGTCTCCTGCCACCACTTGTCTCTCTCTCTCAGCCACATTACGTGCTGAAATTGCCACTCGAGTTATGTCGAGCGCCGCCACATAGTCCAGCTTTATTTAACTCGACTTAAGTGGTGGGCCGCTTTTTAAGGGTTAAAGAAGATTCCTTGTTAGTGTTGAAGGACTTTAGTGCACTTTCTTTCATGCAGGAGTGCCTGACATTTATTGATTAAAGTAACGTAAGCTGTAACTTCTCTTACCACCTTACTTTGCATACCATAACCAAGCACCTTCGGTTATAGGTAGTAATAGGCTGTTTTCACATAACATTAAGCCTAGAGTAGACACACATTTATTGAGAGTTTGATAGCCTATTATTGCATATAGAACTCTGTAGAGTATTTGTGTTCTTTGTTCACTGGGAATATACATCAGAGGTTGGAGCTAGCGCTTTCCGTTGTAGCATTTATGCCATTACTAGTCCAATGAATAAGAGCCCTGATATATTTAAACCCCAGTCGTAACAGTTGGTTGTTGGAAGGAACATAATAATTGATATTGGTTCAGGAGTAATTTATCGAGAGGACTTCCCTAAGTGATTAAGGCCCCATTAATTGCTCTTTCCATTCACATATGCATAGCCTACGTGAGTTGCAGTTGGGATGTGTGTACATGCTTAGATTGATATGCAGGATTCGAAGTTGCATAATAAATCGGAGGCAGTGTCCACCAACCTTTAACTGTCTTCGTGGTGCGATGTATAAGGTGTTGATTTTCGGTGTGAGCATCCTGGGTTCGAATTCACGGACTGCCACATGTGTTTGTAAATTTCATTAATCGATTTTAGGAGTATGGTTGGTTGTTGGAAGGAACATAATAATTGATATTGGTTCAGGAGTAATTTATCGAGAGGACTTCCCTAAGTGGTTAAGGCCCCATTAATTGCTCTTTCCATTCACATATGCATAGCCTACGTGAGTTGCAGTTGGGATGTGTGTATATGCTTAGATTGATATGCAGGATTCAAAGTTGCATAATAAATCGTAGGCAGTGTCCACCAACCTTTAACTGTCTTCGTGGTGCGATGTATAAGGTGTTGATTTTCGGTGTGAGCATCCTGGGTTCGAATCCACGGACTGCCACATGTGTTTGTAAAGTTCATTAATCGATTTTAGGAGTATGGTTGGTTGTTGGAAGGAACATAATAATTGATATTGGTTCAGGAGTAATTTATCGAGAGGACTTCCCTAAGTGGTTAAGGCCCCATTAATTGCTCTTTCCATTCACATATGCATAGCCTACGTGAGTTGCAGTTAGGATGTGTGTACAATGCTTAGATTGATATGCAGGATTCGAAGTTGCATAATAAATCGTAGGCAGTGTCCACCAACCTTTAACTGTCTTCGTGGTGCGATGTATAAGGTGTTGATTTTCGGTGTGAGCATCCTGGGTTCGAATCCACGGACTGCCACATGTGTCTGTAAATTTCATTAATCGATTTTAGGAGTATGGTTGGTTGTTGGAAGGAACATAATAAATGCATATATAAAATGGCAGAAATCACATGGAATCGATTCCGACATTGCAATTAAAACTTAATAAAGTTACGTGTGTGTGAATAAATATATACAGTATATAGCTTATTAATTTATCATATATATAAAGGCCTAAGCATATTATATGAACATTATAAAACCTAGCTATATCATAATGTATATTAATTATGATATAGAGAAAAGTTTTCCTTTCATAATAATGTCTTTAACTGGCCTTTCGAATATGATTATAACTCAGAACATTCAAATGAACAAGGTGAAGGTGAAGGTATTGAGGATGTTTTTAAAAACTTTCACCCAAACGATGTTGGATTATTCGTCGCTCTGCAGGTATTCGGCTATACAATTTGTAAATATATAATTATTGTAATAAAATATCCTAAATATCTATGTCTTACTAAATTTCTCTATATGAATTATTTTGTGAGGTAAAGAAATCAGATGTTCTAGCATGGTGACGAATACGAAATTGCATTTTTCAAGGGACGCTATCATTCGGGCGGCCAGCGACTTTCGGCGCCAACAGGAGGACAAGGGAGTTGAACCTAAAGGTAAACACTCACATACATCTATATTTTATACATATTCTGCATTTAAATATGCTTTCCAAAAACTCCAGGTGCATTTTGTAAAGTGGATAGTCGCTGGCTTAAGATAGGTGTAGATTATATATGTAAACGGAGGGATTGAACATATAGTAGTTTACGCTAGACTATAGCTATGCCCTTTGTTTTCAAAATTTCTGGTATGTAGGCTACTCGTGTTAAAAGCTTAAAATGTACTAATTTTGTCACATTACTCATATAGGCTAGTATACTACCCATGATTCATTCGGTGCTGGCTAGGCCATGTCCATGAATCCTGATCAATTTGGCTTGGATTTTTAATTTCATGTGTTTTGTACAATTCAAAATCCAAGCTAAGTTTTGCCAATAGCCTAGCCTACTAGGCTATGAACACTTCAAAATCCTAGCCAAGTTTTGCCAATAGCCTAGGCCTATGTATTGATATTAGTAAACTAGTAACTCATAGCCTAACCTACAACCAATGATTAACCTACTGACTGCATGGTAGGCTAATTCTTCAGAACAGGCTAGGCCGAGGCTACTCGATGATCTACCTAACCTAGCTAACATTGGCTAGGCTAATATATTTTAAGAATTGGGTACGATTTTACTTACAGGACACTCATTTGAAGGTACCACCCAGGATTTAATACATAGGCTACTGTATTTGTTTTCGGTTTCCACACATCCAACACAAAGCTACACCTTTTTCTGGTCCGGTAATAGGCCTATGTATAGTATTGAAAACGATATAGGCTAATAACTTTTTAAATGTGGTTTTCGACGAGAATAAAACGGCGCGTTTGTTCCGAAAATCGCCGGGAGTCAGTCGTCGCTTCCGATCGTCGGTTAATTTGTTTATTACGGGACGCTCGACGACACATGACAATATTGTCATTAACCTAACCTGGGGGCTGCCGCCTGCCGCCCCCAGACCCCCGCTGCTGCTCTAACTAATGATATAGACGACATAAAATCACTATAAAGTACTGCGGTAGAGCGAAAACCACCTCCATGTCTCCACACTCCGCCATTTTAAGTCGACCACCAAGGCGGGAGGGAAGTAGCCTAGGCTAACTTTGAGCGTAAAGTAGGCTAAACAAAGTGACGCCGTTACTTCCACGAACGCAACAGAATTATCTTTATATTTCGTCTCATATTATTAATATTAAGTGTCCCCATTGTTTTTTTTTTAGTGTTTCGTACACCAGAAAAGGGTGTAGCTAGCTTGGTGTTGGATGCGTGGAAACCGAAAACAAATATGTATTAAATCCTTGGTGGTACCTTTCAAATGCGTGTCCTGTAAGTAAAATCGTACCAAGAATTGTTCTGTAGCTTAAGTTAATTATTTCGTATTCTCCCTTCCCTACCTAACAAACCAACCAACCATAACCTAACCTAACCTAACCTAACCTGATTTAACCTACTGTAATTACCTAACTCATTTGCCGACCCTAAGTGTGAGTCTGAAGTAGCATAGGCTATTTTGGAGAGTGTTTGAATTTTGGAGAGTGTTTGAATCAGAGTCCTACAGTACAGTAGGCTAGGATAGGCCTAGCCTACTTCTACAATTTCTGGAGTTGGAGATATTTTCACCGACTCCATCATTCTGCATTGTGCATTCTACCCTACTTTAGGCCTTTATGCAGATGTATATTGTAGGCTATATTATACTATACTATAGTATTATACTATAACATAGCCTAACTATTTGTCCTGATTCTTTATTTTAACCTCTTCAGCAATCCATGTCATAAGTTTTAATTTTAATCTGGTTTATATTAGCCTAATAGCCTAGGCTATTTTGTTCAGTTTAAAAGAGGTTTCATTAAGGCATAAAATAATCATCTAAACAACATAACCCAAACTCACCTAGTATTATTAGTGGGGCAACTAGTTATCACAACACCTATTAAAATCTGCATTCAATATTAATTCTGATTTAAATTTCAGCCAAGTGAAGGCTGTGCGATCCTTCCCTGTACATACCAGAACTTGGTTGGATCTTGTCAGTCACTACAGTATAGGCCTATTTGGTCTCAATCCTGGTGAGACCGCTGAAAAAGGGTGAGTCGAGTACCGTACACAGTCTGTCAATGAATGAAAATTTGATTTGGATATGGTTCTATATTGAAAGGTATGCATTTATTTATTTATTTATTTATTTACATATATTTAGTGGTACGTATAGCACAATTTTCATTAGCAGGACACGTGCATTGCACAATTTGTTTGTGATAATTGAGGGACTGCTGTACTGTACAAAGTACTGGTACCAGCAAATTTCTCAGCATTGGCATTGAAGTTTTTCAATGTTATATAATTATGTTTTCAATAGAGGTGGACCTGATATCCGAATCTGCATCCGCATCTGCCGATATCCGCATAATTTTTAACATCCGCATCCATGGATTCGGATGTTATGCGGATACCTTGAATATGTAACTACTAACTATATATAATGTTATTATTATATTCTTGGTTCCCCTATTTCTTAATTTTAATAAATTAATGATATATGTTTACTCATCTCTTACTCTCTTAAAATTGCTATCACCTGTTGCTAAAACTCTTAATGGCTGAAAATATCTGATTCCGCATCCGTAAATAAGGAAAATAAAAATCCGCATCCGCAAATACAGTATTGAGAAATCGACATCCGGTCCAGCTCTAGTTTTCAATATTGTAGCTACTTTGTGTTGCCTGTAAAGTAATTTACCTTCTGCTATCTTAGTCTTGAAACTAATATGTACATTTTATTTTTTCAGATTATCTAACACTTTCTATTTCTACTACTCCTACATTTTCTCATATTCCTAATGACAAACTCTTACAATACCAAAACTTGGAGGCAATTTCAGTTACAAAAAGTGAAGATTACTTCTGGTATGTATTTTAATTCTAGATAGCCTGTCCTTATGATATTGCTTTTATTTTATAGATAAAATCAGAAAAACTCTTTTTATCTCCCTTTTGTATATACTGTACCTATTTATTTAGCTTTAGGGGTCATCAATATTAAAATTATTACATGCAAACTCCTTTACATTCAATTATGGACCACTGCAGAATCAGCTAACTAGTGCCATTATCTATCAGTTCCAGCAGTACCATATGGTTAAAAGTAGCCCCAATACACTATACTTTCAATACTTTTTGTATATATATAATAACATTATTTGTCAACAGCCTACTGGGCAAAAGCCCTCATAAGGCTGGGTCAATACTTTTTGATGCAAGTAAATTGTTGCAAGTTTTACATTTTCATAACCTCTTACTATCAAATTGTACCTGAATAAACTCAACAAATCATGAATCTAGCCTAGTGGTTGAAATATTCTGTGTCAGAGATGTGCAGTGGGTGAGATGTTTGACCACGGCTCATTGTATTTCAGACAGTTATGGAGAATGTGATAATTACACGCTTACGTCTACACTCGAGACTTCAGAGTACTCCAGTGATGATGAAGGTCATGGGAAGAGGAAACGGATTAAGAAGAATCTACCATAGGACTTCGTCAGCAGTCAGGACTTGCGTGGTAAGAACTAAGGAGTAATTTCATATTGATAAAGGTTAAAAAAAGTCATTGATAGCGCAATCCTGTACTTAACATTTGTCTTATTGTGCCGTTCCTACTAACTTCCTGTTTTGGTTTGTTTATTTTGCAAGTTTACATTATTATTATTAGTAGTATTGCTCCAACAAAGTTGCAAATTGTGTTGTAACCTAAAATTTAAACTTCATATTACTTATTTATATAAATTTTAATATTCTATTGAGTACACTCTAAAATCAGGACTGTGTGGTTAAGTTATAGATGACGGTATACAGTATTATTTTAATTTTAGGATAAAGTATATCTAATATTTTAACATTGGGTTTTAATAATTTGTAATACTTTTCCCGCAGTCACTAAACACATGATGCCAGTCTCGGAACAGACGCCAAACACAAACCTCCCAGAAAAAGTGGCTCCTGGTCCTTCACACATGTGCCAACGCCTCCTCCTAAGGTGCCTTTGAATCCCCAAGCTACCAGAAGGTCAGGGACAGAGGAGTCTGGTGCAGCTAAAGCTACGGTATCTAAATCGAGATCCATATAATCTGTTTTCAAATTCGTAAGTTAGTCTTACGTTATTGTATCTTTTTAATCCTGCTAATTTCTGATTGCTTGCCTTTCCCTGGGAAGGTGCCCCAAAAGGAGTTTCCCATGACAGAAATGACTACTAGCTGTCTTCCCTTTTACCTGCTACATACTTTGTCTACTACTACAAACTACAAACAGACTTAATCTAGCCCCAGCCAAATCCACCGCAACCCTGCTCACAAGTTGGACAGGAGAACACGAATACATCCCTCAACTCACCATAAACAACACACCCCTAACACATACACACACACCCAAAATCCTAGGAGTAACATATGATACTCATATGACATTCAAACAGCACACCACAAACATTAAAAAGAAACTGACACCCAGACTTAACGCCCTCAGGTCACTTGCTCACACAAAATTTGGACACAACAAAGAAACTACCACCACAGTATATAAACAATACATAAGATCAGTGATGGAATACGCAAGCCCAGCCTGGGCTTCTAACCTAGCTGAAACACATCATAAGACCTTACAGACTATTCAAAACAAAGCCCTGAAGATCATTACAGGCTGCACAGCTACTGCACCCACAGATCACCTACATCAAGAAACCAAAATCCTCAAAGTCAAAGACCATCTGGACATGAGAGGCACTCAATTCCTGGCAGCAGCCTCCACGAACCAAGACCACCCACTAAACTACATGGCAACACACCCACAGACACCAAGAAATATCAAAACAACACCCAGCACACGGTATCACACACAATTATTGTCCTCTCTCCCTCCCTGCCCACCCCGAACCAACATCCAGAAGCACATCCATACTCATATCTCTCACCGATCCATCCACTCACTCACAGACAACACACAGCTGCATGCACGACCTCCCGAAATCCATCCTTCCGAATCCTCCCTTCCTCGCGAGGACAGAGTCCACCTGGCCAGGCTGAGATGCGGACACCATCCAGCTCTCCTGAGCTATCAGAAGAGACTGGATGACTCCGTTGTCGACGCCTGCCCGGGATGTAACACAGCACCCCATACCATTAAACACATCATAGAAGACTGCATTTCACACAACCACTTACGCCAACAACACAATCTACACTCAATGAGAGCTCTGTGGGAAAGCCCGATCGTGGCCATGGCCTTTCTCAGGGACTCGGGGCTGTTCGGCCAGGCAGCTTAGGGAACAACAACAACAACAACAACAACTACTACAAGGGAATGATTTTAGTTATTTCCCGCCCTGGGGTGGGGTTCTCTGGGCTAACAGTAGCTTAGGTAGTTACTATGGACGCCAAGAGAGTGCCACACAGTGGTGGGATCAGTCGCGCACCATCACGGTAGACTAAATTATAATGTAAAACTTGCAAAATACTCAAACTAAAACTGGGACGATACAAGATAAATGCAAAACACTGATCAAAATCGCTATGTGGAAACGCTTAATTAAAATAACATTTTGAAATAAAAGAACACAATCCACCACATAGGGTGTACACAACTACATGCGTAAGTCAATTTGTTTCCCAAGTAAACTGATCGCACATAATAACAATGCACTATCGTCACGTTCAAGGAATTAGTCAATTTGGGAAGTCGGGGACGTTCTGGTAAATTTTTACTAAACTCTGCATGAATAAAGAAACTACATTAAGTGTCAAAATGTTCTATTAAGATCAAATTTGCAACTTGACAAGATAATAACAATAGTACAAAATACAAATATCACTCACTAACAATAGTGCTATCGGGTAGGTACCTGTAAGCCTATAGCATGCTTCAAGTGACCCCTAACAATTACTACCCTACTAATAACCTACATTTATTGTACGAATAAACTAAGGAAATCGCAAAAGCAAGCAATTGATCCTATCGACAATGAATAGATACAGTATACTAAATAACAATATTTGAAAATATGAAGAAGGCACAATAGATTTAAACAAAAGAGTACTCTTTTATCAAAAATAATTAATTCTAAAGAATAATAATAATAACAATAGAAAAAGTTAAATATTAATACATACAGACAAAAAGTAAGCAGAGGTTATAATAGAAACTTCAAGTTAATAATAATGCTTGATTAAAATTATTGATATCAAATTTTAGAATACAGTCACAATAATTGACCTTAAAAAGATTAATTTATGCAGCAATTTACTTGCAACAAACCTCTGTCTACTAAGAGTCTGTATAGTAACCTAGCTTTATTATTCAGGAATTACCTCTCTCGCATAGAGATTGCATGGCTTCTCATAGTAAAAATAATAATAAATGTGTTATAATAAAAACACTGTATTATAGGGATTACCTAGTCGATATATAGCATTTTCATACTGTATAATATATTATGAACTTTTCTGAAGAATTGTTCTATTTCGCAGGAGCCAGGAGATACAAAGTGAAAGCCCTGAAGCGTGTGACACATCTCCAGATCGAAGTGACAGCCCTGACCATCGTGGCAAGAGACACTTTAACAAGCAGAACCGAACTGATAGCCCTGATGAACGGGACTGAAGTGACAGCCCTGACCAGCGTGGCCAGCGACAGTCTAACAAACGGGACCTAAGTGACAGCCCTGACCATCGTGGCAAGCGCCATTCTAACAAACGGGACCGAAGTGACAGCCCTAGTCAAGCAAGCCAGAAGGACACTGTAGAAAGACTTATAGAAATGGATAAATACAACCGTCCTATGGAAATGAGATGTAAGTTATAATTTCTTTCAGTATTTTTTAGTAAATTTTGTTTTATATATATACTGTATATACAGTATATATACAGTATATATATACCCCCAGCTATGGGGTATGTGTCTGAGTATATACTGTAGATTGATAGATATACAGTATATACAGTATATTCTATGCATTATACTCTATGTCAAAGGAGTACAAAGGAAATCAAGCAACAACAGATCTAGTGACCCTTCTAGGTTGCTTGTCCTCCAAAACACTGAGGATCAAGTGTCCAAACAGTGGTTTAGAGTGGGTAAGGGAACATTGGAAAGGGAATTACTGCCCTGGAACTAATGTCCGTGGCAGGATTAGGAAGTTAGTAGAGGACAGATGGGTTAGTAACTGAGGGGGGGATAAAATAAAGTTATTCATTTACAAACGCAGTCAGTCGCGGGTTTGATGAGAGATATTTGTCTAGGCGGAGTTTAAATTAATCAACGGTGATGCAGTCTATACCGTTTCGGGGAAGCCCATTCCACAAATTGACAACTCGATTGAAGAAGAAATTCTTAGATTCGTGCGAATTAAAAGATTTACCAATAATTTTGCAACCGTTTCCCTGCGTGTAATTAGATTGGTCGATAGTGAAGTACTTACTACAGTTCATATTGTCGATGCCTTTGATGATTTTGAACACTTGAATTAAGTCACCTCTTAATCTGCGCTGGGTTAAAGGAAATAGATTTAATTCTCTAAGACGCTCTTCGTATGGTTTGTTCTTTAGGCTAGGTATCATTTTGGTAACTCTACATTGAACTCGTTCTAGCTTGTTTATATCTTTTTGGTAATAAGGGCACCAGGATTGAACGCAGTATTCCAGAAGAGGGCGGACTAAGGAATTGTAAAGGGTTAGGATAACTTCTTTGGATTTATGCTCAAATGACCTGCCTATAAAGCCAATTATTTTGTTTGCCTTCTTAACAACTTCTGAACATTGTTGACTCGGTTTTAGGTTACTCGATATTGTTACTCCCAGATCGGTTTATCTGTTTACATTCTTAAGCTGAGTGCCATTCATCGAATAGTTTGCTTTCTCATTTAGGTATCCGACATGTAGTACTTTACATTTATCCGCATTGAAACTCATTTGCCAAATTTGGGCCCAACATGACAATTTATCTAGATTGTGTTGCATATCGTCAACTTGTTCTTTTGAGAGTACGCTATTTGCAATTTTTGTATCGCCAGCAAATTTTGAGATTGTACAGGTGAGACCCTCATCTATGTCGTTGATGTAAATTAGAAAGAGAATTGGTCCTAGTACCGATCCCTGGGGTGCTCCGCTACTTACATTGGTCCATTTAGATGCCTTACCGTTTATGACTACCCTTTGCTTTCTGTTGCTGAGCCAATTTTCTATCCATTTCAACACACCGTCTTGTATTCCATGCGCTTTTAGTTTTAGCAGTAAACGTTTGTGGGGAACTTTGTCAAAGGCCTTTTGAAAATCAGGGTATATAATATCTACAGCTTTACTCTCATCGTAGAGGTTGAGGAAATCGTGGAAGAAGTCTAAGAGGTTTGTTAAACAGGAACGTTTTTTACGAAAGCCGTGTTGAGTATCTTTAACCCTTAATTAGCGGCGAGCAACATAAGTCGAGTTAAATAAAGCTGGACTATGTGGCGGCGCTCGACATAGGTCGAGTGGCAATTTCAGCACGTAATGTTGCTGAGAGAGAGAGACAAGTGGTGGCAGGAGAGTAGCGAGCGTATGACTGCTCCAGACCACCGCGGCGAACATACTGACACGAATCCCAGCTCCCTCCTCCCTCTCTCACTCGCTATATAAGGAATTGTATCGGGAAAGTGGCTAATTACTTGCTTTTTGCACTCGCGTTGCACGGTTATTGCAAGAAAACTAGCCATCATAAAAGGATCGTTATGGTGTCATTCGAAAGCTCTGTTTATGCCCTTTCAGGGATAGATACTTGTTTTACGTTCTGGGTCTTATTTAGGCATGAAAATGATCACGTAAACAGCCCTATTTTGGCTGAAAACACCCCGCTGGGCGGTACATATAAATAAACCGCATAGGCCGCTCTTAAGGTGTTAAGTATGTTATTTTCCTCTAAGTGATTTACGAGTCTGTCTCGTATGACCGTTTCTAGCATTTTACATACAACCGAGGTTAAGCTAATTGGACGATAGTTACTGGGTAGGGATTTGCTGCCTTTTTTGAATATCGGTGTTACGTTGGCTAGCTTCCACTGATCAGGCATAGTTCCAGACTGCAAGGATTTATTGAATAGTAATGTCAGTGGTTTGGAGAGCTCATCCTTAGCTTCCTTTAGAACTCTAGGCGAGATTGTATCAGGTCCTGGCGTTTTATTTACCTTGAGTTTATCTAAACAATTCAATACTTCTCTCTCTGTAATGGTGATATTGCTTAGAACATCTGAATTATCAATCTCTCGCCGATTCGGCGATGGTGTAGGGATATCACTGAGGTCTTCTGTTGTGAAAACTGATGCAAAGAAGGTATTGAGGGCATTACTCATTTGTACTTCGTCTTTGGTGTATTCTCCATTTTCATCGACTAACGGTCCAACAGTTGAAGTAACTACTTTTTTCTTTCTGATATAACTATAGAATTCTTTCGGGTTTGTTTTACTTTGATTCGCAATATGTAACTCTAAGGTCTTTTTACTTTGCTTAATTAACTTTTTGGCTTTGCGTCGTAGCTCTACAAATTTCAGCCGTTCTTCGTCATTTTGTGAGGATTTGAATCTATCATTAGCAAATTTTTTAGCAAGCAGGCAGTTTGAAATATCTTTATTCCACCATTTGGGCTTATTATTATGGCCTGGACGCCGTATATTTGATGGTATGCAGTCTTGCACTGCTTTTAGGTAAGTGGTTTCGAATAACTTCCAAGATGTATTTATGTCGTTATTGTTAATTAAAAAGCTCCAGTCAGTTTCTTTAAACATAGCTCTAAGTTTATGGAAGTTTGCTTTCTTGAAATTAGGGACTTTTTCGATGCTACTATTTGGTTCGTTACTAGTAAACTTTAAAGTGAAACTTATCGTACGATGGTCGCTGTTACTTAATTCATCACCAACATTCAAATTCTCTATCAATTCTTCTTTTGTTGCAAGTACAATGTCAAGAACGTTATTACCACGGGTCGGCGTTCGAACAAATTGATAAAGCGAACTCTCTTGCAAGTTCGTATACAAGTCATGTCCGGAGTGTGAAGTAAGAGTATCGCCCCACTTGGTCACAGGTAAATTAAAGTCGCCAAAAATTACGGTATCTTGTGAGTTACTTACATCTGCAATTTGTTCGTAAATTTCTCGGTCAGTTTGCACTGATTGAGCTGGAGGTCTGTATATTAACGCAAGTATTATTTTTGTACCTTTATTATTCTTTATTAGCACAAAAGATGTGTCGACGTTCACAATTTGAGGTTTTGACACGAGGGTCGGGTTAAGACTTTCTTTGATATAAAATAAAACACCACCTCCATTTTTATTTATTCGGCTGTTCTCAAACATTACATAACCGGGAAGTGAATACTCTGCTAAAAAGTCTCTATCTTCTGTATTGAGCCAAGATTCTGTTATGCCAATCACATCATAATTTTCTGTAAACACTAGTTCCTCTAAATCTGAAAATTTATTGCGTATGCTACGAGCGTTTGCATAGAAAACCTTTAAAGTTGCGGTTTTAGAACTCACAGAACGTTCTTTCATCGAATTTTTGGTTCTGGTCGGATCTACATTTACATTCATGGCTGTTCTCGGTCCTCGGTCGTTATCCCTGGCGGTTTTGAATTTGGGTCGTGTTGGTGGAGCTTTATCCAAATTCGCGGTTCTTGACGGATTAGTATTTAATTCCTTTGTAGGTTGTCGTCCTCGCTGTCTTCGGTCCTCCTTCCTGGTTGTCCTGTGCTGAGTCGATTTCTTCTCCGAAAATCCTTCACCGCATCGTTGAGAAGACGCCCAAAACGTGCTGCTCCCACCTGGTTCTGATGAACTCCATCGTCCGAAAACAAATAGTCATCGTAGTAGAAATTGTCCCAGGTGTCGACGAATCCCACGTTCTCCTTCCTGCAGAGGTTTGCTAGACAACGATTTGTGCTGGTGGCTATGTTGTAAAATCGGCTCTCTACACCGAGCCGGGGGACGATTCCTGAGACGATGATCCTTGATGACTTCTCCTTAAACGACTTGATCAGCTGCTGGTACTTTAAAAGCAAATCTTCCGACCGGGTTCGCTGTACATCGTTGGATCCAACGTGGATGACCTACATTGTATTAGCAGGGGCCAGCTTTGATACTTCGTCAACTGCTGCAACTACGTCGTCCACACCACCACCAGGGATACAAAAACGCTTCCTGGTCTTAGGTGCCCTGGCGCAAAACTCTGTGAGCAGACCACGTATCATCGAGTCTCCCACGAGCCGGACTTCTTCTATTTCCTCTTCGTCATCTGAGTCTGTGAGTATCTGGAAACGGTTTTGACACTCGGTAATCGGTATGTGTTTCCTGGTCTTGGGGCAAACGTTGTTCCTCACGACACGGAAGTTGTCTTGAGGGGGAAGAGAGTTACTATTTGTATCTTGAGTATCGGAAACATCAGCTGAAGTGGCTACTGTAGGCGTTGAATTGTTGGCAGTTGACGTTGGGGCGTTGGTGGCTGCTGGAGTTGCGGTGACAATTGAAGTTTGTGGTACTCCAACGTTGAGTGTTACAAACTCTTGGAGTGATTCCAGCTTCATGGTGAGGACGTTGATCTTGTTGTAGGCTTCATCTAATTTCACTGTAAAATTCTCTCGTTGCTGGCAGAGCCGGCAGACTTGAAGATCGACAGTAGCAAACATGGACTCACCAAACCTACCGGCACAGTTCGCACAAGCGCGAGGCATGGTAACAGTCACTTTCTTCAGATCACTTCACTCACTTAAAAAACACTTCACTCACTTTAAAACACTTCACTCACTTTAAAACCACTTCAATCACTTCAACCGAAAACAAATATGCTGAAATACGCAGAAATAGGTTATCAGGGGTGATAGCCTAACCGAAAACAAAAATGTTGAGATACGCAGAATTAGGCTTCCAGGGGCGATAGCCTAACCAAAAGTTTTTTTTTTAAATTGAAATACGCAATAATAGGCTACCAGCGTTGAATAGCCTAACCGAAAATAATAAAATTGAAATTCGCAGAAATAGGCTACCAGGTGTGATAACCTAACCTTAAACAAGTATATGTATAACAGAATATGTAACTAAATATACAATTAACCAAATAGAGATTATATAAAAATAAAGTGTGACTTCACACAAGGGGTTAATATACTGTATCAACAGATGGCCCTGGTGTCACTGTAGCCTAGTAAAGCAGTAGCCTACTCTTTTTAGATAAAAAAGTGTATCAGTCAAAGGTTATTACAAGATCGTGCAAGCAACAACTAAAAATACAGATATATACTGTATAGCTACAGTAGGATACTAAATACAATATCTACAAGAGTTAATAATAAAACAGATTGGCTGGCTATAGGCTAGGCTAGGTTTGGTTTAGGTTAAAAACTTGGCAGGTTGGGTTAGGCTAGGTTAGTTTGTACAAATACCACCCTTAGCTTAAAGTAAAATCACTATGTCCACTATGAATAAGGTTTAGTTTCCTCTTTGGCCAAATTAGCTGGCATTTTATTTACGCTTTATAGAATATTCAGTACAGCAACACAATAAAATGTTATATGCACAATAAATCACCTAAACTGTAAACAAATGTTAGTGCAGTTTCTGCTCAAAATTAATTATTATAGCCAGCAATATGTATACCTTGTCACTGTTTCATATTTGTCTTAGTTTGGGATTTGTTTATGTCATTTCTTAGTCTTATATATATTTGTTCCCCACAGCATATCAGAAGCGGGTATTACAACTTCTGCTTGAGATCAGGAATAATCAGAACAACACGAGCTCGGGTGATGGCGACAAGCTGACTATCAAGCGGAGCAATTCACTGGAAGCAGCTCTGGCTCTAGAGGATGAACTGGGTGATCCAAGTTATTTCATATCTATGCGTAATCAATGTGTCCGTGTAGGTGGTTACAATAAGAGAGACATGGTTTCAAATTTGATGTGTAGGCTTATGACCAAAAACCTGATACGTGTAAATATAATAAGCCTGGTCAGAGAGTCAAGTTGCCATTTAGTAAAACAAAATTGTACAATATGATTCAGGACAGTGTTCTTAAGAAATTCTCAAATTCAACTGAGTATGAAATACAAAATTTAGTTGCAACAAAACTGCGCAACGTCCCAAAATTGAAAGCAGATGAAGACTAATTGAACTTGGATAAGGAGATTAAGTTGTGCTAGGTTGACTCTTTTGTCAGAGTGAGGGTTTGTGTTCTCTACTTCCCATAACCTTTTCTATCTTTTTCTCTCTCTACATTTCTTCTGGTGACAGGGGGCTAGGAATTCCTCTCCCTTTGTAAAATTCACCTACTCACCCAGACGGAGAAAGGGGCGAGGGAGCGCGAAAATGGTCCCAGACCCTAGGGTTCTGTCTCGAGACGGCCACCTCCAGCCCGGGGTATGTGCCTGAGTGTATTATAATGTAAAACTTGCAAAATAAACAAACCTAAACAGGAACGGCACAATAATAAGACAAATTAACTTAACAAAATCTATCTATTTATATACTCAGGCACATACCTTATAGCTATAGCTCGGGGTGGCCGACTCGTGACAGAATTGAACAGAAGCAACACAAAAAAAAACACATAAAACACATCTAGGTCGTCCAGGAGAAGACCCAGAGATCTCGGCCCATCCACCGCCACTGCTTCAATCTCTGCCTTTCTTCCGTCTCTTACATTCAGCAATAATTAAAAATACTCAGCATATCTATTTCTCACTTGCACACACTCCACTAATAACTCGCCATTTGCATCTTTCACCTACTCTTCCCTCTTTTGCTCTCCTTTTATTACTCTACTTATCTCCTTCCAGAACATCTTCTTTCGTTCCTCAACATTTTCAATCAGTCTTTGACCCCACCTTTCATTTGCACTTGTCTTTGCTTCTCTAATCTTTCTTTTCGCCTCCCTCCTTTTCTCCTTGTAGGCCTACCTCTCCCATATTTATATCAAGAACATTTTATATGTCATCATTTAATTTTCCTTGTGTGAGGGGGATATAATTTGGATAAATTAATCGAGCGACTTCATTAAAATTTAACATATTACAAACAAGAATATCGTCAATATATCTACTATTATTACTTAACAATTTAGCTAGTGCTAATTATGCTGGTATGTTATCTTTCTTATTAATTATCTAATTTATTTAAATTCTAAAGTAAGCAAGAATAAATCTGCAATTAAACGGCTAGCATTTCCACCCATAGGAATGCCTAATATTTGTTTGAAAATTTAGGGCCCAAATCTAACATAAGTATTGAAAAGGAGAAATTTAAGGGAATCTTTAAGTTTAGTTCTATCAAAATATACTGAACATGCATACATACAATACCTTTTATGAATTGATATTAGCTTGATCACTCTAGTTCTTTTTTAGTTATGAGAGGTTGGTGTCTCTGGCCTACCTATAATGAACATTGTATAACCCTATTCGTTAAGGAATGCACAGCGTTAAAAACTGCATCATATATTTAATTTAGAGGTCTAAAAAGCTAGGTCAGAATACATGTTTAAGGGTAATTTCTTGCCCATGCACAAGATTATGGATATACTGTATAGATTATTTTAGTATGAGCTAGTTTTAAAATTATTAATGTGAATTATTTGTACTTTAATGAATAATATACATTTACTAAACAACTATTATAATGTAAAACTTTCAAAATAAACAAACCAAAACTGGGACGACACGAAGATAAATGCAAAAGAACTAATCAAAATCGCTATGTAAAAATAATGCTTAATAATGATATGGATACAGTATATAGATTATTTTAGTATGAAATTGTTTTAAAAATATAAATGTGAATGATATGTATTTTAATAAATAATATACATTTGATAAACAACTATCCAATGATGTGGATATATAGATTATTTTAGTATGAGTTTGTTTTAAAAATATGTATGTGAATGATTTGTGCTTTAATTAACAATATAAATTTAATAAACAACTAATCTATGTATTATTTAAAAAAACTATATATTTACTTATTCCTCAGTGTCCAATCTTGTGCAGACTATGAATATATTGCACCACATCCTAGCAGGCTTGGTGTGTTCCCTCATTAACTATATAACTTTAACTATATTGATATATTCACTATATGAATCTTTCATGACATAATTATGTATATAGTCTGCACAGTAAGGACAATTAGCCCCTTGAGGATTATGACGCATGTTGACAGTTTTCTGGCTATCATTAGACTATTTTATACGTCTTAGGAAGGCTAACTCCCACAAGTTCTTTCTAAGCTGAATGAAGTACTCTAATAATAGCCAGAATAAACTGTCAAAATGCGTCCTAATTATCAAGGGGTTAATATAGATACTAAGTCGATTAATTCAGGTGAACATACACATGATTTGCTCCACTAAATATTACCTAGTATTACTCATGAATTTGGGAATGTGTAGTACACATGGTTAAATTCTTGTGAATCCAATTTGCATATCAGATCAGATATCCGTGTCATTAACACATGGTCGAGCCACATCTTTTACTCGTAAATTATGTGACATTTGCCCACTGGGATGTGTCATTTCTGCTTTTTTCTATGTGTATCACCACGAGAGCTTCGAGCAACAATTCCACTGTTTAAGCGTGCGTGCGTATACACCTTGTAAGGAATAATCATTCAATGCTCGTTTGTGTGTGAATGTGTGTGCACCTGGATGGGGGATGACTTAGACCAAGACCAGCCGTACCCTCTCCCTTTCTTTCAGTCCCAGACTGACCGTGGTGGTAAGAGGCAATCACGTGAGAGGTAGAAGAAGGGGGAGGGGGGGGGGGGGTGCTTATGGTTCAACGATAAGGGTGGGTGGGGAGGGGCTGAGAATGGAACTTAGTTTATCACTAGGCCAATAGGTTCGTGATTGCACTATGGAAAATGTGATTACTTGGCGCAAACCATGTGGATGCTATTTGGTGCCACGCGTTTTTTTTAAGAGTTAATGATAAAGCTCTAAGTAAAGTATAATCAATAAAGTGCTCCTCTTCAAATGATGTCAGTTGACATGAGCAAAGACCTTGCTCCTTACAAACAACAATGTAACACCATGGCTTATACGGTCTGCCGATTGTGACACTAAATCCAGCCTCATGATTTAAATGATTAATCTAAGCTTGTTTTTGTTACTAACTTGCATGTCATTGGTTCAAATTACTCTTTACGCTATGATATTTAACTTATTGCATGGTCTCCTATAAATAACATTAGCAAAATATATTTGAATGTCAGCGTATGTTACATATATCACAAACTGTTGCTATTTCAAACACATTAAAAATGCCATGCCAAAACTCATGAAGATTGTCAGACATAGATAATTTACATGTAAATACTGTGTCACGCATCTCACTAATTAGGTATTAAGGAATCGTATTGGCCTTCTAATGTTAGTTTGTTGTCTTCCATAGCTGAGCTCAAATAGGCATTGGGAGGTCAATTACGCGGGTGTCAATGCTTTATTTCATTCAGGGTTTCGTTCGTTCATTTAGTTTCCTTTCTGACTACAATACTATTAATTCAGTATCTCATTTGGCTGTTCATATGTATTTATTTTAAGGTTCACAGTTTCATTCTGTTCATACCAAGTCAATCTTAGTTAAGTTAGTCATTTGTTAGCCAGTTCACTCCAGTCCTACAACAGGACAACATCAACTGTGCTTCTTACTCTCACCACGTGTAACAAGTAGTAACTATAAGTATTTATTTCTGTTTGATCTCTCGTCACAATCACCATTAATAGTCTCAGTGAACCTCGATTATATATCATTCTCGCTTTCCAGTAGCCATAACTTTAATATTTGATTTGTTGTAAATAGGTTTTATCTTCAGTTTTGTTTATTAAATTATAGAAATTTATTTCCTGTATATCTTGCTACCTTCTTAATCCTTTTTTCTTTGTTTTCTGTTTTACGTGTCGGAATCAGTATTTCACTCTTATCCATAAATCTGACTATCTAGAATATTAATGATAAATATTATTCAACTTGGAACCTGGTGCTGATACCGACAAACGTAACAATGGTGCCGTGACCAAGGATAATCGAGGTTGTTTACTGTGACTGTACTTCTCATAACTACAGTGAGTGCGTGAAGTGAAACCATGAAACCGAGCCTTCCAATTGGAAACTGTTAGTTGTTTACCTACACTGCATTCGCTTCTCTCAACATCATCCTGAATATTAGTGAACCGTGATAATATTATTACTTGTAATAATTATAAATTATTTTGTGAACTCTTCATTCAAGTCGGTTATATATATATGTTAAGTGGTTGTATACAGCTCTTAATTCTCTCTCCTCACGTAAACATTATTTTACGAAACTCGCTAAATGAATTAGCTCAAATGAATTGATAAAATTCATAACCGTTCATATCACCGGCTTGTTTACCATAAGAAGCACTTATCTAGACATTTCGTGCTGTTTCAAATACCATCGTCTTTCATAGACTCTTAACACGGTTCACTATCATTCATGCATAAATTGCATTACTAGCATTTAATTTAATTCGTCTTGGATACGCTTGGGGGAACATTCTACCTCACTGGCTATCAAGGTACGTAATTTTCGCACATGTTTGGAGTTTGTCTTTTGTTCTACTTCTGTTTTTTTATGATCAGCTACTATTGAATATTAGAGAAGATGGCTAATTTTGATGTGGTGGACTTTATAGAAGATCCTACCATTGACAAAATCTTAAACAAAACACCAAAAAAGATGACTGGAAGACTATAGCACAACATTATAAAGTAGAAATCGATGACCATATGAAAACTGGTCAATATACAGGAGGCGCTACAATATTGGTAAAAAATTAAGCTCCATAGCATGTGATTAAGCGATTTTTTTTCCAAATTTTTGATGTTGGTGTCATTCCCAGGAAACTAACATAATACATATTATATGGATATTTACGTTTTAAGGGTTTGTTTACACTTCTTCTTTTTCGTCTTCTTCTGGGAGAGCTGTTTTGCGTGACTGTCAGTCAACAACTGAGACATCTGGTGGAGAATGCAATGAACTATACTGGTGGCGTCTTGGCGAAAGTATACACCCTACCTAATTCATGCCAAGAGTACTCAAGTTCACTGACATTTGATGTCTATCGACCAATCGGGTGATGCCATGATTTGGAAAACAGGTGGCCCGGGATATAAGCTATCAGTTTGACTCTGGCCAGCTTGTGTAGAGGGTGTGAGCCGATCAAAGCTTTTTCCACCGTCTTTAAAAACACTGAGGCTGCTTAAGACATTTTCGCCTTCCAATAAGTGTAAACTGTCCAAAATGCAATAACCAGTGTTCCAAATACAGCCGACTAGGACAGCTGGTTTTGAAATGCACATAGTTTTTTGACATGGAAAAAATTCGAAACAAAAATCCACCAGCTGTTGACCAAGATGAGTGGTGATCGAGCGGCCAGCCAGGCAGCCACTCAAGCCAGTACCTCTGTTCATTAAGGTTAGTTGGTTGGTTGGGACAATATAAAGGAGACGGACCACAGCTAGCTCGGAATCTTAATGGGTGATCGCAATGTAACAAAGTATAATATTTTTTTCGCATAAGTTTAAACTGTCATGCAAGGGCTATTTTTGTATCCTACGTACTGGGTACTTTGAACCCTTAGTAGCTGGCATGCAAGGGCTAGTCTTGTATCCAACGTACTGGGTCTAGGTTAGGTTAGGCTGATGTTAACTCCATTCTTACTAGGTTAGGTTAGGTAAGGTTGTTAGGTTAGGCTAATGTTAACCCCATTCTTACTAGGTTAGGTTAGGTAAGGTTGATCGGTTAGGCTAATGTTAACTCCATTCTTACTAGGTTAGGTTAGGCTAATGTTAACCCTATGAAAACTCAAACTAAGATTTTATTAAGGTTACTGTGTAATTTTAACATGAACATTAGTAAAATCCGAGCCAAGTTTCGTCAAAACTTGGCTCGTGTTTTCAAAATGTCGGGTTATATGGGTATGGACATTTACAAAACCCGAGCCAACATTTTAATAAGGTTACTGTGTCATTTTCATTTTTAAATTAGTTAAATCCGAGCCAACTTTCGTCAAAACTTGGCTCGGGTTTTCAAAAAGTCAGGTTTTATGGGTCTGGAAATTGACAAAACCCGAGCCAAATTTTGGTTACAAATGAGTATTATCGTGTTCTATACGCTTTTTACCCCTCAATTTCCCTGATCTTCCTAGCCCTCCCCACTATCGGGGGGCATGTCTTTAGATTGATGGATAATGGGTAAATGCTTAATTTCCATTCAATTTCATCACTAGATTAGACTAAAACACCAAAATCAAAATACAAAAAAAAAAAATACCTGAAAAACACTTTGTTGCGTCTCCTGTATATTAACCAAAACAGGATCTTAAAACAGTAGTAATGCAAAGCCTGGTAGCCTCTCGTATACTTCCGGCAGGTGCAGTAGGAGACGGTAGCAAATTGTCAACACAGACTGAAGCAGACAAAGACCGAGAATTTCAGCTAAGAATGTTCGTATTAGAAACTGGAAAGGAAGAACGAAGGCTAGAAACCGAAGAAAGAATGCAAAAAGTAGAATCGGAAGAAAGAAGGCTAACTTTAGAAATAGAACTAGCTAGGTTGAAAAATCAAAATCCACCTACTCTTCCACCACAAAATATTCCTCCAAATCCTAAGTTGGAAGTCTCTAGAGCGAGTCGTATGGTCCCTTGTTTTGATGAGAAAGACCCTGAGACTTTTTTCAGACAGTTTGAAAAGACTGCTTCTACTCTTTAGAGTGGCCAGAAGACTATTAGACTATACTTATGCAGATAGTTTTGAAAGGAACAGCGCTAGTATACTCCAATCTTTCCATGGAGGAGTCAAAGGATTATAAATTTGTGAAGCAGACTGTCTTGACTACCTACGAGTTGACAATTGAGGGGTACAGACAAGGTTTCCGTAACATGACTAAGATCCCTGACCTTACATATGTAGAATTTGCCGATAACCAACTAAGAGCCTTTGAAAAATTGCTAAATGCTAGTCAGGTGTGTGATTTTCATCAACTTAAAAATTTAATGATTATGGAAGAATTCAAAAGACTAATTCCACAAGACATTAAATTGCATGTAGAAGATAGAGATCACGGAATTGCACAAGGCTGCTGTCACGGCAGATTCTTACTCCTTGATACACCGTCACAAACCCTGTAAAAAGTGAGTAAGAAACTTGTAAAGTCTGGCTCTGGATTCATTCCCAGGTCTCCGCATGGTACTGGTACTGGTAGACCTTATGTAAGCTCAAAGTTCCCAACTTCCTCCAACAACACTGGTAAATCAGATGAAACTTGTACATACTGTAGAGAAGGACACAATATAACTGTGCCGTGACAAGCGATGTAGGTTATCTGTTAACTATGTGCCAACATTGACTAACCAAGGTACAAAACCAAAACCACAACTTAATGTAAGCGTAGAAAAGAAGTCTGTACCCACAAAAGACAGCCAGCAAGAAAAGCCAGTAGGTAGCTTCTCAACTGCAGGAAGTAGTGCTGGGGATCCTTTTGCAGGATTTAAATTTCCAGGAAAGATCTCCCTCCATAGTGATCAGGCTAACACGGACATAACTATATTACGTGACACTGGTAGTTTTCAGAGTATCCTGACTTGTTTCCTAGCTGTGCCGTCACACGAGCACAAGCTAAAAATGCACCATCTGAACCTGTAGTGGATTTTCAGGCTCCTTCCTCGGACAATTTTAGCAACTTGCCCATCTCTAAGAAAACTTAATTAAGGCACAGAAAAGTGACCCTTCATTAGCTGGATTGTTTGTGAAGGTGCTTGAAAAGGCTACTGACAATACATCCTTTATACTTTTTCTGGAAGGAGTACTGATGAGAAACTTTAGACCTATTGATTCTCCAGCAGAGGATTTGGCATCTGTAAACCAGGTTTTAGTACCTACATAATTTAGGGATAAAATAATTAGCTTAGCACATGATGGAGTACATGGTCACCTAGATGTCAAGAAAACCTACCACAACGTCATTGCTAATTTTTTTCTGGCCTAAGATTAACAATGACATCTCCAAATTCATAGTCCTGTCACATATGCCAGTTGGTAGGTAAACCAAACCAGCCAATACCACCTGCTCCTTTACAGCCTATACCAGTTGTGGACGAGCCGTTTGAGAAGGTGATCGTGGACTGCGTGGGTCCTCGCCTAAAACTAAGAAAGGTATTCAGTATCTTTTAACAGTGATGTGTGCTACAACTAGGTTTCCTGAGGCTATACCTCTTAGAAATATTCAGGCAAAGTCCATCTCAAATGCCCTGGTAAAGTTATTTACACCGTACGGAATTCCAAAGGTAATCCAGTCTGACCAAGGGACAAATTTCTAATCGGATCTTTTTTCTAGAGTGATGAAGGAATTGGGAATCGAGCAGTATCAATCTACGCCAATCTTGAAAAGCAGGCAGACTGGGACGAAGGTATTTCCCTGCTTCTATTTGCAATCAGAGATAGCAAACAAGAATCACTAGGTTTGAGTTTGAGTTACTATTTGGGAGAGAGGTGAGAGGTCCTCTGAGGGTTTTGCGAGAAACTTGGTTTGAACCAAAACCCTTGGATACAGTCTCTCGTACAGTCTCTCAGTATGTGGACAAGTTGAGGGAAACTATCCAAAGTTCATGAAATTGCTAAAGCTAATTTAAAGACTAGTCAAACCAAGATGAAAGCAAATTATGATAAGAAAAGTAAAGTCAGAAGCTTCAGTGTCGGTGAAGAGGTTCTAGTGTTTTTACCCATTCAAGGTAGTCCACTGAGTGCAAAATAGTCAGGACCTTATGTCATTAAAGAAAAGAGTAGCGAGCTAAACTGCATCATTGCCACGCCTGACAGAGGCGCAAAACAAAAAGTCCATATAAATCTAATTAAGCAATATCATTCCAGACATTCACAGCCAGATTGCACAGTGAACTTAATTGTAGATGTAACAAAGCCAATGATGTTTGCTGACCAAAATAAATCCTGTATAAATGTACAAACTAACACTGATTCTGTACACATAGGTAGTCCTACAGGATGCGATCTTCCGTTGGACAACACTCTAGCATTGCAACAGTGGGAGGAAAAGCTGACGCACCTTACTACCTCTCAAAAAGAAGAAATTTATAATATCTTGCAGAATCATCCATCCATATGCCGAGATCACCTTGGAGAATGTACCCTAACTGAGCATGATATAACTATAGTGAATGATGCTAAACTTATTAAACGGTCTCCATACAGAGTCCGTCCTGAGAAGCGTCGACATCTCAGAGAAGCTGTGCAGTACTTGCTGGGCAACAACCTGGCCGAGCCCTCCTACAGCCCATGGGCCTCTCCGTGCCTGCTGGTGCCCAAACCGGATGGTTCGGATCGACTCTGTACAGATTATCGGAGAGTCGACCAAGTTACTCCGGTAGACTCTTACCCTCTACCAAGGTTGGATGACTTTGTTGATTCAGTAGGGCAAGCCACATATGTCACAAATATTGACTTGCAGAAGGGATATTACCAAATCCCACTTTCACCTGAAGCCAGAACTGTTTCTGCTTTTGTGACTCCAGATGGCCTATTTCAGTACATCAGAATGCCTTTTGGAATGCAAAATGCACCAGCAACTTTTCAAAGAGTAATTAATTATGTCATTCGAGATCTAGACTGAGTGTTTGCATACCTTGATGACCTTCTTATAGTTTCTGATTCCTGGGATTCACACTTAATAAGACTTTATACCTTGTTTACCAGACTGAGTGATGCGGGCCTTACCATCAACCTGCAGAAGAGCGACTTTGGGCGAGGTACGGTGACCTACTTGGGACATGAGGTTGGCCAAGGACGAACCAAACCAAGGGCTGCCAACGTCGAGGCTGTCCTGGGCATCCCTCCACCGACCACCCGGAAGACCTTGAGGCGGTTCTTGGGGATGGCGGGCTTCTACCGCCACTTCTGTCCCACCTTCTCCGTAGTTGCAGCTCCCCTGACTGACCTCATCAGCCCCAAGCGACCCTACAAGAGGACTGAGGCGTGTCAAGAGGCGTTCGACAACATCAGAATACTACTCTCCAGCCACCCGGTTCTACATGCACCGGACTTCTCCAGGCAGTTTGAACTACACGTCGATGCCAGTGACCGGGGTTGTGGTGCAGTACTACTTCAACAGGATCCTGTTACAAATATCCTCCATCCTGTAGCCTATCATAGTTACAAATTTCAGAGAAGCCAACAGAACTACTCTTCAATAGAAAAGGAGTGTTTGGCTATTATCTCTGCTTTAGGAAAGTTCAATGTTTATGTCAAAGATACAGTACATCCTTTAATCATCAGGACAGATCACAATCTACTTAAATTCATTAATAGCATGAAAAATCAAAATCTAAGGCTAATGCGGTGGTCCCTGTATCTACAAGAATATAATAAAATAATTCAACATATAAACGGGATGCAGAACATCTTGGAGGACACCCTATCTAGAGTTTATAGTGATATTATGTAGTGACATTCTTCCCCTCCATAATATCACTCTAGGGGTGGAGGTGTCACGCATCTCGCTAATTAGGTAGTAAGGAATCTTATTGGCCTTCTAATGTTAGTTTGTTGTCTTCCATAGCTGAGCTCAAATAGGCATTGGGAAGTCAATTACGCGGGTCTCAATGCTTTATTTCATTCAGGGTTTCGTTCGTTCATTTAGTTTCCTTTCTGACTACAATACTATTAATTCAGTATCTCATTTGGCTGTTCATATGTATTTATTTTAAGGTTCACAGTTTCATTCTGTTCATACCAAGTCAATCTTAGTTAAGTTAGTCATTTGTTAGCCAGTTCACTCCAGTCCTACGACAGGACAACATCAACTGTGCTTCTTACTCTCACCACGTGTAACAAGTAGTAACTATAAGTATTTATTTCTGTTTGATCTCTCGTCACAATCACCATTAATAGTCCCAGTGAACCTCTATTATATATCATTCTCGCTTTCCAGTAACCATAACTTTAATATTTGATTTGTTGTAAATAGGTTATATCTTCAGTTTTGTTTATTAAATTGTAGAATTTGATTTCATGTTTATATTGCTACCTTCTTATTTTTTTTTTCTACGTGTCTGATTCAGTGTTTCATTCTTATCCATAAATCTGACCATCTAGAATATTAATGATAAATATTATTCAACTTGGAACCTGGTGCTGATACCGACAAACGTAACAACTGTATGTTGTAAATTTAAATATTTGGTGTCACTTTCAGCACACTTAACAGCTGCACATTATATATCCTATGCAAGCTAACCTAACTTAATTTGGTAACTTTTCCTTCGGCTATATTCTACTAGACATTGGGGAGGTGTGGTATAGTGGTCTTGCTACTGGACTGGTAACCTAAAGGTCCTGGGTTCGAATCCCGATCCGTCAATGGGAATATATTACTGGGATAGAATTTGTGCTGTTTTTAGTTTCAGTACATCACTACAAAGCCCACCGAAACGCCTTAAAAACTCACTTTTTCCAATAAATTCGCATTGTATTGATATTCCCATCTTCATAATATGCTATGGTGGCTGTGCCTATTGAGTAAACAGCTCAATAGGTGTCGTTTGAGAGAGAGTCGGAGACTGTGAGATGGGATAGCGGGACAGTGGCGATGCAGATTTGAGTGGTCAGAGCTTGCACCGGGCCATAAGGTGACCACCAGGTGTTGTAGGTCTACGAAGGAAAGATCACAAAGGAGTGCTCAAACTGTCTTGATGTCTTCCTCACAGCCTGGAATATGACATCCTGGCTTCACTGTTGATCAGTTGAATCTACAGGCTTCAATCCTATGTCATAAGGTAGAAATTGGAATGTAAAAAAAAAAAATAAAAAAAAAAATAAGACTGTGTACATGGATATAAATTAAATCTGTTCATACACTTGCATAATAAACTATACTATACACTCAATATCTAAGAAACTAAGACATACTAAACAATCATCATAAAAACTCAATGTCTAAGAAAATAAGACCTTTACAACAATGGTAAAGACCTGAGCAGCTTATGGACTTCTGTACTGTATAATTATAATTAATTTATGTTTTCAACCTTAATTTCCATGTCGGCCAAGTCAACCTAAACGGGCATAGCTATAGTGAAGAAAATAGAAAGTAAGTGCAAATTTTGCATACATTGCATATTTTTGACATGCATTATAAATGTTTGCCTAGTCGCATTCTAATACAATCAATGGGAGCTAACGTTGTGGAGGCACATAGCTGCACTCACCATCCAACCCTTCTCCCAGGGGTTTCTCTGCATTAGTTCTCAGGCTGTTACTTGATAAATCCCAAGTAGTTCCCGAAATGAATGCTCGACCTTCCTCAACCATCAGTCACATAGTCTTCCACAAAGGTCCACAGGGTTGTTACCTACCAAAATCCAGCATAAACTGGGTCAACTTCAGGAGGTGGGCAATGTGAATAATTTCAGAGAGTTGGAGCTGGTTTGATAATTATGTGGTCATACCAGCCCAACCCCCTCCAACTTGGACCTTCTGCACAGGTAAAGATGTTACCATCTAATTTTTTTGAGAGAATCCACAACCACAAGACGATGAACAAAATCGTGGCTTCACCAGCCACAGTTAAGGATGACACTAGCAAGATGTATCCAAGACCTCTATTTAAAAGTCCCATACAAGTACAGACTGCATTGCTTCACACTTCAGCCAATGAGTCTCCAAAAGCTTAAGTTTTATTCATAGTCCAAGAGATCTTTAGACCCAAGGGATCCGACTCCACATGTAAAGAAAGAGATAATGAGAGTATCTCTAACTCCGTATACTGAGCAGCGGTCTTTACCTCCGGATCAATGGAAGCCTTGGGGAAAAGTATCATGTTCAGGAGTCTCCTTGTCTTCGATGAAGGCCTACCAAAGTAAGAGTCCCGTCCACCAGGAAGACAAAATTGAGATATTGCAGGGGGTGTAGTGTTTGTGTGTAAGAAAGTAAGATAGTGTGTATCTAAAAAGCAAGGTAGAATTGCACTCTGTGTATCTGAGGCACGGACTAAACAAGTCAGCAAAGGAGGTCAAGTGGTGATAGAGAGTTTTAGCAATCCTTATGCACCACATAAAGCTCTCCCTGGGAGTACTTTTTGTTCGGCTGGTTCAGTTCCGAACATAATATGAAGTATACAAGCGCTAGGAAGGGCTGGCCATAATTGACCACCACCAGGGATTATTATTTAGTAATATGGTGAATGAATGATGGCACTCAATGTGTAACCACATTACTGGGTATGATTAGGAGTAGTGGGCGTACACATTATTTCCATTATGTGTATTGTAATACAATATTTAACCCCACTATCTTGTAGTTTGAAAGATCGTCTACACCTTGATATACAATTAAGTATGTGGCAGAATATGTATAAGTGTACATATACCTGTAAATACAGTCCTCCTCTAGCACTCTTCTCTTCGCCAAAATGTAAACAAACCCGAGTCGATATACGCTTCAAGTCGCTGTGCAGACATCCGAACACAGGGTTTATCGTGACTCATCTAGAATATAAGTGCTAGTATGCGAATAATATCTATAGTCACGGTTTGAGTGATTATTATTGATGTTCTTTTGTTTGCCAATCCTGCTCATCATAGCACAGTAATTTATTATTTGTTGGTCAGTTCAAGTTGGTTGCCATCTTGAACGAGTGTGAAATGGGTGTATTAAGGTTATTGTCTTACGATTCGCGAAGTTATTGTATTTTCTGAGGACATAATTCATCACAACATTTGGTAAATAGTAGGGTCATTTGCTTGGAATCCGTGACCATTTTGTTCCTACCTTTTTCTCTCGATGGATTTGACAACCTGAACCATTTTAAAGGAAAATTAGCTCCTCTGAAAAATGACGGCTAACTCTGCTCGAGCCCAATATTCAAAATGGCCGCCAACGCCATCTTGAAAAACATGAAATGTAATATCTCTGGCATCAGATGAGCTACAAGAACGAATGAGGTGTCCTTTTTCACTAATTCTGGCATTACAAATCCACTGGAATGGTTATTGTATTGTATTGTATTGTATTGTATATTGTATTGTTATTGTATTGTATTATACTAATTGTACATACTAATCTGCCACTTCACTGTCACTACATGATTCACTGTATGAGCCACTATCAGAATCACTGTCCTCACTTTCGCTGCTATCATCACTGTTGTTCTCTGCCTGCGGTGTATATCTAATATTACTTTTTTACTGTTTCAGATGGATCGCATGCCCATCTGATGAAAATCGCCGCGTTGTGAAGTGACCGAAATAATGGATAATAAAAGAGAGAGTGAAGAGTTACCAGACAAGACATTAAATGAATACGAGTGCATTTTACTCTGTGGTAAGCGATGTACCGCAGATGATCGTTTGGAAAACATTACACCTGAGAAGTGGGAATCCATCCTGGAAAAGTCTTTACAATGGAAAGAACTTGATAAGTTTCAACATATACATGAAAATGTGGATTGGGAGAAGGGACCAAAGGGTCACCACATGCATAGCACTTGTTACGCATCATTATCCAGCAACCGCAAGCTCTCTCAAGCCGAAAAACCGCAAACACAAATCCGAGGAACGTCTTGAAAGAGATGAAGCATCAGATTAACAAGACCCTTCCCTCGAGGCCAGTGCACCTAAAAGGCTCCGCTCCAGTATGGGTGTCCTTCACGATAAGACTCTATGTGTGTGGTGCATGAAAGGGGCATACAAGAGTAGTGATCGTGACAAGCAGATTTTACTCCTATCAACAGTAGATGCCTGGACTAAATTCAAGTTACATACTGTCCGTCTGGAAGATGAGGTCATGAGATTGAGACTTGACACTCTGATTGCATCCATCCCAGATAGTCAAACAGCATTTGGGTTGGAAATCCGCTACCATCGTGCGTGCTGGCGCAAATATGTAAGCGACCACAAGCCCCTTTCAGATGAAAGCACTCAACATCTGCAGCGTGTAAACCTCCGAGAGGCCCAAGCTCTCTTCTTTCATCATATTCGTCAAGTCATCTTCAAAGACCATGAAATTCGCACACTGCAAGGCCTGCTGCAGGACTATAAGCGCATTATCTCAAATCACGGACATAACACAGTAGTAAAATCCAGCTACTTAAAGGAAATTCTCGTCAATGAAATTGGGAAAGACATCGGATTTCATGAACGCATTCAAAAGAATGTGAGTGAACTGGTATATGATACAACAGCAGCAGGTACATACATCGAGGTGGCAATATCTTCATTGGGTGTCAGCAATGATCAGTTGGTGATGAATGTTGCGGCATGACTCAAAGAGCAAGTCATCAGGACAAATACTATTCCCTGGCTCCCATATATACACGAGTTGGAGAGAGAAGAAGACCTCAGTGAGCTCCTGCTGAAGCTGCTCACATGGCTGAAACACCCAAATAAGTCTGCAATTGATGACAGTCCATCCGTCCGGTCGATTGCATCTATCCTCACAAGCTACATCACTGGAAAACGCACTGCATTTGAGATAAATCTCTCTGTCTTGCTACATGAACTGACCAAGAGTAGGGAGATAGTCGACATAATGCACAAAGATGGACTGGGCATCAGTTACAATGACGTACTTATGCTGCGAGATTTTTGGGTGGTCAATGACCTCAAGTGCTCATCTGATTGCCTCTTCGAACTAGCTGAGGGTAAGCCTGCTATCGCTATAGTCGACAACGATGACTTCAAGAGCGACACACTGACCGGTGCTGGCCAGTCACACCACACTAATATCATGTTTGTGCAGCCAGAATAATTTGATACAGAACTTCCTTCCGAGAATCACGAGGATAGACCAGTTCCCGGTGCCAACTTTGCATCAAACCTCTCGACAACTCTCAAAGAGCTCGGAAGTGAAATGCAAAAAGTCAACCCATACAAGACAGCGAAGCGTGGGGAACCACCTCTCAGGAAGCCACCAGCTGATCAAAGTACTCCTCCTCCTGAAACATCGGTGCAAAGAATTCGTGGTGTGATCCATGCATTGGCCAGGGCGCAAGATGACCGAACGAGACCTAATCCAGAAGAACAGACTGTGCCTGGGTTTTCAGGGTTTCACGCCAGCATGTCAAATGCAGATGAGAAGAGTCGAGCAATATACCACATGACCAATCCCAACCCACCCAGTAAGACAATTCTCAATTATGTGATGTGTAAGCTTGCAAAATCAATCGAAGACAAAAAGATGCCTTTTGCAATAATTGTTGGTGATCATCCTGTCTACGTGCTCATGCTAGAGTTGAAAAGTGAGAATGCGGAGCTGTTCAGCAAAATCTTACCATTCATGGCACCCTTCCACATCCAAATGTCGTTCATCTACACTATATACAAGAGGTTTAAGGGATCTGGCATCTCAGATGTGTTGGTGGCAGCTGGTGTTATAGCAGACGGGTCTGTTGATCAGGCCCTTCGTGGAAAACATGTTAAGCGTGGGGTTCGCTGCTTGCGACTATTCTACGAGACTCTGGTCCACCATGTCATAGACAAACGTTTGGAAGATTCCCCTCTATCTGAAGAAGTAAAGGCATCCCTTGCCAAGCTTCGACATCCGATTGATGCACAGGAACTTGCAGATGAACATGCAGAGCTAGAGAGAAATGCTGAGCTGAAGGACCTCGTTGATGCTCTCTTCAAGGACTTTGAGGGTGCCCCACAAGCAGAATACTGGATGTCATTCATAGAAATGGTTGAGGTTCTAACTCAAAATATCCATGCAATCAGAACAAGCAACTGGACTGAGTTCAAGTCCTCACTCAAGCTCATGCTTCCTTTGATGCAAATCTATGATAATGACAAGTATGGTCGGCATCTCCCCGATTTCACCGCAGTGCTTGATACCCTTCCTGTCGATCAGGCTGCATTCATGGAGAGTGGTATGTTTGCACAGTCAATGACAGGAAAACCATATTCGTGTGTCGCCCTCGACATATGGATAGAGTCAACAATGAATAAGGGCTCTAAGCTGAAGTCTGGTTGGTTGGCCATTCTGAACAATGAAAAGCAGCTCCTTTCAAACACTCGGAATGTGAATAACATCAATCGGGTGAGAACAAAGGTCCATCGCCATGATAATCGCAAGAAACAAGGAAAAGGGAAGCATGCTGATTGCTCGTCGAGTAAAATGAAGAAGGATGAACAAGCTGTACAGGATATAAGCGCATGTCTCACTGAATTCAAGTGTGATCCATTTGACCATACAAACAAGGCACTTCGATCCCTACAGTCAGGAATCCCAGCCTCAGACGCTCTCGCTGCCGACTTGAAATCGGCAAAGGAGGATGGCACAAGCAAACTGAAGCAGTTCTTGAATGAGAGAGTGTATTCCAAGACCAAGTCTCTCAACGACAGAGTTCCCCGTAGCAAGCGTTTGAACTTTTCAACTCAGGAATTGAAGAAAGCAGATGGTGATAACCTGAAGGGAAAGACTGAGGAAATGGAGCGTAATGCCTTGGCCTCTGTTCTCGGACTGGTTGAAACGAGTGGTGCCCTCAAACTTCAAGAAGTCCTGCAGCATCGTGTTACAGCCGAGTGCCTTTCCATCTTCAACGTCAATGGAACCATCTGTAAGGCACAGAATAGCAAGCTTCAACAAAAACTAACTATGACTGTCATTCCAGAGCCTGATGTATACACGTCTATAACTGTCTTCGTGGTGCGATGCATAAGGTGTTGATTTTCGGTGTGAGCATCCTGGATTCCAATCCACGGACTGCCACATGTGTTTGTAAAATTTCATTAATCGATTTTAGGAGTATAGTTGGTTGTTGGAAGGAACATAATAATTGATATGGGCCTCATCTGGCATCTAACAACTCCTACCATTGAAGACAGAGAGAAGGGAGACGGTACCAAGTATACCTGGGGAGATTATGCAGAGAAGTTGGTGCACTTCGTTCTAACGAGACACAAGCATGCTGAGCGCATCATTTGCGTCAATGATTCATATGATCAGAATTACACGATCAAGGACAGTGAGAGAATACTGCGCCAAAAAAACCTGCCAATCAGCAATGTCTTCATGAAGACAGAAGATAAATTTCCTTCTAGTAAAGTTTTCCATGCTCTCCTGGGTAAACCTGAGAACAAAATCCGCCTTCAGGCATTTCTTCAAACGGAATGCCAGAGAACAGCAGCAACAACTAGCACCGAGATCATCTACTGTGTAGTTGGCAGCACTGCAAAGAATCTCACCACAGGCAAGCTTGTGCCAGAGCTCACATGCTCCCATGCAGAGGCAGATACGGCAATGCTCACCATATATAGTGTGCACCGGTCAGACAGCTACACAGCAGCTGTCTTTCTTGACACAGAGGACACAGACAACTACGTGCAAGCGGCATATGTTGCTCAGAAGACAACAGGAATCCTGTGTGTGAAACGCAAACGTCAGCTTATCGATGCCCGATGTTTGTGCAGTGAGGCAATGGCTGCATCCATCATACCACTTCATGTCCTCACTGGGTGTGACCACAACTCTGGCTTCTATGGAGCAAGCAAGAAGCTCATCGCAGATCGTCTGGAGAAGTCTAAAGAGGCACACGACCTGCTAGCAGCATGTGGTACACAGCTCCTAGTCACAGAACAGGTCATCAGTGATTTGGAGCGGTTTGTCATTTGATATGTCTATGGTGATACCAAAAGCAAGACCCTGGGAGATGCGAGGGCAGCGAAGTGGAGAGCTCAGAAGAAAAAAAGCACTATCCGACTTGTGCCTGACTTGGACAGTCTCCGTCCACACTTGGAGCGTGCAAACTCTCTTTCATATTTGCAAAAGCATTACCAGCTCCAAAGTCACCCCTCACCGATCGGCCATGGATGGCATCTTGTAAATGGCCTATGTCTGCCTGTCCGTTCAACCCAGCCCCCACTTCCCCCATCCATACCACTACCTACAAATCCGCAGGCAGAGAACAACAGTGATGATAGCAGCGAAAGTGAGGACAGTGATTATGATAGTGGCTCATACAGTGAATCATGTAGTGACAGTGAAGTGGCAGATTAGTATGTACAATTAGTATAATACAATACAATAACAATACAATATACAATACAATACAATACAATAACCATTCCAGTGGATTTGTAATGCCAGAATTAGTGAAAAAGGACACCTCATTCGTCCTTGTAGCTCATCTGATGCCAGAGATATTACATTTCATGTTTTTCAAGATGGCGTTGGCGGCCATTTTGAATATTGGGCTCTAACAGAGTTAGCCGTCATTTTTTAGAGGGGCATAGGAGCTAATTTTCCTTTAAAATGTTTCAGGTTGTCAAATCCATCGAGAGAAAAAGGTAGGAACAAAATGGTCACGTATTCCAAGCAAATGACCCTACTAAAAGGTTAGTAGCTGTTAGATATACTGTAGCCGGCAGCCCCCACCTATAATACTAGGATAGGATAGGTTAGGTAAGGTTGCTAGGTTAGGCTAATGTCTCCTCAAAGTTGACTATTTGTATAACATAAGTTTAGTAGGCCTACGCACTCCACCCCGTAGCTGGCATGCAGGGGCTAGTTTAATATCCCACGTACCTAGGTACTAGCAACTCGCAGTACCTGGCATGCAAGGGCTAGTTTAATATCCCACGTACCTAGGTACTAGCAACTCGCAGTACCTGGCATGCAAGGGTTAGTTTAATATCCCACGTACCTAGGTACTAGCAACTCGCAGTACCTGGCATGCAAGGGCTAGTTTTATATCCCACGTACTTAGGTACTAGCAACTCGCAGTACCTGGCATGCAAGGGCTAGTTTAATATCCCACGTACCTAGGTACTAGCAACTCGCAGTACCTGGCATGCAAGGGCTAGTTTAATATCCCACGTACCTAGGTACTAGCAACTCGCAGTACCTGGCATGCAAGGGCTAGTTTAATATCCCACGTACCTAGGTACTAGCAACTCGCAGTACCTGGCATGCAAGGGCTAGTTTAATATCCCACGTACCTAGGTACTAGCAACTCGCAGTACCTGGCATGCAAGGGCTAGTTTAATATCCCACGTACCTAGGTACTAGCAACTCGCAGTACCTGGCATGCAAGGGCTAGTTTTGTATCCCACGTACTAGGTCTAGGTTAGGTTAGGTTGGGTTGTTTGATTAGGTTAATATACTAGGTCTCAGAAACAACAATCGTAGTAGCGGTAGTAAAGTTGAAATAGGCTAGCAGTCGCACCACTATTGACAGCACATATAGTAATGGATGCACTATTTTGAGTTTTCACTAGCATTTCCCATTAATTTTCTTTGTTAAAAGTGGGTTTTGCCTTCACATTATTGTTTGCCTCAACAATATCAAACTCGGTAGGTGATCAGGGTTATTTCAATACACTCATAGTGGGTGTGACGTCACGATACTCATTCCTTTCAGCCAATCACAGACGCTTTCTCGATTGTGAATGTGTTGGGATACACACGACCACCACCCTTGACTACCACGGGTTTTTCTATCCATAGAGTTGTTCAACCGATCTCTTTCCCTGATATATTTCATGCCCTCCCCACCTATCGGGGTAAATATTGTAATATTGTTTAGGCAAACAACATAATGTGAAGTTAAAAGACACTTGTAACAAAGAATAATAATGGAAAACACTAGTGAAAACTCGAAATAGTGCGCCCGTATGTGTCCTGTCAATAGTGGTACGCCCACTACTCCTAATCTTACCCATTACTGCAAATAGGCAAACTCCTGCATTCACCTTCAAACTATAATTTCATCTAAGAGAACATTAAATCTAGCCACACCTCTACAGCACCTGTATCTGCTTCATCTGCTTCCAACTGCACCTATAACCTTCGTCTTCAAATACTATCCAGCACACGTTTCTGACTAATACATCAAGAAATGTGACGTGGATATGCAGAATTGTGTATGTAGTAATAGTGTAGCTTGCAGTCACGGATTGTACAATATATGGAAAATCACATGGCGACAAAGAAATAAACTATATTCCCAAATGTTCCTATTTGACACAATAAGCAGTTTTCTAATGATATTCAATTCTAAGCAAATAAGGTTCTTCAGTTCGTCATGTCTATATAGTTACTATTTGTCAGCCAATACCTTCGCTAATAAGATAACATTGTAAAGTGGTTTATCTCTCTCTCTCTCTCTCTCTCTCTCTCTCTCTCTCTCTTAATTACCCCAGGTCTTCTAACGAGCCACTTCACCCCTCCATTACTTCTCCTTTTCCTAATTTCCAGACCTCCATTAGCGAGGAGGGAATGTGTTCACCCACTTCGTCTTGATTTACTCCATCCTATAACACTTTGAAGATCCGATGATGCATTTATCTTCTGTTTTCTGGCTATTATTAGACGATTTTATTCAGAATATACTGTCATAGTGCGTCATTATCTTTAAAGGGTTAGACCTGCTATCAAACTGGGCTCTGACATAGCAGATGAATTTCAATATAGATAATTGCAAACTGCTCCACATCGTCAGCAAAAATCAAAGCGCAAACTATTTGATTTAACAGAATTTAACTAAGGAACATAAATAAAACAAAGAGTTGGCGTAGCTATAACAAGCAATTTAAACCTGCCCAACATGTCGCTGAAGTTAAAAAAAAAAAAAAAATATATATATATATATATATATATACTGTATATATATATATATATATATATATACTGTATATATATATATATATATATATATATATATATATATATATATATATATACCGGTATATATATATATATATATATATATATATATATATATTGGCTTCATTGGGAGCTCTTTTGAATAGATATCCGAACATGTTATACGCACTTCACATAATTCAATGGTTAGTCCGCATGTGGAATATTGTGTCCATTTTTGGTCGCTATACTATGTATAGGATTTTGAAAAAATAGAGAGAGTTCAAATTAGGAGAGTAACTAAAATTATTCCCCGACTAAGAAATAAACCATATGAGGAATGACTAAAAGAGTTAAACCTATTTACCTTGCCAACCGCAGACTAAGAGGGGACCTAATCCATATTTATAAAATTATCAAAGATCATCGCAACATGGATGCAAGTATTATTCAAAATAGATAACTCAAATTACACAAGAAATAATGGTTACAAAATTGTCAGAAAGGCGTTTCATTGAAGCGAAGCACTTCTGTTTAATGAGTGGTCAACTTACGGAATATATTGCCTAGAGATGTTGTAGAGTGCCATACAGTCCAGACATTCAAATATCGACTTGATAAATATTTTGCCATGAACCCCCGACTGACTGCGTTCGTGCCCTAGTAATGTGACCGTTTCAGTATCGTATATAGTATTATAATTTTTGTTTTCTGACCAGTCTTTCTCAAGCTGAAGCCCTTAAGTTGATACTGTGGCAATTTTGTTTTTGTTTTTTACAAGCAGCCTAGAAAGGAGCATTAGGTCTGTCATTGCTTGCCTTCCTTTGTATTATAAGTAGGTCGGAAATCTAGACAACTAATATCTATAAATCAAATGAGACTAAATTAATTGAGCTAATATTTGTTGTTTTCATTTAGCCAAAAACCTCTCCAACAATTTAATGTCCTTGTCTTTTCCTCCTCTTTTCCATTCAGACAGAACCACCATCACCTCTTCCTCTGACAAAGCTGAACTCTTTGCTTAAACTTTCACTAAAAACTCCTCCTTGTATGATTCCGGCATTACTCCTCCTTCTCTAGCCAACTTTCACATACTTATGACTAGTATCATAATCTCTTAAGGATGTATTTTCTGCCCTCTCTGGGCTTAATACTAAGAAGGTGCACGGACCGGATGGTGTTCCTCCAGTCGTACTCAAAAGCTGTTCTTCCATGCAGACTCCCTACCTAGGCAAACTCTTTCGTCTCTATCTTTCCGCTACTGTTTTTCCTTCTTGCTGGAATTGTGCCCTCACTCAACCAGTCCCAAAGAAGGGTGACCGCTGTCAACCCTCCAACTTTCGTCCAATTGCTCTCATTTCTCGCATCTCTAAAGCTTTTTAAACTATTCTTAATTCAAAATATCTTAAGCATTTATATACCAATAATCTACTTTCAGATCGCCATTATGGTTTCCTTAAGGGCAGCTCTACTGTGTTTTTCCTTGCTTATTTTACAACCTCTTGGTCACCCTCCCTTCGGGACTTCGGTGAGACATTCTCTATTACACAGGACATATTGAAAGCCTTCAGAGAGTCTGGTACAAATATAATGTCCAAACTACCCTCCTTCGGTTTCTATCCCTCTATCTGTGACTTTGTCTCTAATTACCTTTCAGACCGCTCCATAGCTGCAGTTGTTGACGGCCATTGCTCACTTCCTCAACCTATCAACTCCGATGTTCCTCAGGGGTCTGTCCCGTTTCCAATTATCTATCTAGATAGATGATAGATAGATCTCCTCAACTGTACCTTTAGTCTTATCCACTCATATGCTGATGACTCTACCTTCCCCTATTCAACCAGCTTTTTTAAACAACCCAGCATGCAATCACTCCAAAACTTGTGTGATGGGGCCATAGCACGCCTATCCTCTGATCTATCAATTATCTCTGAATGGGGCAGAGAACATTTTGTTACTTTCAATTCCTCCAACACCCAATTTTTCCTTCTATCAACCTGTCACAATCTTCCACAAGACTATCAAATACTCTTCAATAATGCACAAATCAACTTTTCATTCTCTCTCAATATGTTTGGTGTTTCTTTTTCATCCGACCTTTCTTGGAAGGATCATATTACCAATCTTGCTAAAAATATCTTCCCATAAATTAGCTGTGCTCAACCATCTCCGTGTTTTTTGTTATTCCCAATCAACTTCTTGCACTGTATAGGTGTACAGTGCACCCTTGTATCGGATATTGTTCACATGTGTGGGGAGGTTCTACTCATACCGCACTGCTCAGAGGAGTAAAGTAAAAACGATTTTTCCTCATCAACTCTCTCGTACTAGTTCCCTACAATCTCTCTCTACCTGCTGCAATGTTGCATCTCTTTTACTCTTCAATCACTATTACAACGGTCACTGTTCTTCAGAGGTCTCCAAGTGCATCTCCAAGGTGTTGGTTGATTCCTTTCTGCCACACTTGATTGGGAGAGCAGCTTTACGGTCATTCACAGCATCTTTGAATATGGTTGGGTATCTTCTATGGTATGAATTCGTGAAGATATTGGGGGTGTTTTCCTGACATGTCGGTGTAGTTAGGATACATATAGAACAGCAGAACGATCAGATCAACACGGAATAAACCCTGACGTTTGGCGTCGACTCATTGTGAGGTTCTTCTGGTATGCAATCCACTGTGTTATTGCCTCCCCAAAGAGTGGGTGTATTTGGATCCTACCTGTTTTACTTCATTAGTTTAGAGATTTAAAGACGTTTTGCCTCATTAGTTAGGCTATTATATAACGCTTCAATCCAATAAGGTGTTGATATTTCCTGGGTGAGCGACAGCAAGCCTACAATTTGGGAAAAAATCGGAAAACAATTTCTACCGAAAAATGTACATATTTAGCTTGAAGGGGGTCTGGGGGACTTTTTATTATTTTAAAGGGGGTCTGGAGAAGCGTTTATCAAAGTCAAGTGCGTAAACTATAAATACATTGCTCGCAAATGGCAAAAACAAATAAACGCCTCAATAACAATTAGGCAAACTATCGTAATAACCCCCAAGACGTTGCACCAGATAGTGTTAACATCCTACAATTCCTCGCATTTATAATCAATACAGCAGGTTTTTACAATGATTTATATGGTAAGCAATCTAATAAATAGCAAACCATATTTTATGTTTGGCTAGCCGGCCTGTTCTTCCCCTTGTACCATTAAATACATGTTATCATGACCAGATACAGTGACTCTTCTTCTCCTTCTTCTTCTTCTTCTTCTTCTTCACTCTCTCTCTCTCTCTCTCTCTCTCTTTAGTGCTACTCTTCACACACACACACATACAGGTATATATGTATATATATATATATATATATATATATATATATATATATATATACGGCAGAGCCGTGGTGGTCCAGTGGTGAGCACGCTCGCGTGTGAATCTGAAAGACCCGGGATCGAATCCCTGCCACGGCGGACATTTAGTGGGTGCGGTAGTACGTCCTAGCATGTTTCACATGCTTGCACCCAGTCAGGGGACATCCTGACGACGTATACAGACAAAACACACATAACAAAGCCTCTCCAACACCCCTTCTCCCCTCTCAACACTCTTCTCTGAGCTATTGCCGATAAAAATGGCATGTTCAGTCCTGTACAGAATCGTAAAGATTCCAGGACGAGCTCATCAGCGGCGGATCCCCAGATCGACCGTGGTGATTGTCACCTAAACATCTACAAAACAATATATAGATTTATATAGATATATATATATATATATATATATATATATATATATATATATATATATATATATATATGTATTATAAGAATATATTATATATTATATATAATATATTATATGAATGACATCAAAATGTCAACCATATAATCATTGGCTTACAAATATATTTCTTATCAGCAGCTAAACTGGTCACGAATGTATACATATGAATTCTACGAATAAGAATATTGACTGGTGCAATTATTGTCATAGTTTAATTTCATATCAATATAAATACTTTAAGATGCAGATGATAATTATGTACTTGGCATGGGGATGATGGGAATGCCTGTTTACTTCTATACATTCTCCCCAGGATATCTGGATGACAACACGATTAAGTTCTCAGAAATCTTTGGTTGCAAAGCATCAAAAGTGTTATCGAGTGATGTGAACAATATTCTGTTTGAAATATTTAGGTTAGCCTGTAAAAATGCACGTTTTCTGTTAATATATTTTAGAGAAAACGAAAAATCTTAAAAGGAACTTAACAAAATATATGTCAATACCAGAAACTGTTAATGCAATTATATTGGTCTAATTCCGTGTTTTCGTAACATTTAACCCTATGATTTTGTGTAATACATTCCTTTGTATAATGTATCATGGTTCTGTCATGTTGACTGTAGTTATGACAGTATTATTTTTGTCTCAAATGTTCTTATAGTATACTGTATATCTATTAATTTTAATTAGTTTGTGCTATCTCTCTTATATATGCAATTATGCATGGCCTTCAGTCACAATGTTCCCCTAAGTGTTGGGGATTGTACTAAACGATATACACAAAAGTTCGCACAGTTAACTCACACAAACATATACTACACTCCCAAATACACACCCCTTTACAATAAACTTCCCCAGAGTGTTACAACTTGTACTGAAGGGTGAATTAATAATAATTATATTAATAAGCACAATCTCCCGCATCTAAAGAGCACTCTACACCACAGATGAGGCTAGAATCAGTGATCATGATCCTGGAGATATCTAAGCAACATGTCCAGATAACTAATTGCAGCTTATCCATGGACAGTTTTCTTTGACCCCGTGATCTCTAAGCCCGACTAGAGCTATTTGTCACCCTGTCCACCAGTGGCACCGCCCACCTGTCAAGTGGCACTGGTGACCCCGCCCCACTGGCAAAACGTGACATTCTTCCTACCAGAACATTTACAACCAAGAAGGACAAGAAATCCAGCTTATACCGACATCACCAATTGTTCGACAGTTGGTCACTTATCCCCAAAAGCTACACATTGGGAAGTCATTTCGTGTAACACAGTTGGCGGATAGAGAAGTCGAACAAGGCCGTATAATCCAGGTAATGCCCTTGATTCGCACAAAGAATCGTACAACCCAGTTGGCCATTCTTCCTCGAAAGTTACACTCAAGGAAGTCATTCCGTGTAACACAGTTGATGGATTGAAGAGGTCAAGAGATTGGTGGAACACAGTTGGCCAATCCTCCCATACACGCTACTGGGGTTTACCACAACGTCCAGACTGTGAGGAGAATACTGAAGGTTCAGAAGCAGATGGCCTCTACTCCCTACTCCCCTGGTAGCGATGAGACACAAACCTATCCTTTACCTGTCACTCCCGGAAAGACATTGGGGTATTGATGTAACGGGAAGAAATTGTACTTTCCCTTTTGGTATATGTTGTAAGATTTGACTTAACTGTAAGATTTTTTCCCCTTCATTCACTCTTCCCTATATATAAGGGAAATGTATCGTTTAAGAAGGGTTAAGTAACCCTTGTCTATGTAAAGAGGGAATTAGCCTAGATCAAGAGGAGAACTAATATTCTCAAATCTATCTACAATACTTTCAAGCCTAATTTTCCTTTCACCCCTTCTGTTATTCCCTGTAAAAATTCTTCCTTTTCGAATTTAGAGTAATGCCCCCTTGTGTAAAAAGACCGCCAATTCCTACCCAAGCGACGCCACCCTTTGTGGTCACCCTCCCCTTTTTTGGCGGGATCCCTGGCCCTGGCCCTCGGCCCCTCACTGTCGTGACCCCAGGCCTACGAGAGAGACACCTACCCACCCCCGAGTCTCTGTCATCATTCCCCGCTTCTTCTCCGGACTTAGGCTTCCTTTCCCTCCATTCAGAGGTTCGTAATTAAGGTTTATAGTGTTATAAGGTATTGCTTATTCAGTTAAGTAAGTACTAGGTGTGTAATGTAGGAGGTATTACTGTGATTGACACATTCGTGAACTCGAGCCTACCATCGGGTTGGTCGACAGGCACCCCTCACCTGCCAAGTGCCTACAACCATACAAATTCCCCCATTATCATTGTGTTCAGTAAAACTTAGTCTGTGCACCTTTGCTAAGTGTTTTTCTGATATTTTAGACTTTGTTATTCCAAATTAACGTCAAATTAACTTCGTGTGTAATAATTTCAGTCAGAGGGACGCCATTTGATGGCCTTCCAATTCTTGTGTTTTTCCATAATTCCCGACCAAACTTAGGCTAGCCTATTTTGCTAGTTTGTCTTTCACCGTTTTACATAATGCTGAGGTAGTGCGAGAACACCAGTTAAGAGTAGAATTGAGGACGAAGTTGATTAAAATGCTTTTGAAGCTTGACCGCCATTTTAGGATTTAGACCATCTCGCATTTCGGAGAGACGACCAGGTTGAGTAAATTACTAATGTAGCAGTTGTATTGTATGTTTAGAACTTGTTCATTACTTTGAGTTTATAAAACCATGCATTTTGGTAAATATGGTTGTATTTTAACGTGTAATTCAGGAAAGGACATTCGTTTGAGATAGTATCCTTGAGTTTTGGTTACCTTTCGTGTCTCCGACGTTCCAAAGTTAGGCCTATTCAGATAAGTATTTATAACTAACGTCTCCTAGGCCTGGTTATTGTTTATTTTAAATGTTTTTACTGGGTTATAGTGTAAAGAGTTACTTGTTATCTTGATTTAGAGGTCCTCATTTCCCAACCCCAGTACTGTCAAATTTCGGACCCCCATTGGGTCGGGTTTATTTCAGATGATTATTTGTTCTTACCCATTGTTACTTAAAGTTAACTAGTGAAAAGGCCGTTTAGGTATGGGTACTTGCTGAATTATTATGGTAGGTTATATGATTTTACATTTTTAATTAGGCTACCTAACTTTCACCTAATTGGAAGTACAGTAGGCTATTATTAATTATTGTGCTTTTAGAGTGTATTATGAATATTGATTGCTATGATATAATTATGTTTGACATGGTCTAATGTACAGAGTTGCATTGCAAGGGATGGAACGCTGTAGTGAGATTCTGGGCAGCTGATTTCAGGGGATAAGTTACTCGAGTTACAGTAGAAATAACGTTTAGCTTTGTTTGAGCCTTGTGTAGCACCCTCCGTGTCGGGCAGTGCAACCTGTTAAGTTTGACCATGACAATTACCTTTGATTTATGCCATTATTGTATTGATTTGACTCCATAGATATGCTGTGTAATTATGTATTCCCAATTGTGTGTAGAGTACTGCTGAGTAACATATGTACCTGTACTTAAGGAGAGGATCTTTGGATGCCTTAAGAGATTATTTCGGTACAGTACTGTAATATCATAATTTGATCTGTCATTGTATTTCTGTACTTATATTAGCTCATCTATTTTTATACGTTAATAGGAATCCATGTATTTTTTATATGTTTATATTAGCCTATATTTTTTATATGTATTTGTTTTAGTATTACTGTGTACCGTAATTAGGATATTGATTAACCCCATTATTAAGGGTTAGCTATATGTCAACCGTGGGTTAAGAATTTATTCGACTAACCAGGCAACCAGTTTGGGACGGAGTCGATGTGATGCTGAATTGCTGATGTCGGAGAATCGGAGATTCACCCCTCCCATTGGCTGAGTGCAGGAGGCTGAACTCGTGTACTGTACGAGGGTTCAAGGACCGCAGGAAGACGTATGATTACCCCCTATACCCCAGGATACGGTAGGCCGAAGAGACGTAAAGGCAAGCCTGGCCGATACCGGTACTGAGCGGAATTGGGATGTATAATACTGAGAGGAATGGGGTGGATACAGACAGCAATATTCGAGTCCTACTCCTAGGTTAAGAGACTGTCCCAGTACGGTAATGGATTGGTCCCAGGTTAAGGTATAGAGATAATTAGATACGGTACCAATATTAAGAGTTGTAAACGGTAAAATGTTCCTTATACTGTATTAATATCAAGCTTAAGATTACTGCAATATGTTTGTATCTATCCTCCCGTACCTATTTGGATCTAAATGTGTTGTCAGGATGGTAAATCGGAGCCGTCAGTATTAAATTGGTCTAAGAGTAGTACCGGTAGCCTAACCGAATTAAAGTCTTGTCAACCAACATTGAAGGTGAAGTTCTTGATTGGTCTTTGCTAGCCTCCGATTGATCCTACTGTCCTAATGTACCTGAATAATGAGCATGAGTCACGATTGCATGAAGAATAAGAAAACCATGGGGACGGCCAGTTCACCTGAAGGTGGGCGATCAAATAATTCGAATGAATTACCGTTCCCAAAAACATCCTTATGTGATATCTAGAAAGTAGAGAATATGCTATGTCTCAGTGGTGTTTTTGTGGTTCTTTGGTCTTATCATCGTGTCGGAGTTGCAGCCTTTCCCCTTCCTCGAAGGATGTTGGATGTGGGTCAACCAAACAGGGTTGTCCTCTCGTTAATTAGAATGCAATAACGGGTTTGTCGTCATCTCTTCCTTTCTATCCTTGAGTACCTATTTTCCACCTTCGCAGCTTAATCTATCTTTTTCTGTCTTACCCTCTCTCTCTCTTGTTCGCAGCAGAAGAAGGGAAGTCGTGAGAGAGATCCCCCCCCCCCCCCCCCCGTTACAGTGGTGTGCAGCGGTGCGATTTCTTTAGGAGTCCAAGGTTTGACATGCTCCTGTTCCGTTCAGGGCTCCTGAATTAATCCTGTACCCCCCGTAGAAGAGACTGTACAGTACCGGTACTGGTTCTTACACTTTCGCTCGGGTGTTTAGAATCAGTGCATTGCAGTTGTCCTTTTTCAAGCTACCAACCCGTGAAATAGTTACCACAAACAGTATTGGCCATGCTACCACATTTCAATACGGTTAGTGTAATATTTCAGGAAATCTTTAAGGGCAGCAGATACCAGCAAGAATCACAGTGACTGTGAAGGAACCGCAAAGTTGAGATAGCGGTGGTTAGTGTTTTCCGGTTATTAGTTGTCTATCAATTATCCTTCTTTCCTGTCCAAGATGGAGAATCCTGATCCAGAACCAAGGCACGAGGTGCAAGACGTTTTAGTCAGGAGGAATGAGGAACGCCAAGAGGCTATGTCTGTCGCGAAAGAGGTCCTGGAACAGACCTCACTGACCATGGCCAGGAAGTTTAGAGACGTGGCTAATCGGAACCGCCGGAATGAAAATGTCAATGTGGATGACATGGTATGGATCCGGAACGAGAATCCACTACCAGGGACTAGCCAAAAGTTGAACGCAAAGTGGGTGTGTCCCTTTAGGGTTACGGAAGTAGTCCGAGACGGGGCTGCGTATAAGCTAGTAAATCCCTACACGGGTGTGTTTATGAAAAGGGCCGCTTAGAAAGTGAAACCGTTCGTGGGTGAGGAGTATTGGCAGGTAGAGCAAGTTGAAATGCCGGTTGAGGAAGACTATCAACCTGAGATTTTAGCACCCAGAGCCCGTCAGCCGGCCCGGCGTTATATAGAATCTTGTTAGAGTGTACAGTAGAGTCCCTGTTATGGTCGTCTTGTTGTGTACTCCCCTGTGGCCCCCGCATGGTTAATTAATCTTTCCGGCCAAACCCCCGTGCAGCGAAACTTTAAGAGACGTAGGTGCCTAGGTTATGTAGAATGTCATACAGGTGATTGGGACTAGGGTGGTGGCGTTCCCATCAGGATGTGCTGTTGGCTCTGAGTACCTTTATGGTTGACTGGGGTTATACTCCTTTCGTCCCGAGGCTCAGCCAGCACACAGAGTGTGAAGGGACTCCCACGATACGGGTGTCCATGCTGCTCTCTAGTCTGGTCTCCTGGGGTTTTCCAAGCAATAAAGGGGTGGAGAGAGGCTGTCTCTATGGGGACAAGATAGTACCTGGTTGGCACTCTCCTGAAAAGGAGGGACACTTTATAGAGTGGTATAGTGATTTGTTGATGAAGGAAGGGACGCCCCACAGGCAGAGTACAGTACAGTAATGTGTCAGATTCTAAGACGTTGGGTATAGACTGCGAGCTCTGGGCATGGTAAGATGCCAGGCGGATCAGAAATTCTGCTGTAATAAGTTAAGGCAGGATTAATTTGTAACTGTATAATGTTTTATGTTGATGAAAGAGTGAATGAGGTAAAAGTCTTCCAAGAAAAGGTAGAGCTGTGTAACGGGAAGAAATTGTACTTTCCCTTTTGGTATATGTTGTAAGGTTTGACTTAACTGTAAGATTTTTTCCCCTTCATTCACTCTTCCCTATATATAAGGGAAATGTATCGTTTAAGAAGGGTTAAGTAACCCTTGTCTATGTAAAGAGGGAATTAGCCTAGATCAGGAGGAGAACTAATATTCTCAAATCTATCTACAATACTTTCAAGCCTAATTTTCCTTTCACCCTTTCTGTTATTCCCTGTAAAAATCCTTCCTTTTCGAATTTAGAGTAATGCCCCCTTGTGTAAAAAGACCGCCAATTCCTACCCAAGCGACGCCACCCTTTGTGATCACCCTCCCCTTTTTTGGCGGGATCCCTGGCCCTGGCCCTCGGCCCCTCACTGTCGTGACCCCAGGCCTACGAGAGAGACACCTACCCACCCCCCAGTCTCTGTCATCATTCCCCGCTTCTTCTCCGGACTTAGGCTTCCTTTCCCTCCATTCAGAGGTTCGTAATTAAGGTTTATAGTGTTATAAGGTATTGCTTATTCAGTTAAGTAAGTACTAGGGGAGGTGTGGTGGAGTGGTCTTGCCACTGGCCTGGTAATCCAAAGGTCCCGGGTTCAAATCCCCATGTATCAATGGGAAGATATTATTGGGATGGAATTTGTGCTGTACCTGGTATCAGTGCATTACCACAAGCCCACCGAAACGTCAATAAAATACCCTCATTGTTCCCTGATTAAATAGCACTGTATGAATATTCCCATATTCAAAATATGCTATAGGGCTGCAATGCCTGGTGAGTTATCTGCTCAACAGGTGGCGTTGTGTGTGTGTAATTGTGAGAGTCCGAGTGTAGGGGGTGAGACAGTGAAGCACGGGAACGAGGTGGCTTCAGAGATGGGGTCGTTTCGGGCCATGAGTGAGCACCGTGCCTCATGTGAAGGCAAGATGGCAGGTGCTCGTTGTACTCTACGTGCTTCACATGTCTCACTCCCTAGACTGGAACAAGACCTCACGGGCTTCACTGTTCATTGTAAAGCGGTGAATGTTAAGGCTCTCAGCCTATGCCCGAGAGGAAGTAAGTTAATTATAGAAAAAAAAAAAAAAAAAAAATGTAGGAGGTATTACTGTGATTGACAAATTCGTGAACTCGAGCCTACCATCGGGTTGGTCGACAGGCACCCCTCACCTGCCAAGTGCCTACAACCATACAAATTCCCCCATTATCATTGTGTTCAGTAAAACTTAGTCTGTGCACCTTTGCTAAGTGTTTTTCTGATATTTTAGACTTTGTTATTCCAAATTAACGTCAAATTAACTTCGTGTGTAATAATTTCAGTCAGAGGGACGCCATTTGATGGCCTTCCAATTCTTGTGTTTTTCCATAATTCCCGACCAAACTTAGGCTAGCCTATTTAGCTAGTTTGTCTTTCACCGTTTTACATAATCCTGAGGTAGTGCGAGAACACCAGTTAGGAGTAGAATTGAGGACGAAGTTGATTAAAATGCTTTTGAAGCTTGACCGCCATTTTAGGATTTAGACCATCTCGCATTTCGGAGAGACGACCAGGTTGAGTAAATTACTAATGTAGCAGTTGTATTGTATGTTTAGAACTTGTTCATTACGTTGAGTTTATAAAACCATGCATTTTGGTAAATATGGTTGTATTTTAACGTGTAATTCAGGAAAGGACATTCGTTTGAGATAGTATCCTTGAGTTTTGGTTACCTTTCGTGTCTCCGACGTTCCAAAGTTAGGCCTATTCAGATAAGTATTTATAACTAACGTCTCCTAGGCCTGGTTATTGTTCATTTTAAATGTTTTTACTGGGTTATAGTGTAAAGAGTTACTTGTTATCTTGATTTAGAGGTCCTCATTTCCCAACCCCAGTACTGTCAAATTTCGGACCCCCATTGGGTCGGGTTTATTTCAGATGATTATTTGTTCTTACCCATTGTTACTTAAAGTTAACTAGTGAAAAGGCCGTTTAGGTATGGGTACTTGCTGAATTATTATGGTAGGTTATATGATTTTACATTTTTAATTAGGCTACCTAACTTTCACCTAATTGGAAGTACAGTAGGCTATTATTAATTATTGTGCTTTTAGAGTGTATTATGAATATTGATTGCTATGATATAATTATGTTTGACATGGTCTAATGTACAGAGTTGCATTGCAAGGGATGGAACGCTGTAGTGAGATTCTGGGCAGCTGATTTCAGGGGATAAGTTACTCGAGTTACAGTAGAAATAACGTTTAGCTTTGTTTGAGCCTTGTATAGCACCCTCCGTATTGAGCAGTCCAACCTGTTAAGTTTGACCATGACAATTACCTTTGATTTATGCCATTATTGTATTGATTTGACTCCATAGATATGCTGTGTAATTATGTATTCCCAATTGTGTGTAGAGTACTGCTGAGTAACATATGTACCTGTACTTAAGGAGAGGATCTTTGGATGCCTTAAGAGATTATTTCGGTACAGTACTGTAATGTCATAATTTGATCTGTCATTGTATTTCTGTACTTATATTAGCTCATCTATTTTTATACGTTAATAGGAATCCATGTATTTTTATATGTTTATATTAGCCTATATTTTTTATATGTATTTGTTTTAGTATTACTGTGTACCGTAATTAGGATAGTGATTAACCCCATTATTAAGGGTTAGCTATATGTCAACCGTGGGTTAAGAATTTATTCGACTTACCAGGGAACCAGTTTGGGACGGAGTCGATGTGATGCTGAATTGCTGATGGCGGAGAATCGGAGATTCACCCCTCCCATTGGCTGAGTGCAGGAGGCTGAACTCGTGTACTGTACGAGGGTTCAAGGACCGCAGGAAGACGTATGATTACCCCCTATACCCCAGGATACGGTAGGCCGAAGAGACGTAAAGGCAAGCCTGGCCGATACCGGTACTGAGCGGAATTGGGATCTATAATACTGAGAGGAATGGGGTGGATACAGACAGCAATATTCGAGTCCTACTCCTAGGTTAAGAGACTGTCCCAGTACGGTAATGGATTGGTCCCAGGTTAAGGGTATAGAGATAATTAGATACGGTACCAATATTAAGAGTTGTAAACGGTAAAATTTTCCTTATACTGTATTAATATCAAGCTTAAGATTACTGCAATATGTTTGTATCTATCCTCCCGTACCTATTTGGATCTAAATGTGTTGTCAGGATGGTAAATCGGAGCCGTCAGTATTAAATTGGTCTAAGAGTAGTACCGGTAGCCTAACCGAATTAAAGTCTTGTCAACCAACATTGAAGGTGAAGTTCTTGATTGGTCTTTCCTAGCCTCCGATTTATCCTACTGTCCTAATGTACCTGAATAATGAGCATGAGTCACGATTGCATAAAGAATAAGAAAACCATGGGGACGGCCAGTTCACCTGAAGGTGGGCGATCAAATAATTCGAATGAATTACCGTTCCCAAAAACATCCTTATGTGATATCTAGAAAGTAGAGAATATGCTATGTCTCAGTGGTGTTTTTGTGGTTCTTTGGTCTTATCATCGTGTCGGAGTTGCAGCCTTTCCCCTTCCTCGAAGGATGTTGGATGTGGGTCAACCAAACAGGGTTGTCCTCTCGTTAATTAGAATGCAATAACGGGTTTGTCGTCATCTCTTCCTTTCTATCTTTGAGTACCTATTTTCCACCTTCGCAGCTTAATCTATCTTTTTCTGTCTTACCCTCTCTCTCTTGTTCGCAGCAGAAGTAGGGAAGAGAAGAAGAAAGAGAGAACCCCCCCCCCCCCCCCCCCCCCCCCCCCCCCCCCCCCCCCCACCCCCCCCCCCCCACCCCCCCCCCCCCCCACCCCCCCCCCCCCCCCCCCCCCCGTTACATTGAGATTAGGAATAATGGCCTTGGCCATGCCAAATATCACTCTTCCACATCCCCTCCTTCCCCTCTTCCCTCCCCCCCCCCCCCCCCCTTCAATTATCACCTATTTTTCCTGTTATTCCCTTATTCTTAGGTATATTTTCGTGCTGACAATAGCGAGTTGCTAGCAGGCTGTGGTCATATGTGTTACCAAGCGTGAGGAAGAGAAAGAGATAAGGAGAGAGACGTCAGTGTCGCTCCAGGCATCGTGAGGGGTGGATGTTGGCCAGGCTGGCTCACACTTGATGAACGTAACTGTCGCTCTCATTTCGCGATTTTGACCAGCCAAACACTGTTTCCACTTGTTTTATTGTTGTAACAGGTTAATATCTTCATATTAAACGTAAAATAGGCGCATATGGCTAAGTAATAATGATATTTATGGTAAGATAATTTTAGTGAATGGAAACAGTGCAATAGGTCCGCACAGGGCTATGGTTTAATTCCCCCCCCCCCGCGCACTTCTTAGGTTAAGAGGACCCTCGCCTTCGCCCACCAAACCTCTTAAAGGACACTTGCCTTTCCCGGGTTAATAAACTTATATAAACCGTATAATATACGTTTTATGGTCTATAATCTAAGTACCTCCAGTAAAGTTGAAACTCCACTCTATATAATGTTTACTGTGTGTTTAACCTAAGTAAAAGATGGTTTAGGAAAAGGCATTTTAAATAACAAAAATAATGATAACAATAATAATAACAGTAATAGCAATAATAATAGCACATAATGCATATCTCTCACTTTTACAGTATATGGCATCAGTAATACAATCTCCATTATTTTTTGTATTCATACTGTGGAGATCGAATGACCAATAACAGAAACACAACCGAAGGCAGGATGAAAGAAATGTGAATCCGCGATTTGACCTCTGTGCATGTTCGACACATGAATATGCACTCTGTGGCATGCACCTGTAATGGCCAGGAAAATTGTTGCAATAGCCCAACTGGAAAACCAGATACAGAAATGTACTTGAACCCAAGTGAAGTACTTACATCGGTCTCGCTGCAGAATAGTCGTCTCCTATGTGAGGGGACATGGGTACTAATCCCGGTCTGGGATAGCTCCACAAAAATATTTTCTTATGAAGCTTAGCTGCTGTGGTAAAATTGTAAATAGTAAAGAAAAAATAATAAGGATCATAAAAACATAGACAAACCCTCTTTATTCACCACACAATGCGTATTATGTCTATAATTATGTACTATCAAAGACAAAAGTTTTGTCGTGAGTTTTAGTGAAGACATCTGGTAAAGAGATAACTTTTTGGTCCCTGTGGTATGGCTCTCATAATGTTTATGAGAACATTTTTAAATCGTCTGGCAAACCAGCGACACAACCTTTGTCTTTGATAGTACACATGGGTCTCTAGCCAAAAGGTTAAGGGGAGCTTTTGACTGAAGGTATTTTGTGCCTGGACCTCCTTCTCCCTCATGTTTAGCCTCATTAATTGTGAGATTTTTAGAAGTTCGGCCATTAGTTTTCAGATTTGATGACGTTCGCCCCCTTAGTTAGGCGATTTAAAGACCTTTTGCCCCATTTCTTTGTATATTTAAAGACCTTTCGTGCCATTTAGGTGTCGATTTTTTTCCTGGTGAGTGATAACGAGCCTGGAGCTTAGGAGGAACGACAGGACATTTGTCTACCGAAAAATGTACATATTTATCGCAGAGGGAGGGTCTTTCTTTAAGCTTGATGGAGCAAAGAGAGCTAGGGAGCAAACCAAATTCCTATCCTCAAAGGATGAAAACATTAAAACATGTTTAATTGATTATTTTTCCATTAGTTTATTATAAAAACTTAACTATAACATTTGTTAACAAAATACTGAAGTTTGAGCTTACAGGGCCAGATAACAATTAACAGGGTCTATAATAATGAATGCAAGAGTTTATAATAATACTACGTTAACATTAATATCTGAAACCAAGTAACAGGTGGCTGTATTTTTTATATAGTACATAACACTGATTCCTTCAAACATACAAATTTATATAATATATATATATATATATATATATATATATATATATACACACACACACACACACACACTCTTAAACATATTCTCCAACACAGCCGGTATCACAGGAACTCTCTTTCCCATTAACCCGTTCAGTACCAGTACTGTGTTGTTAATTTTATACTTGCTACTAATAGACAATTTTATTCAGTTTAAGAATGCAATTTATGACGGCAGTTAACCCTGTCCGACATAAGTTGCTAACTTACTGATGGGGTGGCGGAGTGCCCAGTATTCCCCTCACAACACTTTCTCTGACACTGAGGTACCGGTAGAAGTCGGAGGTATTTGGGGTTGCCACCAACCGACAGATTCTGATCTAACTTACCTAACTTACTGAGCTCAATATGACACAAATGCGTCATATAACATACTTATTGAGCTACTTCACTACGTTCATATGACGCGATCGCGTCATATGATACTCTTGGGCATACCGCCATATGACGCGATCTCGTCATATATTACGGAGAGGGTTAACAAGCTTCGAACTATCTTAATTAATCCATTTTACTACCACAGATCCTTCTTCAGCTGCATAAAATCGTCTAATTATAGCAAGAATAAAAGGAAAAAGACGTCGCCGGTACAGAAAGGGTTAACAACTACTTTAACTGTTGTGTTGTTACAATGAAACCTTATTTCGCCATATGAGTATAATTCCAGCATTCAAGTAAATTGTGCGGTATTTCATCCCTAACCTAAAATTATCACCATATTTTAGCAACCCAACCAGTAGATGGTTTTTAAGTGTAGAAATGCCCTCCCATCGTGCGTTGAGGCGATAATCCTTGCACTATACTGCATGCAATGATGCTCTACGTATTTCATGTTGGCTATCATAAAACCATTTTATTCAGCTTGGAAGGAAATTTTGGAAGTCAGAATGTACATTGAGGTATGCTTTACTCCTGTGATTGTAAGAGGTTTTTGCTAAACTGCATAAAAGCATCTAATGACAGTCAAAGTTTAAGGCAAAATAGCCACCCCGGTAGTTTATATCACGCGTCAATCGTCCAACCCTGAAATATTGGGCTCACAAACTCTTTGGTTAAACATGTATTTCCATGTATTTCCATAAATACTATTCATACTGCAAAATATTAAATTAAATATCGCAATCACATACTTTCATTCAGCTTGAGAATTGTGAAAACCGCATCATTCTATTGTTATATTGTTTGTCACTGGGTTTGATAATACAGGAAGTATATTCTATCTCAGTTGGGTAAAGAATAAAATTTCTACAAGATACACCTATAGGCATGCAGCAGAACAAATACAACACAGAGATACATTACAAACAAGGTTTATTTACCTGGACAATGCGATAAGCCTGTTTATTACAGTGCCACTAGTGTAAAAGATTTAGCATTGATTCGAAAAAAAATCGTTCTATCATACAAATTAATATTATTGCGTCATATGCCCATATTTATCTTTTATAAGAAACATGTGAACATTGAAGAACCAGAAAATAAGTGTAAAGATCAAGTACCCAATGACTAAACGATTTATTGTGACGGGAGCGTGATGGAGGGGCGGGTGACAGTGTGACAAATCTCCTCTCTCGTCCTTGGCTCTCGCTGCACTGACTATATGTTTCGCACATGCTGAGAATAGGGTGCAGGAGGGGCTGGGGATGGAGCTTAGCTCATCACTGGGCTCATAGAACCGCAATTGCAATATGGACAAATTTGATTGTTTGGCATGCGGAAACCATACTACATCACCGGGGGTTTTGGCACATAACCTGTGTGACGCCATATGGCATCACCAGGGGTTTAAGCGTTAATTGTCTCCACCGCTTCCCGCTCCTTCCCACTTGGCCGCTGCTTTTGTCAGGGCATCCAAAACCTTCGTCAGAGATTCCAGTGATCGGCTGTAGAAGATATGAAAATTATCAGTAATATATATTTAGATATCGGAGAGAGAGGAAGTAGTAGATAATGAGAAACTGAAATACTGTAAAATGAAGGAGTCAAGCTTTAACACTCTCTGGCCCAATATCTTGTGAGATATTACAAAATTGGGTATTATTATTATTAAAGATTTTGCTTGCTTTTGTCATTTTCGAGCAATGCATTTTAGTTTGTCCCCTAGGTTAACAAAAACACCCTCCCAGACTCCCTTCAAGCTAAAAAATGGCCACCCAGACCCCCTTCAACCTAAATTTGTACATTTTTTGATAGAGAAATATCCCTGACGGGATAGGGATAGTTATGTGGAAGATTGTGATGGGTAGATAGATGGGAAATTGGGAATTGAAAGCATTGAAAGTAACAAGATTCTTTGCCCTAATCAGAAATGTTGATAGATCAGAAGATATGCTTGTTATGGCCTCATCACGTGAGTTTTGGAGTAATTGCATGGTGGGTCATTGTGGAAAAGTAGTTGAATAGTGTACGTTAGAGTCATCAGCATATGAGTGGATAGGACTAGAGGAACAGTTGAGACGATCAATAATGAATATTAGAGAGAAAACTGGAGACAGGACAGAACCCTGAGTAACATTGGAGTTGATAGGTTGAGGACATGAACGATGGCCATCCACAACTGCAGGTATGGAACAGCCAGAAGGGAAACTTGAGATAAAGGCACAGATAGAGGAATAGAAACCCCAGAGGGTAGCTTAGAAATTAGAGGTTCGTGCCAGACTCTACAAAAGGTTTTCGATATGTCTAGTGCAATACAAAATAGTATTCATCGAAGTCCTGCAAGGAGGATGATCAAGAGTTAGTAAGACAAGTAAGGAGATCACCAGTAGAGTGGTCCCTACGGAAGTCGTACTGGCGAACTGAAAGTAGATTATGGAAAGACAAATGCTTAAGAAATTTGGAATTCAGAATAGATTCGAAAACTTTAGAAATGCAAGAAATATAGTTGGAGGGTTGAGAGCGGTCATCCTTCTTTGGGACAGGTTGAATGAGAGCAAACCTCTAGCAATAAGGGAAGATGTTGGAGGAAAGACAGACACAGAAAAGTTTGCCTAAACAGGGAGTCAGCACAGAAGCACAGTCTTTTTAGAACAACAGGAAGGACAGGATCTGCTCTGTTTGCCTTCTTATTGTTTACCTAGCAGGTGCATGATCTAGATTTAAAAGACCCGCCCATGGTGCAAATTGATGGCTGAAAAGGTGACGCTCTCAAATCGTAATGTAATGTACATCAGTTTGTTGGTATCACACCTACACATTCCACTGCTATTATGAATAGCACAAACAATATGTGGGTGTGTTGTGGGCATGGTTTGAAGTTGCACAATTGGCGAGAATAGGCACCTTTGTTTTTGCCTAGCCCGTGGGAGAGGAGAAAGGGGAGAAATTACTAAATACAAAGCAATATTATTGCACCACAAGGCATACGTGAAGAATTAGGACCCCGATAATAGGTGTAGGGGAAGAATAATGCACATAAATGTATCAGGTCAGGTAAAAGTGGGTCAGGAGTGAGAGGGAAAGAAGGAGGTGGGATTTACTCCTCCCTCCCTTTTCTCTTGTTAGTGATCAGTGCTTGCAAACTTACGCTCATTACAGAGCCTTTCTTACTCGCTCACTCATATATGTATATAGTATATGGGATGCCTGGGATGTATCTGGGGTTGAGGGATGGTCCCAGAACCCAGCCAGTGTCTCCAAGATAACATAGGAGTGAGAGGTGTAAGTGTATTATGATGTTTGCTATAGATAGTTGCCATGTAGGCTTATTCTTGATCCAATTTGTTGCCGCTTCAAGGCAGTTGGCGGGGTTATTATACGCTTTTGAAAATATCGATTCTGAAAAGCTTATCGCTGTCATTTAGGAGAACTTTCTGAAAGGCGTATCGCGCTCCTCGGGTTAAACCCAGAGACGGCAGGTAGTACATACTGAGAAGAGATTAGGATATTAGGCATAAGTAAGAAAGAGGAGGGTGAAGAGGGAGGAACAACACGGAAATCCTCCAAGGTGGAGTTTTGAGTGAAGAGTTCAGCTTCGTCAGAGAAATATGTGACGGTGGTACTGTCGGAGCGGAAAAGAGGATGAAAAGATGAAGAAGTAGAACTGTTTAACGCTAGATGCCAGAAAGCTTAGGAAAATCTAGAGTAGGAAATTTCAGAGCATTTATTATTGATGAAAGTTATTGGTGAGTCAAATAACAGATTTGGCTTCATTCCCGACAGAAACGGAGAAAGTACGAGATTCGTGATTTTGAAGGCGACTGTACCGTTTGAATCCTCCTCATTGTGGACAGCAGTAGAACAAGCGTGACTAACCTGCCAGGGATGGGTTGGTGGTGAGCAGGTTCATGTTGTTGGTCGTTTGGGGCTGCAGTGTCTATGGTTCTGGCTGGGTCGACTGTTTTGAGCATTGTAGACTTAGTGAGCAGGTCCACCACTGCCACTAAAACTAACACCGCCGCTACCACCACTACTCCGGTCTTCAGGTCGGCCTTGTCTACCTGTAACGGCAGTTACTTTCGTACTTTCGTATCTTACTTTATTCCCATGAGGATTATGATGTGTTTTTACAGAATATACTGACTATCATAGGGCGTTCTTATTCACCTCAGGAAGCATATATGGAAGTTAAAAGGGTAAAGGCGGTCCTAAGCAACCCTCTGACTGTCATATACCCTTCCAAATCTGAATGAAATAGTCTAATAATACCCAAGATAAACTGACAAAATGCATCATAATCCTCAAAGGTTTAACTTTTAGTAGGCAAGCTGGATTGGATACTGAACCAGCCGTCTCACAAAAATTCCAGCCACCACTTCTCGTGATTGATCATGGGACAATACCCTGTTCATTATAGATAGGCCAGAAATCGTGACCCATATCCTCTGTAATTTAGATAGGGCTATAGCAAATGGGGTGCACTTTTCCACACTTATTCACTGATTGAACTCTTCCCAAACGGTGAAAATATTAGCTAGATTACTCTAGTTATATTTTTAGTTATAGAGGTTATGGGTTACAATTTCCGGCCTACTAATAATGAATGGATTACACTAAGTTACTAGACTGGCACCTCATAATTGTGAATATAGGGGTAATTTCAGACAATAGGGGTAATCAATAGAAGTAATTTTAGTAAAGTAAGATTTTTTATGAATGATCTGACAACATCTGACAACGCTCTGGTGTAATGGTTAGAATGTTTAAGCTATGTATGTGGTGTTCCGAGCTCGAATCCCGGGAGGATCACATGCTTTTATAAATTCCATGATTTCATTTGAGGGCGATTGATGTTAAGAATTTAAATAAATTAATCCTTTCGCGCACAAGGACATGATCTGCGCCCTTTTTGGGATACATAAACGCTTTTGTGACCATCACCGGTGTTTAAAAACTTTTAGTTAAGTTACTTTAACCTCAGCAGTTGTCTTTAAGCGAGCTGTGGGCAGAAAACTAATTTTGGAGAGGTTATTGTGTGAGTAAGATAATTTTCTTTTCTTATGATAAACGGCAACCCTCGGTGCATGAAAGGGTTAAGATTATATTACATACCCACTGCTGTAGGTTCGTGCCCAGCCATTGGTGTAGGATCTGAAGGTCGGTTGGGCCTGGACTAATCTGGGAGTAGTAGTACATGGGTGTTGCCAGATTGTTCACCAACATTGTGTCTGTCAGGAAAACATAATGTTAATCATAATTATACTCTGTTCATTATAGGTTGGCCATTTGGATATTAGGCCTAAATAAGAGAGAGGGATGTGCAGAGGGAGGAATAGCACCGTAATCATCCAAGGTGAAGTTTTTATCGAAAGTTTGAGTGAAAATTTTAGCTTTGTCAGAGGAAAAAGTGATGTGTGTGTCATTCGAGTGACCTCTGTAACTTAAAAATGGTTAGAACATAATTATAGGCTGTAAATTTCCACACTTATTCCATGACTGTCTCTTCCCAAATGGTAGAAATATTAGCTCACTTACAATAGTCATGTTTTAGTTATTGAGGTGAGTAGTCAAGATTTTTACCCTAGTTATAAATATAATTCTGTCCAGCATGGTGAACTGAAGAGGTAAAAACTAGCTGTTGAAGAAACTGTTCTAAAAAGAGGTCAAGAAAGTTAGGGAAGGTAGCAAGGAAAGTAATAAAGGTGAGAAAGATAAGAATGGGCGAGTGTTAGCCGAGAAGCAAGAGAGAGTCGAGAGATGGAGGGAGTACTTCAACGAATTGTTGAATGTAAGGAATGAAACGCCAACAGACATAGTTGGATTGGGTATGGGAGGGAGAAGAAGATAAGTAGTGGAGGAGGAGTTGGGGATCAGGAGTTCAGAAGTGTGTGAAGCCATGACAAGAGTGAAGATTGGGAAACCATCAGGAATAGATGGAGTGTTTGGGGAAATGCTGAGGTATGGTGGTGAGATAGTGATCGAATGGGTATGGAAAATGTGTAAACTAGCATGGGAGAAGGGGAGTTGACCTGATAACTGGAAGACAGGCATAATAGTCCCTCTGTATAAGGGTAAAAGGGAAAGAGAAGTGCGTGGTAATCACCGGGGGATATGTCTTATAATCATAGTAGGGAATGTGTACAGTAGGGTAGTGATCGAGAGAGTGAGAGCAAGAACGGAGAAATGGGTAGGTGATGAGCAGGGCGGGTTTAGGAAGGGAAGACGATTTGTAGACCAGATTTTTGCCTTGAAATGTGTTGTGGAGAAATATCTGGAGAAGGGACAAAAGTTGTATGCTGCCCTTATAGACTTGGAGAAGGCCTATGACAGAGTTGATAGAGAAGGTATGTGGAAAGCACTGAAAATATACGGAGTAGATGGCAAGTTGCTGAAAGCAGTGAACAGCATGTATAAGGATGCAAAGGCATCAGTACGTGTGGAGAATGAGCAGAGCGAGTTCCTTAATCTGAATGTTGGGTTAAAGCAAGGGTGTGTGATGACCCCATGGTTGGTCATTATATATATGGATGGAGTCATGAAATAAATACAAGGAAGAGCAGTGGATGTTGGTGTACCACTGATAAGGGAAGGAAATGAGTGGAAGTTGTCTGTACTGCTGTTTGCCGACAATACAGTTCTGATGAGCGTTTGTGAATGGGAGTTGCAGGATCTGGTAAATATGTTTGGAACAGTATGTGAAAAATGGAATCTGAAGGTAAATGCAGAGAAGAGCAAGGTTATGGTCTATGAAAGGGCTCCAGCTACAGAGCGTGAGGTGAGGTTGAACGGTCAGGCTATGGAGAATGTCAGCTCATTTAAGTATTTGGGCAGTGTGTTGAGTAAAGATGGGAATATGGATGAAGAAGTGCGGGAGAGAGTGCAACAGGGGAAGAGTGTTGTAGGAACGCTGAAAGTAGTAATAAGAAATAGGGTGGTCAGCATGGAAGTGAAGAAGTCCTTGTATGACAGTGTGGTAGTCCCGACATTGACATACAGGAGCAAAGCATGGACGTTGTTGGAGAGACACAAACCAAGAGTGAGAGGGTTGGAAATGAGTTACTTGAGAAGTGTGTGCAGAGTTACATGGAGGGATAGACAGACGAATGAGGAAGTACGAGAGCGGTGTGGTGTAGATGTAGATGTGCGGGAATATGTGAAAAGGAACACCTTGAGTTGGTTCAGTCATGTGGAACGTATGGGAAGCGAGAGAATGACTAAGAGAGTGTATGAGAGTGAGGTGGAAGGACATAGAGGGTGAAGTAGACCAAGAGAGAGGTGGAAGGATGGAGTTCAGAAGTATATAAATGAAAGCGGTGCTGGATGGGAGGAGGTGCGTCGACTGACTGGGGACAGAGGTGCATGGGTTTTTTTCATTCGTGGCCACCCCTTCAGGGATCACGACGTCCAGCAATAGATAGATAGATAGCAAGTGGCCATTCAAAAAAAATCAGTGCAAACGAGAATTTATTTTTTTTTTCTTAAGTCAGTTAACCCTATGAAGATTATGACACATTTTGTGAGTTTATTCTGGCTATCATTTGACAATTTTATGCAATTTAGGAAGGATCTGTGGGAATGATAAGGGTAAAGACTGTTAATACTATCTCAATTAACCCTCTGACTTCCATGTACCTTCCTTATTCTGAATAAAATTGTCTAATAATAGCCAGAAAACAGAAAATAAATGTGTCATGTTCATGCTTGTGTTGTTATTGAGTATTATATTGTCCTATTGAATACCTTGTATATTGCAGAAGATCCTACTAGGGATGTTCCTGTCAAGAGTATTAAAGTCTATCAAACCATAATTGGATTGTTTTATCTGATCTTCTAAATGTTAATTACTCCATATGTATCTATTTATCGGTGGATGCATTACTCCCCCTTATGAGGGTGGCCATATGAAAAACGCACTAAAGCAGACCTGTCACCCATGAGAAGGACAACCTGTGCCAGTTTATTCAAGGACTTAAGCCACTTTCACACATTCACGATGTTGGTCCCGATTTACCCCGAGGTACACAAATTGGTACATCGGCAGAGACAGTGACAGGATGTACGCGTTCGTTTGACGACGAAGCTCGATGGTGACACGTCGGTGACACGTCGTAGCCACGCCGGGCCAGATGGTACCACGTTGCAACACGACGGCGCTACGTCAATGCTGTAAGGGTCAAAACCGTACCCCGACGTACCCCGACGTGGCACGTGGGGAACACAACGAGGGGCGATGGACTTATGATGGTGACACGTGGCCGACCCGACGAGGACGACGCCACAACGTCAGGCAGCCTGACAGATATCATCAATTCATATGGTGTTAAAGGTATTACGTTCAACGGTCAAGTTTAAGGTAAGATAAGGTCGAATTATTTCTTTGTAAGGTATAGGCGTATGAATTTTTGTATATAAAATCAAGTTTTGGCGTAGAGAGCTGGTTCTTCGTAAATAACACTCTGTATTCATTGCCGGTATACGAAATTAATACCTAAAAACTGTATCGAACGTTAAATTATATGAAAATAGACCATGAAGTGAAGCGAAAATATTTACCAGTGGGTGACAACGGCGACGGACAAAAAATATTCAGGAAAAATAAAAGTTTTGATCGTACATAGGCCATATATGTACCATTAGAAAGCTAATGCAAAATCCAATATATCACTTGCTTACAGAATATTCATTGTCCCATATTTTATCGGTGAAAATGGGGAGGGAAAGTATGGGCGGACTGAACAGTAACCTTCACCTACGGTGAAATTCCACATATTATTATTTTAATTTATTTTGTTGCTGAAATCTTATATAATAACCTTTCCTCTTGCCGTTCATAATGTTTTTAAATAACAACAAACAATTATTATGGGTGAAAACCAACTGAGATGGGGAGGGAAAGTACGGGCGGACTGAACAGTAACCTTCACCTACGGTGAAATTCCACATATTATTATTTTTATTTGTTGTTTTGTTGAAATCATATATACTAACCTTTCCTCTTACCGTTCATAAAAAATGTAATTAAAAAAAACACAATTATTATGGGTGAAAACCAATTGAGAGCGAATATTTTGGTGCGGCTGGGATTCTATAAAAAACAAAAAACTATCGTTATAGATTTATTTCTATAAAATCCAATATTGATGATAGCATAATATTCTAAATACCGCCATCATGTTCAGCGGAATTTTTTTTTGTGATTTATTATGCAAATACAAATATCGATAAAAAAACGATATACCGGTACCGGTATATCTCATATAGTATAATTATAATATAACAGTGCGTTTAATCTCCACAGGTAGGCTACACTTCGTGATGAATCATATTTTCTCTAATTGTGGAAGGTAAAATGTATTGATATAAACCTATCTTGTGCACAAGGATCGATATAAACATAGCTTGTGTAAGGATGGAATCGTCGAAAACACAGGAACAATCTCCTCTATCTAAACCCATCCACCCACACAAACACTACCTTGTGTTAAATTAATCAATAACACTTAGTATTTCCTTTGGCTTTTACTATTATAAACACTACTGTATTAGGTAAAATGAAATTCAATTCCATAGAGCATAATTATAATAACATTTATTGCATACCGTGTATCAGTGGCGGTCAATATAGCCACACAAGAACAATAACACACACACACGCACACGCACACACACTCACTCGACAATTAACACACACGTGTTTCGGTAATCATAGCGGTACACTGATTTTTCATTTGAACTTATTAACTCGTTTGATATAAGTTGATTATGGAATATTATATACGGTATAGGCCTACCGTATACCATATCAGGTCTTTATTTATTCATCATGTGCGTATTTATAGTGTTGTCAGAATACTCCACTAATCCGAAGCACTGTCGGTCCTCTGCCATTCGGATTACATGACTTTTACTGTAATAATTATATTATAACTATTTATACCCCGACGCCGCCACGTCGATGCCGATGAAACCGGATGCAGACACGCGAGACCCACGTCATCGACACGTTGTACGTTGTACCCGACGTTACCCGATGGTACCACGCCAAAAGTCCATCGTGCGAAATTTGTTAACAAATCCAAACCTTTGGTGGCCAAGCCCGATTTGCCTGCCAGTCCCGCACCGCGGGTAACACGACGCTCCCCGACAACCCCCACACGTTGGGGATTGCACCACGTTGTGTCCCGATATTCAAATCTGGGTACATTGGGACCAACATCGTGAATGTGTGAAAGTGGCTTTACAGGATTGACCACTCAACTTAGGGACCCAGAGGCCCTCTATTTATCTGTATGTACTTTTCATATGATAGAAAATGCCAAAGCTCTTTAACCCTTTCAAAATAAGATGACATCTTCTGTTTCCTGTTTGTTATTAGACAGTGTTATTGAGGTTAGGAAGGGTATATGAAAGTCAGTGAGTTAATTGAGATAGTCTGTATACCCTTTTCACTTCCACAGATCTTTGCTAAGCTGCATAAAATCGTCTATTGATAGCCAGAACAAACTGTTAAAATGCGGCATAATCTTCTTAAGGTTAATAATGCTGATTAGTACTGCAGATGAAAATTAACCTCTTGAGAATAATGATGCGTTTTAGCAGTATATTCTGGCTATTATTAGGCGATTACATACAGCTTAGGAAAGATCTATGGGAGTTGAAGGGGATAATGCCCTCTGACTTTCATATATCCTTCCTAAGCTGAATAAAATCATTAAATAATAGCCAGAAAATAGAAAAATAATGCATCCTAATACTGAGAGGGTTAAATTACCGGTATATCAAAATAGTTAAATCGATTAAGAAAGTGTGAAACAAGCTATATCCTGTTCCAAATAAGTAGGCCAACACTCTTGGCCACTAGCTTCTTTAACTCAAAAGTAACTAGAGTAATCGAGCTAATATATCTACAATTGGGGAAGGATCAACCAGGGAATAGATGTAGAAATTGACAGCCCTTTTGCTCTAGCCCTTTTTGAGTTACAAAGGTGAGAGTTCACGATTTCTGGCTTACCTATTTGAAACAGGGTGTAGGCTAATATGCAAAAGTGGCGTTATGGTATGTTGACTTTCCGTTTTTCGTGTTCATACAGTTATTATACTTAATTTCCTACAACACAAATTCTATCATGATCAATAAGATCAATAATACTATTTCAATATTTATTATATATATACATATACAGATATATCAGCTTAAGCTTCTGCCCATAGACAATATATTGCTGAGGATTTAACCCTTTCAAACTCCGATCACGCATTTCTTTTCTGTTGTCTGGATACCATTAGACGAATGTATTCAGATAAGGAAGGGTACATGGAAGTCAGAGGGTTAATTGAAATAGGTTCTACCCCTAAAACTCCCTCATATCCTTCCTAAGATGTATCAATCGTCTAATGATAAGCAGAATTAAATGTCAAAATGCGTCATAATCTTCAAAGGGTTACACTTTTGCGAATAGTTTGGAGATTATAGGACGTTTCACCTCATCAGTTTGGCAATAATGCGACGCTTCCCCCCCTTTAGGTGTAGATTTTTTTTTCTGGACGAGCGATAGCGAGAATATAATTTAATATAAATTGGCCTTCGGCCGGATCATTTTATTATCGAAAAATTTACAAATTCAAGGGTGTCCGAACGGCCATTTTTTAGTATGAAAGAAATCGAGGAAGGCGTTTTGTTAGCCTAGGGAACAAACTAAAATACATTGCTAAAAAATGGCTAACACAAGCAAAATCCTCAATAATAATCAAACAGAATATAACCCCTAACACGTCGGATCAGATAGTGTTAAGACGAATAAATGTGAATATAAACACTATGTGAGGAGGAGCACTTTAATGACAACGTTTCGCAGATAGCTTCTTCAGGTCACTGCGAAACGTTGTCAATAAAGTGTTCCTCCTCATTTGGTGTTTATATTCATTCTGTCAACTTTTCTAAGTTATTTCAACACGAATAATTGTGTGTGAAGAGACCTGATGTGAGAGAGAGACCTGAGTATTGAGATAACCCAGGAAGATTATGACGCATTTGGACAGTATATTTTGACTGACATTAAACGATTCGATACAGCTTACTAAGTATCTGTGCGAATTATAAGAGTAAATACTATATCAATTAACCCACTGACTGTCATATACCTTTCCTTATCTGGATAAAATTGACTGATAATAGCAAGAGAACATAAAAGAAATGTGTAATCGGATCTCGAAAGGGTTGAGGTATGGGAGCCACTTTATCTTACTTAACATTGTCCAGGTGGTAGTTCAGCTTCCGGCACACACACACACACACACACACACACACACACACACACACTATGGTACTGACCTGATGTGTGCGAGACCAGAGAGTATCGAGTCATATCAGAGGAACCACTCTCACTTATATAGCATGTCTAGGTGGTGGCTCAGCTTCCGGACACACACACACACACACACACACGCGCACCCACACACCCACCCCCACACACACACACACACACACTATGGCACTGACCTGATGTGTGGTGGACAAGAGAGTATTAAGCCATATCAGAGGAACCACTCTCACTTATATAGCATGTCTAGGTGGTGGCTCAGTTTCCGGTACACACACACACACACACACACACACACACACACACACACACACACACACACACACACACACACACACACTATGGCACTGACCTGATGTGTGGTGGACAAGAGAGTATTAAGCCATATCAGAGGAACCACTCTCACTTATATAGCATGTCTAGGTGGTGGCTCAGTTTCCGGTACACCTTTTACTTTTTCTTCTTCTCCTTGTGGGGATCGGCCAGGAATGTTCACCCCAGCCACGTCTTTGATCGTCTTCTTCCCTTAAGGAAAAGTAAGAATACAAAAGGGAAAAGTAATCAAGGAGAACAATAGGAGGAAAATTAAGAGAGATGATTAGACTAGAAGACACAAAGCTTAATCCATTGAGGATCATTACGCAATTTGACAGTATATTTTGGCTTTCATTAGACGATTTTATAGAACTTAGGAAAGATCTGTGGGAATTATAAGGATAAGGACTATCTCAATTAACCTTGTCTTCCATATACCATTCCTAATCTGCATAAAGTCGTATTAATTGTAGCCAAAAAGCAGAACACAACGCGTAATCGGATCTTTTAAGATTTAAGATGAAACGCCCTCCATCATTACTCTCTCCTTTCTCTCGCTTTGCCTTCATCGGGTACAGTTTGCTCCAGGAATGCCTCTAACCCACATTATTATAATAAACCGTTCATCAGACCACTTCTGTACTTATAAATGGAATATTTATCTATCTATCTGTCTATCTATCTACCTATATACTGTATATATATATATATATATATATATATATATATATATATATATATATATATATATATATATATATATATATCTATTGCCAGAAGCCCTAATCCCTAGCAAGCGATAGATAGATAAATAGATTTTAAGATTTTTCACCCCCTTTCTTTGTCAATACAGTATTAACACCTTTCGTGCCATTAAGGTGTCCATCTTTACCTGGCGAGCGACAGTGAGTCAGTAATTTACAAATTAACAACATTATTTCGAAGGGGGTCTTGGGGGGAGTTTTTAAGCTTGATAGAGGTCTAGGAAGCAAACTATATATATATATATATATATATATATATATATATATATATATACCGTATATATATATATATATATATATATACACAATAATTATTCATGACAACCTTTGACAACCCGATTGTCGGGATAGTATACAGATTGTTGGCAGTGAATAATGTTGGTCCAACAGTGCCGGATATAAGAAGTCCGATAATCCAATAATCTCAAACTTACTTCATCCGACAGTGTTGGGAAAGTATAGAAAATCATCAGGTTCGCCGGATCGACTGATAGTATCGGGAATCCATTGCAATCTGACTAGCTCACTTGTGCCCGACAGCATTGGAACGCAGTGCGTCCATACTGACGGGACTTATATTGCAGATTGCATAGAGGTATGGTGTCGGTAAACTTCTGTTACTCCGAGAACACCATCCACTAACCTTTCTAAAAAGAGGATTATGAACCATGACACCAGTAACAATGCTGACACCAAGGGTAAATTAAACACACTGTCACTAAAGATCCCCGACCCCGATATGAATACTGAGAATCACATTGGTCTGTCAATATTAATGTAAATAAATTACTCAGGTTATAATGACAATCCGTGGAACAAAAATGTAAAACAGAGGACAAGTGTATGTGCCTCATTAAGCGAACCAATTCCCTGTTGGCCAGACAAATGCATAAGATACTCACTGAAACATAATTATCCATACACTTATTATTGCAAGAACTATTAAGTAAAGAAAATAATTTTAAAAATCAATTAGAATGGAGGCATGAATAAGTTACAGACGGTTGGGCATGTCCCCAAGGAGTAGATGAACATTATAATAAACAGATCCCTGTAGCCGGCATCAGAAGAAGAACAAAAACACGTCCCCGTTATGTTTTACAATAGAGTTAAAGCGTATCTGGCAACAGTGTTTAGTCCCAGTATAGTGATCATTCATTGTTTGTGGTGGACGTGGTTTGTGGTAAAGGGGTTCCTTAAGCGACAAGAACGCCAATTATGATTATTGCCAGTACGTCATCGATGGAGGGGTCACGTACGCGATCAAGGTCAACGAAAGTCAGATCCGGTAAGAAATGACTTCCGGTTAACACTATCTGGTCCGCCGTCTTGGGGGTTATTATGATATTTTGCTTGCTTATTATTGAACATTTTAATTGATTTTGTAGCTGCCCAGCAATTTATTTTAGCGTGTCCCCTAGGCTAATATACTGTAAATACCCTCCCACACTTCTTTCAACCTAAAACACTGCCCACCAATACCACCTTCAAACAAAATGTGTACATGTTTCATTAGAAACCTGATCCGTTACAGGCTCTATATCGTCTACCCTGAAAAAAAATTCCCTCAATGGGGTGAAGCGTCTTACTATCGCCAAGCTAATGGAGTGAAACGTCTTAAAATCTCCAAACTGATGGAGGTAAAAAGTTTAGGTCGAAAAAGACCGCCCTTCGGACCAAATATGGTTAACATGTCAGCTATACCATGTCAAGAATCAAGGGTATAAATAGGGTATGAAGAAGGTATATAAGATCCATGGATATATTGATAGTGATTTATCTATCTGTCATTATATTATAGTCTGTTCACTGCAATTTGGCAAAAATCCTGAATACCAACCTCTGTAACTAAAACACGAATAGAGTTATCGAGATAATATTTCTACCATCCTAAGAATCAGTCAGGGAGTAGGTGTTACAGCCCATTTGTTCCAGCCCTTTTTGAGTTCCAGAGGTTAGGGGTTGCTATGTCTGGCCTACTTATCATGAACAGACTACAACCTGTATACCAATAAATGATAGATTTATATGGACAACATATATTAACTTTTCATTCCCTTAATTAAGGTGGTGTCATACGAGCGGTTCTTCCGTCAATTTCCCAAGGAAATTGTGGTCTGGTATCTCCTTTATTAAAGTTATATATTATATCAGTCTCTTATAAACATATAACTGCAACCTAGTTGTTGATTCCAATGCGAAAATACCATAAACTATTACGAGAAAAATGTGTTCATTGGAAATTGACGGAAAAAGCACTTGCGTGACACAACCTTTACATCCACCATCGAAGTTGGACGGAGGTTATGATTTTGCCTCTGTGTGTTAGTTTGTCTGCCTGTTTGTCTGAAAATATCTCACAAAGTTATGAATAGATTTTCAAGAAATTTGGTGACCAGATAGGATATGCGCCAAGGCAGAAGTGATAACATTCAGGAGGCGTTGTGGATCATATCCTGGAACCCAGATCCAGAAGAATATTTAGGCCTGTGATACTAATGGTAAAGAACTAGTCAGCGTAGGCGGGGATATGCGCTCTACCGACTGCCTCTTTAGTGTTTACAGGTTACCCTACCTTATAACCTTGCATAAAGCCGGTGACACACGATCACTTTAGCGGTTGATGTATCGGAGTCACAGTAGCCGAGTCAAAAGTAGCTAAAATCGAGTCTACTAGCCTATATGACAATTTTCGCTTTCATTATGACTGTATTTATTATCTTAAATCTCCTTCACGTGTACATTCATATTTAATATTAGAATAAGCTGCACAAATAAATCAAACTCATTTGGTAGCTTGTAGCGGATTAAAGGCTCAAGTGCATGTAACTGATAAACTTGTTCGTGTGACCCTGGCTTGACGCCTATAATCCAGGTATCCATGGGCCATGATATGGTCGGTAGCGCGTCTGACTGCTCATCTAAGTGTCAGCAGTTCGATCCTATGCCGTACCATTAGTAGACGACAAGAGTTTGGGCAGCTCGGCCTACAGATTCGTGGCAAATGTCCAGATACGTCCCTGTAACAAGGGCACGTCCTATCATTGTCTATCAACGGAGTGCACGGCGTTAAATACTGCATATATTATTTGCAATTATTTCTTGTTCAATAAGCCTCCAGCAAGCTTAAGAAAATACTATGAAGACCCCCGCTTCTAAATATATGTGTACATTTTCCCAAATTGTCGGCCCACTATCGCTAAGCAGTAAAGAAATAATACGTAAATTACTAGAAAAGGGCTTTATATTTGACATCAAGTGGGCCAAAAAGTCTTAAAATAGTGAAACTAATGGAGCTAAACATGAGGGAGAAGGGAGTCCAGAAAACATACTCTTTAGTTTAAGGATGTTGGGTCTTGGGCTAAGCAAGGGAGAGAGGGTTCATGGAAAGTGAAAGTGACCGTGATTCTTGGGAGGTTGTGGTGTGTGTGCGTGTGTGTGGGTTGGGGGGGGGGGGGGGGGGGTCATTAATGTACAGCTACGTATGCATGTTCGTGAGATCTTGCTATTTGATTTATGTAAACATATCCATTTAGATTGATGTTCAGATACAAACAGCGAGATAGAGAGAGAGTGGGTGAGTGAGAGTGAGAGATTCCGAGTATTACATTACAATAACCACAGCAGGAAATACCGGGCCTGGGTGGAGATAACTCCCTCGCAGTGTTGCCAGTTAGCTACGTTACCGCTAGATCTAGAGGTACTTACTTCCACATCGTTAAATCTAGCGAAATTAATTCTGGATAATTGAGCCATTTTTTGCGATATTTTAGAGATTTTGGTTTACATTTTTTGTATGATGTTCGGCTTTCATTTACAATGTAGCGGCCTTCTAGTGAATTTTGGAGAACGGATCTAGCGGTATTTTGTGTGTTGAGTTGGTAGCCCTGACTGCCCCACCTTTCACCTCCCTAGCTCGCGGTACCGGATCTCTTCTCTCTCTCTCTCTCTCTCTCTCTCTCTCTCTCTCTCTGTGATTCTTATTATTTGTTTTTGCGTTATTTTTCTCGGGTCGTGAACTTAGATATAGCGTTCTGTTCTCTCTCTCTCTCTCTCTCTCTCTCTCTCTCTGTGGTCGGTGGGGAGAGAGCTTTCTTCTTTGCTATCCTTGCCATCAACTTTGTAGCAAACTCTATGTTAGCATTAATTCCAGACTTCCTAGTAGGGACCGCAAGGTCTGTGCAGTCTGTGTATATATGTAACTTTATGTAACTCTCTTTATACGGCACCACCACTACCATAACCCACCACCTACCTCCACCACCACCATCACCACCACCATCGTAACCTTGACCGAAGAAAGTAAGAGTGGGGGCGGAACTGGTTAGTGGGAAGGGTTCGTGAGGAGTATACAAGGCATCAATATAATATTTTCGGTTGTCTGTGTGTCTGTCTGTTCTTAGAGGCGGCCGCAGTTTTTAAGCTAGAGCGTTCATACTTGGTATGCATAGTAAGGGGGTCCCTAGGCAGATTTTAGTGAAAAAATAGAATTCCTCAGGGTGAAAGGGACGCAGAAAATGGGCTCGAAATCGGAAAAATCGCCGTTTGGGGCAGAAGGAGGCCTCCGATCGAAAAGGTGTATGGAACAATAGTTGTTCGCAGCCCCCCAAAATGGGGGTACGGATGAGGTCAGATCCAAAATCGGTGATCATTTAGCGGCCGAAATCGAGGTCGCCGTTTAACCCTCTCCGACATATGACGCAATGTTGAGCCTATTAGGGATACTTTAAAGTCTTTTTTACCATCAGGGGTATTTACAAACCTTTAATTTAGTTACTTCAACCTCTGCAGTTGTCTTTGAGTTAGCTGTGGGCAGAACACTAATTTTGGAGAGGTAATTAAGAGGTAATTATGCTAATCGGCCAACCTCTGCGTCATATGAGTCTGAAGGGGTTAATGAGGCACAGGGAGGTCGAGGCCGGTGATTATGGTAGTAGTAGTATTTTGATGATTGTGGTAGTAGTGATTGATGATGGTGATTATGGTAGTAGTAGTGGTGGTAGTAGTGATGGTGATTATGGTGATTACCCGGGCAACGCCGGGTACCCCTGCTAGTAGTTAATATTCCAGTCCTTGTGGTCCATTCCGGGAAGATACTCTAGCGGATTTGTTTGTCTATGTATAAAGGAGTAAAAAGGGTGTTAAAAGAAAGTCAAGCAACAATAGTCCTAGCGACCCCTATAAGTTGCTTCCCCATTAAATCACTGCTGCTCAGAGTGTTCAACAGTGGTATAGAGTGGGTAAGGGACAATTGGAAAGGACAGTATTGCAACGAGGATTAAGTTATATTATTAGGGGATATTTGGGTTGGTAACATAGTACGGTCGCGCTAATAAGTCATGGCCCAGCTGTCATTACGTTTAGCTTGCTCTGTGCTGTATTAATGTTTGTCAGATGTTGAATAGGGTGGGTAAGTGTAGGTACGTGTTTGTATATTTCACTCGATAGGAACAAGTAAAGCTTAACTATTGCTGATACCAATTATTGATCAAAACATATTTGATGCCGAAACATCACTTATTAGCGCGACTGTACAACAATCAATGATCCTTCGTGTATCTTGGGAAAGTAAGTAATATCTTAGTTATTTACTTATAAACGCAGTGATCCTCGATGTATCGCGATGTGAATAAAGGAGACAAAAGGCCAATCTGTCTGTAACAAGTCTCCCCCAAAGTTGAAAGAGTGATAGAGAGCTAAATTCAAAGTATATTAGAGTAAAAGTATTTGGACACACGGAACTTGAAACAGTTCAATCCATAGCATGAGGGAGACATACTGTAGATTGTGAAGTGCACTATACTCCTGGGCACCTCCTCAGGGAGTGTGGCTCTGATACGGCCTCTGCTGGAATATGACACTCAGTCCTTGTCTCCAGCACTCAACAAAGATATACAACGACTAGAAAGATTCCAAACTATGGTTATCTTATTCCGTCAATTAGAAAACTGAGCTATGGAGATCAGAGGCGAGTCTTTTTAAGTCTTATAACTAGGCCAGAATGCGTGACCTTTAACCTCTGTACCTCAAAATGGACTAGAGAAATGGTAGACATATTTGCTCAATTACTCTTGTCGTTTTTTAATTATAAAGATTCGTGATCAAAATATTTGGCCTACTTATAAGGAACACGTTATATGGTTACATAGCTTAATCCGTCAATTAGAAGATTGAGTTATGCAGATCGTTTGAGAGATCTTGGTCTTTTTTAGCTGGAAACACGTAGGTTACGAGGTCAACTTATGGAAGACACTAAAGGGATTTTTTTCTTATTTTTCTGGCCCCTCCTCCCTCATGTTTAGCCCCATTAGTTAAGAGATGTTAAGACGTCGCCCTATTATGCTGGAAATGTTATGACCTTTCCCTCCATTTCTTGGTCAACATTATCGACCTTCATGCTTTTTTAGGTGTCGATATTTTTCCAGGCGAGGGATAGTATTACTAGCTTCTAATTTAGTGCCATTTATCTACCAAATGAATTATTAATTTATCTTGAAGGCGGGTCTTCTGGATGTTTGTTTAAGCTTGATAGAAGTCTAGTGAGCAAACTATAAAAAAAAAAAAAAAAAAAAATATATATATATTTATATATACAGTAGGCTATATATATATATATATATATATATATATATATATATACTGTATAATATTAATATATATATATATAAAACCCCGCCGTTAAAGGAAAGAGGTTAAACTAATATGAATTGGTGATCATCCTTTCACCCCATGTGGTTTTAACAACGTTGGTAAATAATCCTTGGTACAACTTAGTGATGGTGGGCCTCAGTCAAGGTGGTGTCACACGAGTGCATTTACCGGCATTTTTTTTATGGGACTCGTCAGCCTTGGTTGGCAACCCATCTTGGGGAGACAACCTTATACAAATATGGGTGGATGGGACTCGTCAGCTTTGGTCGGCCATTCATCTAGAGTACACAACCTTACGAAAATCTGGAGATGGGACTCACCAGCCTTGTTAAACAACCCGTTTAGGGGAGTAAACCTTTTACAAATCCTCACTGTTTACCTAAGGGTGAAGCAGGTTGGTGGATGGATTAGCCACCTACTGTACCACTGTTGACAAAATAGTGCTGACAAGATACATTGAGGACCTCGGATTCAGACGAACCCTAAGTTGAGTGGTCAATCCTATAAATTCTTAAATAGTCTGGCACGGGTCATCCTTCTCAATGGGGGACAGGTCCGCTCAAGTGTGTTTTGTGTATGGCCACCCTCGTAAAGGGGAGTAAGACGGCTGGCAATGGATGGATGAATGGAATTTTGAAGCTCTTTCGCATTAGCATTGGAAACTAGATCAATGGTAGATAGTGTTAGGTAATATAGTTCTTACAGATTTTTAATTCTGAAGCTGACAGGCAACAATTGCCCGCGAGAAAATTACGAAAAATCGCTGTGTGACACATCTATTTCCTAGACAAATGCAATGGCAAGCCATAATGTTGCCTCCACTAGCTCTACTTTGTTTCGCTCCATTAGTTTGGAGATTTTAAGAAGCCTCATCCCATTAGTTTAGTGACAATAAGACTATTTACCCCATTCAGGTATCGACTTTTTTCTGGGCGAACGACAGCGACCATGTAATTGAAAATAAATTGGTCTTCGGCCTGGACATTTTTCTACCAAAAGATGAACATTTAACTGGAAGGGGATCTTGGTGGGCATTATTTAGTTTGAAGGAAATCTGGGAAGGCGTTCTTGTTAGCTTAGAGGACAAACTATAATACATTGCTCGAAAATGGCAAACATGGGAAAAGCAAGTAAATTCTCAATAATAATTAAGCAAAATATCATAATAACTTAAGGCGTCGGACCAGATAGTGTTAAACCTTTGCTGATTATGCTGCATTTTGACTTTTTATTCTGGCTATCATTAGATGATTTTATGCAACTTAGAAGGTTCTGTGAATTAAAAGTGTGAAGACTATTTCAATTAACCCTCTGACTTCCATATACCCTTCATAATCTTAATACTATCGCCTAATAATAGCCAGCCAGCAGTCCCTCAAAATCAAACGTAATGAAGCAATAAAACACTTCTCTCATTGCCGCAATGTTGCATCTCTCTCGCTGTTCTATCGCTACTACAACAATCAGTGAGATGACGGGGTTGCAAGCAATAGACAAAGCAACCCCCTCAGAGGTCCTCACAAATCAGGAGGAGGATCAACCCACCAGAGTCAGAATAGCTGCGATCAAGGAGAGTAAAAGGACGAGGAAAAGGACACAGGTAAGAGTGGAAAGGGAAACCGCACAGTCCCCCCTGTTTACCCGTGCACTAATACCTTCAGGAATACTGCAGTCTACCCACCAAAGTGAACGACATCCGGAACCTACAGGAAGTACAAGCCTGGACCAATCACAGAGACCCCTGTCCAGCCAATCACAGAGCCTGAGACATAAAGGAAAGGCGTGCACCCAACAGCAGCCATATTTGGATTGCGATGAGGAGGATTTTATGCTAATTCCCCATCAAAATCCAATGGCATACCTACACAGATGGGAGCAAGAGAATCACCTCTACAGTACCTCACATTGAGTGTTTAAATAATAGAAAAGAAATTAGGAAGAACGAAAGCATGGCCTGGAACATTGAAAAAGCAAGGAAGGAAAAACATAAGAAAAACATTTATCCTGCAGCCATACAAGCTTTCTATACTAAGAGTGTAATCTTAAGATATAGAGAATAACGACGTCCATACATTATAAAGGTAAGTGTATTTTTAGAACAATAATTGCCTTCACAATGATTAAAAGATTGAAATCCCCATGTCCCTACTATTCTGAGATAAGTCAAATTGAGTTCAAATTATCATCCAAATATAGCCTGACTAAAATCGATGGAAGGTATGCAAAACACGAGGTAATACCTTCCACTAGCTCAGCTTTTAGTGGGTAGATAACCGTGTCGGCGAGACTTCTCAATGGGGCAACTGGGCAAGCCATTCTCCCTATAGTTAAGTCCAACGAGGGTGGCGACCGAGAGTGTGTTGGAGGAACCAGGAGTGCCCTGCTCTAGTGTATGTGAGAGAGGCAGTTCCCTTTGATGTCCAGTCAGAGGAAGAACTACGAGTTCTACGTCGTCCAGATTCTCTCTCATGGATATTGCTTCTCCCCACACCTGTACCCTAAGTGTCTCTGTGTTAATAAGTTTTGGGAATTATTGTGATAAAAATATGGGAGTGTTCAATTTAACTTTTTCTTAGAGATCCGCTTCTAGGACTCTCCTTGTCAATATAGTACACGTGTGATATTAATTGAACTTGTATCCGTGCAGTTATTTTATATAAGTACGGTCTGTGATCTTTATATATTATGTTCAAGCATTTATTCACCTATTTTTACCTACGTTACATAGTCGATACTATATGTGATACTTAGTGAATGCTCTCAGATTTTATTCTGTTGTGTTATTATTCATTGTGTGTCCAAGTCGAAGTGAAGTGTGTAATGAGAGCTATTTTCCTTCTTAAATCTTAAAAATCCTAAACTCAGGACCGTGCTACGTCCAGTTGTTTTAAGAGATTACTTAGAGTATAAAGTCGCCACTGCTGAAAGTAAAAAACCTGTTCTGTTGAGTTAGAATTAATCTATGTTCAAGATTTCTAATTTATATTTGTTCTTGTGAATAATCTAATCATATACGTTACCCGGTTTATGTAATTCTTTCACCACCAGTTTAGGAATTTAGATTATACATTCCTGTATTCATCAGCCTATTTTGGGGTATTGATAAGTTACTACTTGTTCTGTATCTATATCGTTTTAACTTCTATTCAAGTTATAGTAAGTCGCTACTTCGTTCTGCGTCTTTTAATCTTATTTCAGTAGTTTGTTAATACATTCAAACTTCTTCCCTAGCCATCATTTCGGCTATTCTGTTTAATACTACTTCGTTCTGTATCAAATATTATTATTCCGTGTTTATTAATTCATTCAAACCAACTTATCTATAGCTATCATTCCGCTATCATTTATTCACTATATCTACTGTGAATTTGATTTCCACATTCCGTGTGACTTTAACTCATTTACGATTGAATTTATTTTTCGTGTATCGTGTGAGAGATTGTTCACAATTATTCTTTGATAGTTAAATCATAAATTAAATTATCCTTCCATCTAGAGTAAAGTGAAGTTCATATCTTCTATACTCGATTTAGCATTGTACTAAATCGTATATTTATCTATCCTGACCTCAGTCCGTTTGACCTTTACCCCCTTGAGCAGTACCTTTGAGCGTGTACCTTGGCCGCCGCCTATTTGTATTTATAGCCGCGCATACCTGTGCGCATCTGAGTAGATAATCTCAGCTGCCCGTATATATTAATTATTATTACTCTCGATATACATTTGACTCGCATAGGTATTGTCATCAATATTTATGTTATATGTTTATCCTATGTAATGATATGTTTCATGTTTGATGCTTTGTAAATGACGATATTGTTCATCAAAGAGTAAAACTTATTCAACTCTTTTTAAGTCACCTTTGAATTACATTAGACTCCTACTCAATATACCTGTAGTGGAGAGTTTGATGCCCCCATTTCCATGTACCTTTGTTTCTGTAATAAAAACGAGTGTAATTATTCAGTGTGTTTATTGTGTTTTGGAGAGTGATTGAATAATTTAGAAGTAACATTTATCAGGCGAGATATGTTCCTGTTGAGCATTATCTGATTCTAAGTATCTGAAACACGGATTATAATAGAATACCTAATACAGCGAGTTGGATTACAACCCCGCATAACAATCAGTGTTCCTTGGAGCTTTCCCAGTGTATACCACCTCCTCTACGTAGGGTACGTAGTACCCGCCTTGCAACACAATCCCACCCCTACTCTGTGCAACTCTCCATCCCATGAGTGAAACGCTATTCTCAGACTTTCTTCTATTCAACTGCTGAGCTCTGGAAATCTCTCCCAAAGTCAGTCTTTCCCTCTTCCTATGATTTAAATTGCTTCAAACTCCGTGTGTCCAGGCATTTTAGCTCGAACGTCCCTTGATTTTGGCCCTGTCACTCTTTCAAAACTGGGGGAGGCACTCGCTGCAGACAGTTGTTGTTGTTGTTGTTGTTCCCCAAGCTGCCTGGCCGAACAGCCCCAAGGCCCCGAGCAAGGCCAAGGCCATAACCGAGCGCCCCCACAGAACCCTCCCTGCCTACCACAATAAAGCCTGGGTGACCGAAGCCACTCCATGGCGGGGAGCGGAGGAGGGTGCGGAAACGCCCGGGAAACCAAAGCCCCACCCAGGGCCCGTGCCCCTCAGCAATTATGAAGAGAAAGTTGAGGGGCAAAGGAAAAATGTGACGCTTTGGCTTCCAATCTTGGTAGATTGGGAGGTCAATCCACGCAAAAGACGCCGTCACTTGAGATCTAGGAAAGACATAAGTAAAAGGAACAGCCAGAGTAAGCTATGGGTATGGCAGAGATCGCTCAGTTCTCACTCTGATAGACCAGCCCATCACCATATATGGGCTGCAAACAGTTATGCCTTTTGTCTCCCTCATTCACATAGAAAAAGACAAAAAAAAACTATACAGCTTAAATAGGATCTACGAAAAATAAAATCGGAATCTCATATACCTTTCCTATGTTACATAATATCATCTAATAGTAGCCAAAATGTATAAATTAACTGCGCCCTTGTACCCCGATAATATTCTGGTAATATTTGTTGAGTATTGTTGATATATCATTCCTAGAGACCCTATAGTAACAGAGATCGACCAACCTCCACCATCTTGGTGCCAATGGTGATGTTGTCCTCTCTTTACACTCAAAGATCACCCTACCCATAATGAATTTTCGGGAATATTGGTACAGAATATCATGTAGTTTGGTCTTTGGATATATATACTACATGATCCAATATATATTAAAACCTTTCTCTGATTAAATGAGGCACCAAAATGGCGTCCAAATAAAAAAATTGCCACTCTCTCATACTCCAGGATCTCTAGGGAATACTATACTGTACTGTATATAGGGTTACATTGTAGGTCATCTGAGGCAGTGTTTGGTGTGCAGTATTAGCCAAGTTTATTTAGTTAACGGGACAAACTGGCGCTGCCATACCTACCCTACTATACCCCGTTCCAAATAAGTAGGCCGAACCTCTTAAACATTATCCTCTATAACTCACAAACGACTGAAGTACTCGCACTAATATTTCTACCATTTGAGAAGGATTAGCAAGGAAATAGGTATGGAAATTTACAGGCCGTTTGCTCTAGCCCTCTCAGAGTAACAAAAGTTACAGTTATAGATTTCCGGCCTACTCATAATGAACGGAGTTCGGGTGGGTAATGAGTACTGTGTCTGGTTATATTTATTACCTAGGTTAAGGCAATACGTTTGCGTATTTATAAGCGCGTCATCTATCTTGTCACTCTCTCATTAATTATATCTGAACTGTTTATCTCTCACCTAATTCTTCTGACTGCCCAAAATTCTTTGTCTATCTTATGTCTAAAATGGAACACATTCTATCCATCTCTCCCTTCTCTGAATTATCCTACTTACGACATTTCAATGTTCACCACATCCAATGGCTCTCCTCTCATTTCTCTGGTCAACCTGGTGAACAAGACTACATCTTTTCTATCCTAAATGAACTAGATCAGTTGGTTCAGCAATCCACCCGTATCCCGGACCGCCTTGGAGATCAGCCCAATATTCTTTTCATATTTCTAACCTCTAATCCTTCTGCTTACAGTGTAAATCTTCTCCCTCCGTTGGGCTACTACGATCAAAACCTTATCTCTGTCACCTGTCCTGTCTCTCCAGTACGTCTTTCTGACCCCCACTGCGGACTGGGAGGCTCTTCAACAGTACTTCTTTGATTGGCCATGAAATTAATTTGTCCTCCCATGGCTTGGGACCCTGAAGGATTGTCGTGCACATTACTGAGGTAATCCTTTCGGGTATGGAAGCATACATCCCATTGTTGTTATCTGGCACTAATTCCCAAAAATCTTGTTTTTTCACGTTTGCTCTACTGCTACCTGCAATTAGGAGAAAACATTCAAATGGTATCATTGCCTTCAAACTCAAGAATCTCCCACTTTATGTTTCTGCCTGTAATCATGTCTTTGACTCGCCATAATCTCTTTCATCAATAACAAATAAGCTGAAATTTGCAACTCAAGGTCTTTCCAAGCATTTTGGCGTCTAGTCAGAAAGCTCTTTAACAATTTCACTTCCTCATTATTCCACCCTTTTTCCATTCTGACGGGTCCAGCATTACATTTTCCTCTGACAAAGCTGAACGTTTCCTTCAAACTTTCGCAAAAAATACCACCTTGGATGATTCCAGCGCTTCTCCTCCCTCTCCAACCCTCTCATTTAATTAAGCCTAATATCATAATACCTTCTTATGATGTAATTTCTACCCTCTCTGGGCTTAATATATAAGAAGGCATAGGGACCAGTTGGTGTTCCTCCTGTTGTACTCAAAAACTTTTCTTCCGTGCTGACTGGCCAACTATTTCATCTCTGTCTTTCCTCTAACCTCTTTCCTTCTTGCTGGAAGTTTGATCTCATTCAACCTGTCCCAAAGAAGAGTGACCGCTCTCAACCCTCCAACTATCATCCAATTGCTCTATTTTCTTTCATCTCTAAAAAAATTGAAGCTATTCAAAATTCAACATTTCTCAAGCATATACTGTATATTCCCATAATCTACTTTTAGATTGCCAGTATGGTTACCTTAAGGACCGCTCTAGTAGTTATAGCCTTGCATTTCTTACTAACTCTTGGTCATCCTCCTTTTGGGAGGAGCCTTCAATAGAGTTTGGCACACATCGCTAATTTCCAAACTACCCTTCGTCGATTTCTATCCCTCTATCGGTGCCTTTGTCTCTTTAATCCTTTCTGACCATTCCATAGCTGCAGCTCCGGTGTTCCTCACGGTTTTGTTCTGTATCCATTTCTCGTTTTAATATTCATTAATGATTTCCTCAGCTGTACCTCTAGTACTGTCCACTCATAATCTGATGATTCTACTTTACTCTATTCTACTAGTTTTTTCACAACAACCCAGCATGCAATCATTCCAAAACGAGGCCATAGCATGCCTATCTTTTGATCTATATATTAGTTCTGATTGGGGTAGAGAAAATCGTGTTACTTTCAATACCTCAGAAACCCAATTTCTCCTTCAAGCCACATGTCGCAATCATCTTCAAGACTAGCAATTACTCGTCAACAAAACACAAATCAACCCTTCATCTTCTATCAATAATCTTGTTGTATTTTTTTTCACGCGACCTCTCTTGGAAATATCATATGATCACTCTTGCTAAAACAGCTTCCCAGAAGTTAGGTGTGCTCATCCGCCTCCGTGGGTTCTTCAGCCCCACACAAGTTCTTGCTCTGTGCAGGGGCACAGTGCATATTAGGTATTGTTCGCATGTGTGGGGTAGTTCCACCCATACTGCACTTTTTTGAAAAAGTAGAGTCAAAAGCATTTCGCCTCATCTACATACTTTCTCTTACTAGTTGCCTATAATCTATTTCTACACGCCGCAGTGGTGCATCTATTTCACTCTTCTATTACTATTGCAACAATCAGTGTTCTTAGGAGCTCTCTCAGTGCATATATTGGAGGTGTTTGGTGATGTGGTGAAATTAACTCTCCCAGACATATATGACGCGATCGAGTCATATGGCAGAGTGAACCAAAAACTCATATGACGCGATCGCGTCATATGGACTTATTATATTGCTAGAAAATAAGTTTATGACGCAATTGAGCCGGTTTTTTGGCTGGTAAGTCCGATAAGTTAGATGTACATGTGGAAAAATCTAGCAACCCCCTAGCGTCCCTGTGAGGGCCCCGCGGTGGTAGAGAGAGTCAGTTTCTTCCCATCAGCCAGCCTAGTAGGTGGGTGTGTGCAGCCCTTTAAACCAAGGGGCCTCCATTTTGCCAGGCCTGGCTGGTATTACCGCCCTAATATAACCCAAACGAAGTGCTATATCGTTGGGTTATCGATGGATTATTGTGTTATTCTTATTTAGGGTATAAAAACCATGTTAGTGAAGTGTTTTGCTAGTCTGGTGTACGTGACCAAGGTGGGCTCCATGAGGGGCCATGGTTTCGCTTGTTTGTGGATCACTTTCATACCATATTGAGTCAATTATATTGCTATTTATCACTTGAAGTAGTGTATTTTACTTGTATAAGTGTTTATAGTGAAGACACTTTTATTACTGATCGAGCATTCTCTGGTGTAGGCTACGTGACCAAGGTGGTGGAGGGAGAGGCCATGCTTTTTGCCAAACGTTTTGCTTGTTTGTGGAACACTTTCATATAAATATCAGTCGATTATATTGCTATTTATCTGTTCAAGTAGTGTATCTTACCTTGTATTAGTGTTTCTTAGTGAAAAAAACTTTCATTACTGGTCGAGCATATGTCGCCATGCTCCCTCAGCCCTGTGCATTTTTGTTCGATAATTTAGTGGTGGAAAGTGCTTGCATTTTTGCTCGATAATTTATTGGTGGAAAGTGCTTGGGAGGTAAGTTTTTTATGGGCAAAAGCACTCTACATATACGGCTTGGTGGCCACGAGGGAATCTCAGCAGTGTGAGTAAGTACAGTCAACATTTTTTTGGTGGTGGTGGTGGTGGTGGTGGAGATGGTGGTGGTGGTGGTGGTGGTGGTGGTGGTGGTGGAGATGGTGGTGGTGATGGTGGTGTGATGATGGTGGTGGTGGTGATGGTCGGGGTGGTGGTGGTGGTAGAGATGGTGGAGATGGTGGTGGTGTTGGTGGAGATGGTGGTGGTGTTGACACCAATAGGGTAGGGTCCCTTTTCTGACCGTGGGCCAGGTCAGAAAATGAACCCAACCCAATTTGTGTCAACACCACCACCATCTCCACCAACACCACCACCATCTCCACCACCACCACCACCATTTTATTATTTTTATTATTTTTGTGTTTAGGCCTATTTTATTATTTGTATTATTATTATTTATTATTATACCTGTTATTCCTGTGTATGGGATCACCCATAAAAAAGTATTTATATTTGTATTTCATTTATATTTTTGCTTTATTATATTATAATTATTATTATTATTATTATAATTATTATTATTTTTATTATTATTATTTATTATTTATTATTATTTATTATTATACCCAACATAAATGTCCCCCACCACAAACTCTTATTATATATAATTATATATATATATATATATATATATATATATATATATATATATATTTATATATATATATATATATATATATATATATATATTTATATTATCCCCCCCCTCCCCCCCCTCCCTCACCCCCCTCCCCCTCCCCTTCCCACCCCCCCAATATATATATATATATATATATTTTTTTTTTTTTTTTTTTGGGTGGGGGAGGGTTATTTTTATTTTTATTTTATTTTTCTAATTGTAGATTGATATAATATATATATATATATATATATATATATATATATATATATATATATAATATAATTCGTGTTTATGTATTTATCTATGTTATGCCCCCTCCCCCCCCCCCCCCCATTATACTACCTCCCTCCCCTCCCCCCCCCTCCCTCCCCCTCCCCCTCCCTCCCCCCCATTATACCTCCCTCCCCCCTCCCCTCCCCCCCTCCCCCCATATATATATATATTTTTTTTTTTTTTTTTTTTTTATTTATTTTTTTTCTGGGTGGGGGAGGGTTATTTTTTATTTTTATTTTATTTTTCTAATTGTAGATTGATATATATATATATATATATATATATATATATATATATATATATATATATATAATATGTGTTTATGTATTTATCTATGTTATGCCCCCTCCCCCTCCCTCCCCCCCCCATTATACCTCCCTCCCCTCCCCCCCCCCCTCCCTCCCTCTCCCCCTTCCTCCCCCCCCCCATTATACCTCCCTCCCCCCTCCCCTCCCCCCCCTCCCCCCATATATATATATATATATATATATATATAATTTTTTTTTTATTTTTTTCTTTTTTTGGTGGGGGGAGGGTTATTTTTTATTTTTATTTTATTTTTCTAATTGTAGATTGATATAATATATATATATATATATATATATATATATATATATATAATTTGTGTTTATGTATTTATCTATGTTATGCCCCCTCCCCCTCCCTCCCACCCCATTATACCCCCCTCCCTCCCCCATTATACATCCCTCCCGCCTCCCCCTCCCCCATATATATATATATATATATATATATATATATATATATTTTTTTTTTTTTTTTTGGGGGGTGGGGGAGGGTTATTTTTTATTTGTATTTTATTTTATTTTTCTAATCGTAGATTGATATAATATATATATATATATATATATATATATATATATATATATATATATATATAATTCGTATTTATGTATTTATCTAAGTTATGCCCCGTCCCTCCCCCATTATACACCCTCCCCCTCTTCCCCCATTATACCCCCCTCCCCCCATATATAATTCATTCATTCATTCAATCATCACTTCCGAGGTTCGGGGCCCACCTTCATTCACCCATCATCATCATCATCATCATCATCATCATCATCATCATAAAAAAAAAAAAAAAAAAAAAATCAATTTCTACTACATTTTGCACTACAGTGGATATAGGCCTCCTGGGGAAACCACTCTAAAAAAATAACGAGTCCAGTGCAGTACCTCTTTGGGTGGCTTGGAAATTTGCACATATTTTTCTGGTTTGACACCATATATATATATATATATATATATATATATATATATATATATATATATATATATATATATATATATATATGCTATATATAATATATATAAATATATCCACACATACATTACCATTACCATTTACCATTCTTTATATTTTGTTTGACACCTTGTATATTATAATTTATATATATATATATATATATATACAGTATATATATATATATATATATATATATATATATATATATATATATATATATACTGTATATATATTATATATATATACTGTATATATATTATATATATATACTGTATATATATATATATATATATATATATATATATACATTACTTTATTTTATTTACGTGTACAATAGAATTATTTCTGAATTTCTTACCTGAAGATTACCTGGCTTTCTTATTTTGTTTTTTCAGTGTCAACCCAGGAGCCATTTCCCTTCTCGTTGGAAAGGGTGTATATTGTGGCAAAGATATACAACTGTATAAACATTCTCATATATTTTCATAACAATAACAATGCATGGAAACAATTGCGCATAGCTCACGAACCAATTACTCTATATTATTTTTGTTTTCACCATTGGAAAGAGCACAATTTTCCGATTCCGGTGATATATACAGTTATATACGTATCCGACCAAATAACGCAACCACGAGGTGGGGAACAGCTCGGAACCCGGCTAGCATCGCCGGAACAGAGACGGGTGAAGCGTAAATATTCGCATTTTGGCTCTTCATTTCAAATATTCATAGCGCAAAAAGTATTTGTCCTAGGAACTTCTAGTTTATTTTATACTCATTAGCATTATTTGCCGTATTCATTCAGCCTAAATTTAAAACCATACACTTCGTAGCAACGAAATAAATCGAAAATGTTATAAACCATATCAATCAAAATCAGATTTTTTTTTTTCGGTCACTGCATGGAAACAATTGTGCATAGCTCGCGAACCAATTATGCTATATTATTTTTGTTTTCACCATTGGAAAGAGCACAATTTTCCGATTCCGGTGATATATACAGTAATATACGTATCCGAGCAAATAACACAACCACGAGGTGGGGAACAGCTCGGAACCCGGCTAGCATTGCCGGAACAGAGATGGGTGAAGCGTAAATATTCGCATTTTGGCTCTTCATTTCAAATATTCATAGCGCAAAAAGTATTTGTCCTAGGAACTTCTAGTTTGTTTTATACTCATCAGCATTATTTGCCGTATTCATACAGCCTAAATTTAAAACCATACACTTCGTAGCAACGAAATAAATTGAAAATGTTATAAACCATATAAATCAAAATCATATATTTTTTTTTTTCGGTCACTGCTTGAGAACTATTGAAGATAAACAATTTCTGTTTTCAGATTTGGAAAGAGGAGAAAAAATACTATTATTTGAGCAAAAAAAAATATATGGTCATCACTCACAATTTAGAGCTAGGACGGTGTGAAGACAATTGCATGGGAAATAATTGTATGCCGGTCTCATTTACACTTTCATATTTCGATATATTTACATTTTTTTTTATTTTATCATGTACTATAAATATTCCTCTTTCCATTGATATATGATACATCACAATAAACAGCATTCTGGTGGATGGAAATCGCGAAAAATGTAAGGCTTCGACAACACTCATGAGCCAAATTCAAGACCCAAAATACTTGTCAAGGGCCTCCTTGGACTTATTGGAACATAATATGTAGAGGGAGTTAATAAAACAAATATTATAAAATACAGTATATATATACATATATATATTGCCTGACGCAGTGATCCTCGAAGGGGTGGCCACGAACGAAACACCCCCATGCACCTGTCGCCAGTCAGTCGACGCCCCTCCTCCCAACCAGCACCGCCTTCGCTCATATACTTCTTCACTCCATCCTTCCACCTCTCTCTCGGTTTACTTTCCCTCTCTGTCCTTCCACCTCGCTCTCGTACACCCTCTTAGTCATTCTCTGGCTTCCCATACGTTCCATATATAATATATATATATATATATATATTTTTTTTTTTTTTTTTTTTTTTCTATGTGGATGAGGGAGACAAAACTGCCTGTGACAGTGCCTCCCCCAGAGTTAAAGGAGTGACAGGGCTAAAATCAAGGAACGTTTGAGCCAAAATATCTGGACACAAAGAGTTTGAAACAATTCAAGTAATAGGATGAGGGAAAGATGGATTCAGGGAGAGAGTTCCAGAGCTCAGCTGTTGAATAGAAGAATGATTGGGAGTAACTTTTCACTCTTGAGTTGGAGAGTTGTACAGAGTAGGGGTGGGAATGTGTTGCAAGATGGGTGCTACGTGCTCTACAAAGAGGAGGTGGTGGAGAGAGCTCTGAGGAACACTGATTATTGTAGTAGCGATAGAATAGCGAGAGAGATGCAACATTGCGGCGAAGAGAGAGAGATTGCATAGAGTCGGTGAGTGGACGGGAGTTAATGATACGAAAGGCTTTCCTTTCTACTTTGTCTAGAAGTGCTGTGTTAGAGGATCCTCCCCACACATGTGAACAATACTCAATACAAGGACTCATTGTGCCCCAGTACAGAGCAAGAAGCTGAACCCTGTGAGGCGGTTGAGCACATCCAGCTTCTGGGAGGCCACCTTAACAAGACTGGTAATATGGTCCTTCCAAGAGAGAGCAGAAGAAAAAGAGACACCAAGAATACTGAGACAAGATGAAGGGTTGATTTATGTATTGTTGAAGAATAAGGGAAAGTCCGCTGGGAGTTCACGGTGGGAAGATAGATGGAGAAATTGGGTATTGGAAGCATTAAAGGTAACAAGGTTTTCTCTGTCCCTATTGGAGATGGTAGTTAGATCAGAAGACATGTGCTCTATGGCTTCATTACGTTTGCTTTTGAGGGATTGCTGGGTGGGGCGTTCTGGGAAACTAATTGAATAGTGTAAGGTAGAGTCGTCTGCATATGAATGGATAGGACAGGAGGAACAGATGAGATCATTTATGGAAATTAGAAAGAGAATAGCTTATTGTTACGATTATTTTTAAATTAGCATGCTATTTCAACCAAATTCCCCATAATCCAATACATTTTAGTTAAATAAAACAAGATATTTCCAGTTAGCTTTTATTTGTCAACAATACATTTCACACACATAAATATACACATACACACACACACACGTACTCAGTAATAAATATATATGATATACAATTGAGAAAGGCGTGATCTGATAGAGAGGGTTAGGCTACTTGTGATAATGACCCCTCAAAGATCATCAGAGTGTCCCCGAGTAGCCAGCCCGAGTGTATGACCTTGGCTCTGATACCTGGACGTGATGACGGGAATATTACATCATAGACCACAACCAATACCAAAGCCGGTGTCACACGAGCAGTATAGTGCTCTTAAAAACAGTAGGTAACATTTAATCTACTATGTGACTATGTTCGCTTTCATTATGACAGGATTCTATATTTTGGAACCCTTAATCGTTTACAATCGTATTTATTATGATATAAAGAAAAAAGAAAAACAACACTAATCACTCAACATTTTATAGCGGATTCAAGGCTTGGATCCGTTTAGCCGATAAACTTGCTCGTATGACGCCACCTTAATACTACATTAAATGGAATCCCGTTGTATTGTTATTAGAGTTAGAACTAGTATGATTACTATTTGGTAATCTCTTGAAAAACAAATATCCCCATGTGATGGGGATATATCATTAGACCTCAAAAGCCAAAACATATTATGTTTAGGAATCAAGTACAGGAATCATGACATTTCTTATAGTAGTGACAATAAATGAAGATGATCAGCGAAAAACATGAACATTATAGCAAAACAGAGTAGGAACTATGGTATATTCATTATAAATAGGCCAACAGTCTTGGCCACTAACTATGGTAATTTACAGCCCATTTACTCTAGCCCTTTCTGAGTTAAGTAGGCTAGGAGTCACAATTTCTGACTTACCTGTAATGAATAGAATATACCTTAAGCCGACATCATTTGAGCGCTTTTTCTGTCAATTTTCGATGAGCAAGTTTTTCCTCGTACTATTTCTTGGTATTTTTGCATTGGAATCGACAACTGGGCTGACTTTATATTATTTTAAGAGACTGTAATAATATATAACTTTAATTCAGAAGCTGCTAAAGCACAATAGCCTGAGAAAATGCCGGAAAAGTACTCGTGTGACACCGGCTTAATATGAATAAATAATATGAGTAAATGTCAAAGGTTATGACACGTACAGCTGCCCACAGAAGTTATGTTCCTCGTCGTGATCTTATGTACGAAAGTAGAATAGTATGAATGAGTGTGGTTTCTTTAAATAATCCGTTGATTAATCAGATGAGTTAATCACTGCATAAGAAACTACACTCGTAATTGTATCATGAACATTATTATTCTATGCATAAGATCACAGAGAGAAATAACACTTATTGGGCAACTGTACACATATTATTTTAAGGAAATAACTGCATGTCGAAGAGAAAGTCATACCGATACATTTCCCAACCTCTCCTTTCACCTCTCACAGCTTACGTCATTCTAAGATGAGGCCACACGTACTATATCGTTAAGGAAAGTTTTTCCTGGACCACCTTCTCCCTCATGTTTAGCCCCATTAGTTTTGAAATTAAAGACCTTGCACCCCATTTAATTGGCAGATTTAAGACCTTTAAGACCATTTAGCTGTCAAACTTATCCTGATGTGGGAGAGCGTGTTTGAAAGTTAGAATGAACCGGCCTATGGATGGAGCATTCTTCAACCGAAAAACTAAAACAATAATAAACAAATAAGTAAATTAGTAAATAAATACATTTCCCAACCTCTCCTTTCACTGCTCACATCTTACGTCATTCTGAGATGAGGCCACACGTGTTATTGAGACCGGATGTGGTGATCGGTACACTCCTTTCTTAGAGTCGGGATAATAGCAGTGTCATCATATGCCGTATTGACATTCACATAATGAGTTATACTGAACACAAAGAGGACATATGTTGCAACGGAGCTATGTAAAGAATGATTGTGGTGGGTCCATTGTAATCTGGGCCGCTATTCAACATCATGCAGTAGATTAATATGATCGTGCTATTATATATAATTACTGTATAATCACCATACATAATGAAGAGGAGCACTTAATTGACAACGTTAATGTTATAGTGCATAATTATGATTAGTATTATTTCAATTTATTAGCTTGAGTGTATTGCTATAATTTATCATTATTATTATTATAGGACATATGATAGTGTTGCCCATAACAACCATTATCTTTCTCTACAACAACTCATTGTCTCTCTACTTCCGGAAAAGGATAATCGGTACACGGTCTATCCATCACGTTGAACAACTCTTGGCTTAGCTCAAATATGACCAAATCTTCGATGTTTTTCAGTTTCTCTTAATTGAAATGTTTGATGATATGATAAGATATGATATGATGATATGAAAATACGTGTCATCTCCGTTGTTATCCAGCTCTACATACACAGGGAAAATATTAAACCTGAATTTCAACTCAACAACCTAAAACACCGTGACTTTGAAAGACCAGTTGGTGTATGGTCTTAGTGGGGGACCTTGACCTGCCGTTTGAAGGAAGTCCTGGAAGGCATTTTTGTTAGTCTAGGAGACAAACTAAGATTCAGTGCTCGAACACGTAACACGCAAGCAAAGTCCTCAACAAAAATTAAACAGAATATCTCAATAACCCCTTAAACGTCGGACCAGCAGATGCCCAAGAGGATTATTTGTTTAGCTTGAAAGAAGTCTGGGAAGGGGTTTGTGTTAGCCTAGAGGACAAACTATTATACATTGCTCGAAAATGACAAAATCGAGATGAAACAACATATCGTAATAACCCCCAGGACGTCAGACCAGATAGTGTTAAACCTCGATGATTTTGAATTACCATTTGGCATATAGTCTTAGAGGAGGACCTTGGCTTGGCGTGTCTGTCCCACTTCGTTGTGCTCCAGCTTCTCGTACTTCAGGACAGCTTCAGCCAAGGAGTCCAAGACCTGAGTCACGGAGTCCAGGTTGCGGCTGTGGAGATGGACAGAAATGGACTTTATTAGTATTTGGAATATAATGATATACAATGAGCCAGAATGGCACTCGGTAGGCCTAAAGATTCTTCTGGATCTGGATTCCAGGATATGATCCTGATCGCCTCCTAAATTGAATCACTCCTTTCTTGGTGCATATCCTATCTGCCCACCAAATGTTGTGAACATCTCTGGATTACCTTCTAAATTGAAGCTATTCTTTCTTGGCGGATATCCTTTCTGCCTACCAAATTTCGTGATAATTTGTTCCTGAATTTGTGAGATATCTTGTTTACAGACAGACACACAAAGAACGAAGGCAAAAACATAACCTTCATCCAGCTTTTATTGTCGGAGGTACTATGAACCATAATGTAAAACTTACCCTCCTCGCACATCTGTCTCGAGCCCCATCTGTCCACGCTGATCCCATACTTTAGCGGAATTGTACACCAGACTGCGGCCGTACGAGCTATATGTCGATGTGTTCCCTGCATAGGCCGCGTACCCATAGTTGAAAAGGTCGAAAAGGAAGACCCCGATCACCACCACCAGCGTGAGAAGCCCAACCGTCTGCAAGTCAAAGAACTTCACCAGTCCCTTGAGGTCGTAGCCGAAGGTGCGGAGGCTGTGGTCCACGGTGTGCAAAACGGTTTCTGCGGCGGCCGGCAGAGAGCTGATGGTAGCGGTGGAGGGCATGGCGATGGCTGAAAAGTAGATATAGGAAGCCTTAGTCACATAAATATCTCACTATCTGGGGCTAAACATGAGAGAGAAAGGGTCTATGGTCTCTGTGGCAGCCAACAGAGCGGTTACAGTAGCACTGGTGGTGGCTGGATAATACATATAGGAAACTGTAGTCACATTAATGTATCACTGTATGGGGTTAAGCATGAGGGAGAAGGCACTGTGGTCCACCATGTGTAAGATGGTTTCGGCGGCGGTCGACAGAGTGGTGACGGTAGCGGTGGAGGGCACGATAATGGCTGGAAAGGAGATTTTCAGTTACTTATTTATTTATGAATTAATTATTGTATCTATTTATATTTTTTTCTAGTAACCTACCTAGACTTTCATCACGATGGAAAAATCACTCCTCCTCCTTGAAGGTAGGAGGTAGAGTGAGGAAGGGGGGTTGGGGAGGGAGGTGCATCGAAGCAAAAATTACAATTTTACTGGGGCTCTGAGGAACGGCTATTATTAGATTATGTTATTTAGATTAAGAAGGGCATATGGAAGTCAGAAGTATAATTGAGCTAGTCTTTACCCAATTGACTTACACAGGTCATTCCTAAACACAATAAAATTGCCTAATAATAGCCAGAATAAACTGCTAAAATGCGACATAATCCTCAAGGGGCTAACCTTTATATAAATAAAAAATCGAGCACTATGGAATGATACATTCTCATATATTCAGAGCCTGGTCACATAAGTACAGTTTACCACAATAATAAATATCCACTCAGTTATTTTATGTATGGAAAAAAAAACCCTACTATGATTGAATTACAAGAAGATTTAGCTGTAAAACCATTTATTGGTTATATACTTTTACTACTGCATAAAATAATACAATTCTACTTCAAACATACTCATGTTCCTTCCATACTTATAATCACTTATAGTCCATTCATTATGGGTGGGCTATAAATCGTAACCCTAACATGTATAATTAACAAAACGACTAGAGTGATCGAAGTAATAGGTCTACCATTTGCTAAGAGTTAGCCTGGGAATAGATGTGTAAATGTACAGCCCATTTGCTCCAGCCTTTCTTGAGTTACAGAGGTTTGGGTTACAATTTTTGGCTTACCTATAATGGACTATACAGCGTGATACGTTCTCATATAGTCAGAACCTATGTACATTAGTGCTGTTGACAACGTGGACTTGTTTACACAAACTTATTTTATTTATGGAGGGAAAGATAGTATGATTAAATTACAAGTCTATTATTCTATCAGTAGTTAAACATTATGATAATTTAACTCTTGAGGATTATGACGCATTCTGACAGTTTATCTTGGCTATCATTAGACGAATATATGCAGCTTAGGAAGGATCTCTGGGAATATAAAGGTTCAAAGCCAACTCAATTATGCCTCTTGTTCCCACAGATCCTTCCTAACCTGAATAAAATAGTATAATGATAGCCAAAATAAACTGATAAAACGCGCCATTATCCTCAAGGAATATGGTTTATAGCAAAACATTCGTGTAAGTCATTCACACTGTTTCCTTCAATAATTTGAATCAAGGGGTGGATTTGAATTAATGTGGCCAACTGTACATCAAGGTTAAACGTTAACCTGTTCATAAATAAGGAGCCATTTAGGTGTCAATGTATTCCTGGCGAGCCTGTAATTTAGGAGGAACCGGTCTTTACCCTGAACATTTTCGTACAAAATTATGTATGTCGAAAGGGAAGGGTGGGAGGGGGGCGGGGCATCCTAGGGGCTTTTGTTAAGGGGAGGTTTTTAGTTTGTTCCCTAGACCTCCGTCAAACTTAAAATAGCACCCCCTAGACCCCCTTTCAAGATAAATTTGTACATTTTTCGGTAGAAAAATATCCCGGCCGAAGGCCGGTTCCTCTTAAATTACAGGCTCGCTATCGCTCGCCAGGACAAAATCGACACCTAAATGGCACGAAAGGTCTTAATATTGACATAAATGGGACGAACATTCTTAATAAATGGGGCGAACGTTTTAAAATCTCAAAATCAATGGGGCTAAACATGAGGGAGAAAGGGGTCCAGAAAAAAATATCTCAAGTGGAAATCTCCCCTTAATTTGATGGAGGTCTAGGGAGCAAACTAGCCCCCTTCCCTCCCCTTTAATCTTTCACAGTAATATATTTATCAAACCAAATGGAAGAGGTGTTAACCAATAAAATATACCTAGAAGAAATTATATTTCTTCTAGGATATATTTTCTTGGTCAGAACCTCTTCTTTATGCCCTAGACTGAACATGAAGGTAAAACACTAACCTTTATATAACTATGGAGGTTGGAAGAGTTAGAGGAGGGTTGAGGAGAGTAGTGGTGGTGAGTGAGGCTGGAGAGTGACTGGTGTGTGTGACCTGACCTCCGGGCCTCTTATATATACAGCCACAAGAAAGGTGACTGGTGGTGGGGAACTCCGAGCCTCACAATACACTCTATTTAGACTGTCAAGGCCACCCCCTTCTCCCTCATGTTTTCCCTTTTAGTTATCAGATTTTAAGACGTTCACCCCATTAGTTTGGCGATTTTGATACCTTATGCCTAATTTCCTTTCCAATTGTACGACCATTTCGTGCCATTTATGTGTCAATTTTATCCAAGCGATCGATAGCGAGCCTATAGCTTAGGAGGAACCAGCCTTTGGCCGAGACATTTTTTGTACCGAAAAATGTACACATTAATCTCGAAGGGGGGTCTTGGGGGTACTTGCTTAAGGTTGATGGAGGTCTAGGGAGGAAACTAAAAATACACTCGGTGTTGGAGTGCTGCACTACTGGCCTGGGTTCGAGCCCCGGCTGGGTCATATCACACAAATATTAAATACACCTGGAGGGATCAGCAAGGAGCCTGATGGACCCCAAGCCCCAGACTACACTCCATTTAAACTGTCGACGCCAAACTAGAAATTAATTAAATTTTGCACTGTTTTCGGTAGGTGCCTCCTAATATACAGGCTCGCTATCGCTCGCCAGGAAAAATCGACAACTAAATAGCGCGATAGGTCTTATAATTAAAAACAAATGAGGTGAAAGCTCTTAACCCTTTGAAGATTGTGACGCATTTTGATAGTTTATCCTGGCTATCAGTAGACGATAGTATACAGCTTAAGAAGGATCTGTGCGAATTATATGGTATAAAGACTATCTCACTTGACCCTCTGACTTCCACATACCCTTCCTAATCTGAATAGAATCGTCTAATAATAGCCGGACAGCAGAAACTAAGTGTGTACTGTATTTATAAAGGGTTAACACAGCCAAACTAATGGTCCTGGTGAACCCCGAGCCTCAGACTAGACTCCACTGGCTGTCAAGGCCATACTAGAGTTAAGGGGGTAGTGCTTGGTATTTGGTCTATATATATATATATCTATTTATCAATTTATGTTTGAGTTTCCTCGCTAGACCTCCATCAAGCTTAGAAAAACACCCACTAGACCCCCTTTCAAGATAAATTTGTAAATTTTTCGGTGCCGGTTCTTTTTAAAATTAGAGGCTCTCTATCTCTCGCCAGGATAAAAAAAAACGACATATAAAGGGCACGAAAGGTTTAAATAGTGACAACAAAATGAGGCGAAAAGTCTCAAAATCGCCAAATTAACGGAACGAACGTCGTAAACTTCAAAACTTATATGCTAAATATGAGGGAGAAGGGGGTCCAGAATAAGCGAGTACTATCCCCTTAATTAAATCATTTACAACGGACAAGAGAAGCTGGATACTCAGAACACTTACGACGCCTTATCTGCCTCTGATCATCGTATCCTTAATGCTGACATTTTAAGGGGGTAGTACTCGAT
>CM064573.1:23824829-23934829 GCA_032716605.1 Paralithodes platypus | reverse complement strand
TTATCTATATCCTCTACACTTTATTTATCTTACAGCAGAATAACGTTTACAATATGCAAGTTCACTAGTTACACCTAAATTTAACATTCTGTCTTGTTAGTGTAATGGTTAGAGTGTTTGAGATCTGTAGGTGGTAACCCAGGTGCGAATCCCGGGAGGATCACATGCTTTCATTAATTTCTTTGGAAGGTGTTTGGTGTTGGGAGTGAAATTAATAAAATAGATTATACCACAATTGGTTCGCCTCATATTTCAATCTTGACAAGCCTACTTTTTTTGACCAATTACGAGTTTCAGACTATAAGAAAGTTGGAGCTGTAGACATCGATATTTAGGAAAATTACCAGCAAACATACAGTTGTAGTACATTTATATATACATGAAACCCAATCCAACATAGTTTCTATACATGAAACCCAATCCAACATAGTTTCTATACATGAAACCCAATCCAACATAGTTTCTATACATGAAAACCCAATCCAACATAGTTTCTATACATGAAACCCAATCCAACATAGTTTCTATACATGAAACCCAATCCAACATAGTTTCTATACATGAAACCCAATCCAACATAGTTTCTATACATGAAACCCAATCCAACATAGTTTCTATACATGAAACCCAATCAAACATAGTTTCTATACATGAAACCCAATCCAACATAGTTTATATACATGAAACCCAATCCAACATAGTTTCTATACATCAGAAACCCAATCCAACATAGTTTCTATACATGAAACCCAATCCAACATAGTTTCTATACATGAAACCCAATCCAACATAGTTTATATACATAAAAAACCCAATCCAACATAGTTTCTATACATGAAACCCAATCCAACATAGTTTCTATACATGAAACCCAATCCAACATAGTTTCTATACATGAAACCCAATCCAACATAGTTTCTATACATGAAACCCAATCCAACATAGTTTCTATACATGAAACCCAATCCAACATAGTTTCTATACATGAAACCCAATCCAACATAGTTTCTATACATGAAACCCAATCCAACATAGTTTCTATACATGAAACCCAATCAAACATAGTTTCTATACATGAAACCCAATCCAACATAGTTTATATACATGAAACCCAATCCAACATAGTTTCTATACATCAGAAACCCAATCCAACATAGTTTCTATACATGAAACCCAATCCAACATACTTTCTATACATGAAACCCAATCCAACATAGTTTATATACATGAAACCCAATCCAACATAGTTTCTATACATCAGAAACCCAATCCAACATAGTTTCTATACATGAAACCCAATCCAACATAGTTTCTATACATGAAACCCAATCCAACATAGTTTCTATACATCAGAAACCCAATCCAACATAGTTTCTATACATCAGAAACCCAATCCAACATAGTTTCTATACATCAGAAACCCAATCCAACATAGTTTCTATACATCAGAAACCCAATCCAACATATTTTCTATACATCAGAAACCCAATCCAACATAGTTTCTATACATCAGAAACCCAATCCAACATAGTTTATATACATCAGAAACCCAATCCAACATAGTTTATATATACATGAAACCCAATCCAGCATAGTTTCTATACATCAGAAACCCAATCCAACATAGTTTCTATACATCAGAAATCCAATCCAACATAGTTTTTATACATCAGATACCCAATCCAACATAGTTTATATATACATGAAACCCAATCCAACATATTTTCTATACATCAGAAACCCAATCCAACATAGTTTCTATACATCAGAAACCCAATCCAACATAGTTTATATACATCAGAAACCCAATCCAACATAGTTTATATATACATGAAACCCAATCCAGCATAGTTTCTATACATCAGAAACCCAATCCAACATAGTTTCTATACATCAGAAACCCAATCCAACATAGTTTATATATACATGAAACCCAATCCAACATAGTTTCTATACATCAGAAACCCAATCCAACATAGTTTCTATACATCAGAAATCCAATCCAACATAGTTTTTATACATCAGATACCCAATCCAACATAGTTTATATATACATGAAACCCAATCCAACATAGTTTATATACATGAAACCCAATCCAACATAGTTTCTATACATCAGAAACCCAATCCAACATAGTTTCTATACATCAGAAACCCAATCCAACATAGTTTATATATACATGAAACCCAATCCAACATAGTTTCTATACATCAGAAACCCAATCCAACAGTTTCTATACATCAGAAACCCAATCCAACATAGTTTCTATACATCAGAAACCCAATCCAACATAGTTTCTATACATCAGAAACCCAATCCAACATAGTTTCTATACATCAGAAACCCAATCCAACATAGTTTCTATACATCAGAAACCCAATCCAACATAGTTTCTATACATCAGAAACCCAATCCAACATAGTTTCTATACATCAGAAACCCAATCCAACATAGTTTCTATACATCAGAAACCCAATCCAACATAGTTTCTATACATCAGAAACCCAATCCAACATAGTTTCTATACATCAGACACCCAATCCAACATAGTTTCTATACATCAGACACCCAATCCAACATAGTTTCTATACATCAGAAACCCAATCCAACATAGTTTCTATACATCAGAAACCCAATCCAACATAATTTCTATACATCAGAAACCCAATCCAACATAGTTTCTATACATCAGAAACCCAATCCAACATAGTTTCTATACATCAGAAACCCAATCCAACATAGTTTCTATACATCAGATACCCAATCCAACATAGTTTCTATACATCAGAAACCCAATCCAACATAGTTTCTATACATCAGAAACCCAATCCAACATAGTTTCTATACATCAGACACCCAATCCAACATAGTTTCTATACATCAGAAACCCAATCCAACATGGTTTCTATACATCAGAAACCCAATCCAACATTGTTTCTATACATCAGAAACCCAATCCAACATAGTTTCTATACATCAGACACCCAATCCAACATAGTTTCTATACATCAGAAACCCAATCCAACATAGTTTCTATACATCAGAAACCCAATCCATCATAGTTTCTATACATCAGAAACCCAATCCAACATAGTTTCTATACATCAGACACCCAATCCAACATAGTTTCTATACATCAGACACCCAATCCAACATAGTTTCTATACATCAGAAACCCAATCCAACATAGTTTCTATACATCAGAAACCCAATCCAACATAGTTTCTATACATCAGAAACCCAATCCAACATAGTTTCTATACATCAGAAACCCAATCCAACATAGTTTCTATACATCAGAAACCCAATCCAACATAGTTTCTATACATCAGACACCCAATCCAACATAGTTTCTATACATCAGAAACCCAATCCAACATAGTTTCTATACATCAGAAACCCAATCCAACATAGTTTCTATACATCAGAAACCCAATCCAACATAGTTTCTATACATCAGAAACCCAATCCAACATAGTTTCTATATACATGAAACCCAATCCAACATAGTTTCTATACATCAGAAACCCAATCCAACATAGTTTATATACATCAGAAACCCAATCCAACATAGTTTCTATACATCAGAAACCCAATCCAACATAGTTTCTATACATCAGAAACCCAATCCAACATAGTTTCTATACATCAGACACCCAATCCAACATAGTTTCTATACATCAGACACGTACATTATTATTACATTTATGGTTAATATTGATCTTTATGACTCCAACTTCCTTATAGCCAGAAACCCCCAAGTGGTCAATTTAACATACTTCAAAAATTTCCTGCCCTATTTCAATCGTGACCTGTCTACACATGACCAATTGCGAGTTTCATGCTATAAGGAAGTTGGAGACTAAATTAGCTAATAAACAGAAATACATTAATAATGTTGGTTTCCGATGAAAAGAATGTATTTTAAATTATGTTTTATGTATTAATATTTGCACTACAACCGTATTTTAGCTGGTAACTCCGCTAAATATCGATATATACGGCTCCAACTTCCTTATAGCCTGAAACTCCCAAGTGGTCAAAGTTATCATTTGACGATTTTGATCAGATTAGACAGGGTATAGGGAAGTCAGAGGGTTGATTGGGCCAGTTTTTACCCCTTTAACTCACACAGATTCATCCTAAGCTGTATCAAATCGTCTAATGATAGCCAGATTGAACTGTTAAAACGCGTCATAATTCTCGAAGGGTTAAAATGGTCTATATGTGAAAAACGTGCATAATGTGCACTCTCTGGTTCGACGTCTTGTGAGTAAGTATTATATTTTGTTTAATTATTATTGAGGATGTTGCTTGATTTTGCCATTTTCGAGCAAACTATTTTAGTTTGTCCCCGAGGTTAACAAAAACGCCTTCCCAGGCTTCCTTCAAACTAAAAAAAATTACCATCAAGGCCCCGTTCAAGCTATGATTACACATTTCTCGATAGGAAAATGTTGCGGCCAAAGTCCAATTACTTCTAAGTTACAGGCTCGCTATCACTCGCCCAGATAAAATAGACCCCTGAATGGGGTGAAGTGCCTTGTTATGGCCAAACTAATGTGGTCCAACAAGGAGTCACCCAAATGTACCTCCTCGGACCAAATAGGGTTAACAAAGGATGAGTCACCTGGTGTTGTCGTAGTTCCGGCTTAGTCCATTCATTATAAGCAGGTTACAAATTGTAACCCCAAACCTCTGTATCTCAAAAAGGGCTAGAGCAAATTTGCTGTAAATCTACCCAACTATTCCTTGGCTAATTCTGTCCTAATGGTAGAACAATTGGATCGATTACTCTAGTTGTTCTTGAGTTATCAGAGGCTGAGGTCTGGAGTAATAATAAGACAGTCTGTAGCCTTTCAATTGACCACTTGCGAGTATCAGGCTATAATGAAATTGGAACTCTAGACACCAATATTTAGCAGAAATAATGGGTTTTGATGGATGCAAATAATGTTAAAATTGATGTTATGTAATTCTACGTGTACTACAAACATATATTTGATGTTATGTAATTCTACGTGTACTACAAACATATATTTGATGTTATGTAATTCTACGTGTACTACAAACATATATTTGATGTTATGTAATTCTACGTGTACTACAAACATATATTTGCTCGTATTATGGCTAAGAATCTATGTCTAAGGTTTGAACTTCCTTATAGCCAGACACTCGCAAGTGGTCAATTGATGGACGTCCTTCCCAAGCTGAGTAAACGTCAACTAGTTATTATAATGGAACTGTTGTTGCCGGTATTGTAGGGGTTAAACCGGTCTTAGAATGAGTCAGTCACCAAGTGTTATAGTAGTACTGTACCTGTTTACCTGGTCTAGGGATCCTACAGTAACAGAGATCAGTCAACCTCCGCCCTCTTGGTGCCACTGCTTATATTTTCCTCTCTTTACACTCCAATATCTCCCTACCCATAATAATGGGTATTTGGGAATACTGGTACAGGATATATACTTTGGTCTTTTGCTACATATTCTACATTATCAAAACAAAACAAAAAACACGTTATTTATATTTGTATTTATTTATTTATATATTTTAGTCTTTGGGTATTTATTCTACTTGATCAAAAATTAAACACAAATCTCGTTCGTTGATAATTGAAGCACCAAAATGGCCTCCAAAGAATACAGATGATCACTTGTTCTCACTACTGGATCTCTAACCTGGTCTAGGATACTCTCAATCTACTGAAGGTCACTTGGAAAGGTGGTGTCTCACGGCTTGGTTTCTGGTGCTTTTAACAGCCAATATCGGTGTAACATTTTCCGGCAATTTTCGTTTCGCTGAGCAAGGTTTATCTCGTGATATTGTGAGGCTCTTTCACATTGTAATCGGAAACTAGATCGACGGTGGAATATATTAGGTGGTTAATTCTTATGGAACTTGTACTTTGAAGTTGTCAGACTACAATTGCTCGTAAATATTGATGGAACAGTTGATTTATTTGAGATTTTCACTAATTTGTTTACCGGTATTTACTTATTTATTTATTATCGTTGTTTCCTCCCTAGACCTCCATCAAGCTATACACAAATACATAAATAAATAAACTAAGAAAATATAAGATCCTCTTTCAAGTTAAATGTGTGCATTTTTCGGTAGGAAATGCAACGGCTGAAGGCCGGTTCGTTCTAATTTGCAGGCTTGCTATTGCTCGCCAGCAAAACATCGACACCTAAATGGCACGAAAGGTCTTGAAATCGCCAAAATAATGGGCGAATGTCCAGCAAGCCCCCTATAAATGGCTTGTGAATCATAAATATAAATAGATAAGTCAGTCACGCAGATTGATGAATATTTTAATTAGATAACTCACTCATTTATACATATATATCTATCTATCTATCTATCTATCTATCTATCTATCTATCTACTGTATATAAGGTATTGGATATATATCTTATAGTTTATACGTATGTAATACACACACACACAAACACACGAGAGAGAGAGAGAGAGAGAGAGAGAGAGAGAGAGAGAGAGAGAGAGGTGGAGGGAGGGGGGGGGGAATGACGCCACAAGTGAAAGTGAGAGGGTTGGTGGAGGAGGTGAGAGGAAGGCACAGGGAGGGAGGAGGACTGGTGGAGGAAGTCGTAGGTCAACACTCACGGATCTGAAAGGAGGATGTGGGTGTGTACTGACCTTTACATTACTGCTGACGCTAACGGAGGCTTTGGTCCAGGTAACTGCAGTGGAAGATACGCTGGTGGGTGCTGAAAAGACTAAACACGGTGTCACATATAACGAACTAAATACTAGCATTGCCGATAGTCAGGCAGCCACTCCTATTTATATTCCATACAAAAAAACAAAAAAAAATGTCAGCTCTCTACATATAGGGTTATAAAATAAGACACACACACACACACACACACACACACACACACACATATACTGTATACTGTATATATGTTTATGCATATATACTGTATATACAGTATATATATATATATATATATATATATATATATATATATATATATATATATATATATATATATATATATATATATATATATACTGTATATATATATACATATATACATATATATATATATAAATATCACCAGTCTTGCTAAGGCAGCCTCCCAGAAGCTGGATGTGCTCAACCACCTTTACCCCTGCACAGCTTTTTGCTCTGTGTAGGGCTCAGTGTGTCCTTGTATTGAGTATTGTTCACATGTGTGGGGAGCATCCTCTCACACTGTACTCCTAGACAGAGAGGAAAGCCTTTTGTATCATTAACTCCCGTCCACTCACCAACTCTCTGCAATCTCTCTCTCTTCGCCGCAATGTTGCATCTCTCTCGCTATTCTATTGCTACTACAATAATCAGTGCTCCTCAGAGCTCTCCCACTGTATAACACCTCTACGTAGGGTACGTGGTACCCGTCTTGCAACACAATCCCACCCCTACTCTGAGCAACTCTCCAACCCAAGAGTGAAATGTTATTCTCAGTCTTTCTTCTATTCAACTGCTGAGCTCTGGAACTCTCTCCTAAAATCAGTCTTTCCCTCTTCCTATGACTTAAATTGCTTCAAACTCTGTGTGTCCAGGCATTTTGGCTCGAACTTCCCTTGATTTTGGCCATCACTCTGTTAACTCCGGTGGAGGCACTCAATACAGGCAGTTCTGCCTTTTGTCTCCCTCACTCACATAGAAAAAATAGATAAATATATATATATATTGTATATATACAGTATATATATATATATATATATATATATATATACGGTATATATATATATATATATATATATATATATATATATATATATATATATATATATATATATATATATACAGCATAACTTAAATATTTGTATTGAGATATTTACATTGATTTACGTATATCAACTGGGCACACAGATCTTACGGTCCCTGCGAGGTGGCCAGGACTAGTCCTGGACTAGGGGGGGGGGGGGAGAGAGAGAGAGAGAGAGAGAGAGAGAGAGAGAGACTCTTTTGGAGGAGTGAAAGTAGAATGACAATCACATGAACAAGCATGACAAAGAAAGCATAAGAGTGACGCAATACAACAAGGAGTGGTGTCACACGAGCGATTTCTCCGGCAATTCTCTAGGAAGGAGCAAGTTACTTTTCGCAATATTTGGGGCATTTTTATAGTGGTATCGGGATCAAGACTGATATTAGAATATGCTTTCTGACTAATACAAGTTTCATTCTTAAATTACCACACAATAATTGCTCCAAAATATTGCTGGACAGAGCGTTTATGTGACACTGGGCTTGATAACTTACATCCGTTTACCACATGACTGGCATTTTTTTTTTTTTTTTTTTTTTTTAAGCTAACAAATACAAGTGAGTACTCAACACGGACGCCATTATAAGTTTGAGTCCCGAAGGGAAGAATGAAAACCTAATATTTAGTAGTGGCCACAGAATCATTGACGATGCGCCCTACAAGTGTTATGGCCAATCTTTGAACTCATGGCTCGCCGTTCAAACGACCCGCATAGGAGAGTAAAATATCAAAATTGCCAAATCTTTGTGAGCGAAAGCTCAAAAAACACTCACGGACTAGTCCATATAATGATGTGGGTACCACTACTGAAAAAAACAGTAAACAATAAGTAAAATAATAAAATACAAATATTAAACGTGATCTGGCAGAGTGCGCTTCTCATGCGTCTGCTGTTATCTTGCGCGTCCCTAAGCCCTTATCTGGGCTCTTGTGTCCTTCACTGATATATCAAGACTTTCTTAGCGATACAGCAGATGAATGGCAAGGGGATGGCTGGGAGGGCCGGAATTGTCAATAATTCCGGGGCCACTACTAAGTAATAGGTTTTCATTCTTCCCTTCGGGACTCAACCTATAATTTATTAGTGGCTCCTCCATCATGGACGATGTGCCTGATGCTACAAGTCTGTAGGAGGACATTCATCGAGCATATCAAAACCACTAACAAACTACTTAGGTAGAGAAAGACACACAAAAACAGATCTAGTTTAATAAAAAAATAGTAAAGATGGTACAGGTAGCATTCTTAAAGTAAAACCTGAAGTGCTCTAATCCTTACGTTTAATAGAACAGTCAATTACGGCACACATATACTATACATATAGAATATGGCACAATATGTACATTATTTCATCACAAAATAAAGGTACACAAGTTATGCACTTCTGATTATTCCCCAAAAATAAAAGTACTTGTATTTGTACTCTATTACAAAAATAATATGTACTTAAAATTAAAATTGCTCCTGACTAGACTAATTAAGTCTTAGGAAATGGGTATCACATGAAACCTTAACTCTACACATGTATGTATACATCATGAAAGGCAAACAGGTGGCCTCAGCTGAAACACTACCCCCCCTTTTTTCAATAGCTTCAATCTAGACTTTCTGCCTAAAAGCTATACATTGCAAGTTTGGTTTTGTGAGCTTCACGGACAGGCACCGCGTAATGAAGGTATGACTAGAGGACCATAAGTTAGTCTGCTGAATGTCATCTAGAGAATAGTTCTTCAAAAATTGGAGCGAAGCTGCCCATTTATGAATATCGTGTGCTCGTGAGCACACGGATTACTCTCACGTATGACTTCTACCAACAAAGCTGCTAATTGCCGCTTCTGTAAGCGCATACCTGCCCGCGAAACCCAGAGGGACTCAGCCTGTCTTGATCGAGATTCCTGCATAAATAAAATAAACGACATAAAAGGTGGTGCCTATCGCCGTGTTTGAGGGCTGGTGCCACAACTCAGTAAATACATGATCAATATACTCATTCTTCGCCACAAAGTTAGGTGTAGGTGCTACATGGACACTCATATCACGCTGGGAGAACCTAAGGCAAGATGGGTCAGAACTCATCGCAGCCAACTCTGATACCCTATTACCCGTGGCCAGGGCCATAAGAAAAACAGCCTTCTTTAACTTTAACTCAAATGGAGGATTGTGACAATACTTGGGAGAGTGAAGTAAAGTGAGGGGTAGATTAAGAGACCAGGTGGGCATGAGTTGGTTCGTTGGGTTACGAAGCCGGAAGCATGCACGCATGAACCCCTTCTCCTCCGCCTCAGGTATGGAAAGGCCAGTTAACCTCTGAACGGCGAGCTGTGTGTAGTGAACACCATACTACTGGGAGGCAATATTAGGCTCCATTCCCGCCTATAATCGTCATTTTACGATAAATATCGTTATTATTACTTATTCATATGCGCCTATTTTATGTTTAATATGAAGGTAGTAATATGTAACAACAATAAAACAAGTGGGAATAGTGTTTGGATGGTCAAAAACATGAATTATTGCCGACCGGTCATTCATGAAATGTGAGGCAGCCGCGATATTATCCTCCCATCTCGGTGCCTGGAGAGAGACTGAGGGTGTGAGGGTTGTCTCTCTCTCTCTCTCTCTCTCTCTCTATCTTTCCCACGCATTGACACACGTAACACCACACCCTAGGATCAGCTTGGAGATATTGGCACCATAAATACATCAATAAATATGGTAATAAAAGGAAAAATAGGTGATAATTGAAGGGGGGGGGGGGGAAAGGGGGGAAGGAGGGGATTTTGACACAGGAGTGATAGGAGGTATGGAGGGGAATTTATCTCACTTAATCACCATTTCACTTGTTTAAAGTGCTACTGGGGCCTTTTAAAATGTTTTTTTAGGCCTTGCCTCTTAAGAGTGTTCTCGCCTTTGCCCACCAAAACCTCTTAAGAGTGTTCTCGCCATTCCTGGGTTAAATAAAAAAATGGCTTCCTAAGAGCCGTGAGGTGATTCCTTAATGTAATAACTGACAAAGATATACTTTCGAAAAGACAGTCTAAATATTTAAATATCAACGACAGTGAGGACTGTTGTTGGTCAGTTCAGGTAGTAAAGGCCTTCCAATGTGATTGGTACTGTCTTTGGGTTGATTTAGTATACTGATTAAGCAGCTTGTGAGTCACACTCTCCCCAAATTTACTTAGCCATTTAGCATTCTGAATGTTCACAAGGCAAAAGTTAGCGAGGTCTTGAAGTTTCCAATCGTGTCTAAGTGGAAGAACGAGATCGGGAGTGATACCGGGTTCTCGCACCACGTCTTCAATTGGTTGAACCAAACTTGGTCCGGCTATCATCAAGACCACGCCTTGATAATCGCTTAGTTTGTGAACTACTCTGCACATTAAGGATGTGTCTGGAGGCGGAAACAGATCAATATTCCAGTCCACCAGAAAAGCGTCTGGTCCGACCGCTGATGTCTGACTCCGGCGTGTGAGGAACTGAAGCAACTTGTAAGTTGACTCCGACGTGAAAAACCATCTACTTGTGGATGGTATGGCTCCGCAATCATCTCTTGAAAGATGTTTTGCTTGAGAGACCATTTTACTAGGGTGCTCTGTCGCCTAGACAGAGCGTCTGCCCAGACATTCGCTATGCCGGGGAGACATGTTTCATGAAGATAAATCTCTAGCTTTGCGGCTAGCAGAAAGATCTTTTCCTAAAACCCTTATAACACTCGAGATCTCGCTGGCCCTTGCTTCTGAATGCATGATTCCGCATTCAGATTGTCCATCGTGAAGGCTATTGACTTTCCCGCTAAAGTTGAGCCGTACTCCTTTAAGAAGAATAGGGGACTAATAACTCTTTGGCATTTGTGGGAAGGTCTTTGTACCTGGACCATAGACCCTGACCTTGATGGCCCAGGTTCAACTGATACCCCCATCCCAAGGTACCTGACGCGTCTGTGTCGATCCAGACCATCGGCGGAGGAGTTGTCCATGTCAAAGAGGAGTGTAAAACGTCTGGCTTCGCCCAGGCTGCCAGCAGGTTGTGGATTAATTTCGGGATTTGCAATAGTGTTTCCGCCGGCAACAGTGGAAAGCACTTGTTTCCCTCCAAAATTAGCCTTTTCACCTTTAGACGACCTAACCTGTTCCAGTTCAGTGACCCTACCAGAGACTCCCAAGCCCTCCTCGTGGTAGTCAGAGAGTGCAGAAACCAAAAGAGCTTCTTGCGGAACCTCTGTCTGTTGTTTACACTGTGACTCAGAGTAAGAAGCTCGGTGTCCCATAGCAGACCCACCCATTGGATGGCCCTCGTGGGGTTCAAGTTGGACTTTGCCAAGTTCACCTTGAACCCCAGGGCGGTGATATGAGACATGACCTGATGTACATTTTCTAGGCATGCAATTTTTGGAATTCGCTACTATTAACCAATCATCGAGGTACCAGAAAAATATGATTCCTATTTTCAGCAATGGTAACAAAGCCTGTCGGACTAGTTTGGTGAATATACAAGGTGCAAGATTTAGACCAAAGGGCATCCTTTGAAAAACAAACGTCTGATTCCCTTGGCGCAGAGCCAGGTACTTTTGAAATAGTTTGTTTATAGGGACGTGCCAGTAGGCATCTGTCAGATCTAAGGAACACATCCAACCTTGTGGCGGCAGTGTCTGCCTGATCTGATTCACCATCAGCATCCTGAATGACTGATTGTGAATATAGTGATTCAGTAAAGACAGATCGATGATCGGCCTCATCTGAACGCTGTTCCTTTTGGGCACCAAGAATATCCGGGATGTGTAGAGAGGCTGAGTTGACTTTACTGGGACAATGATTTGCTTGTTCACCATCTCCCGGATGATGGATCCCACCTCTAATGAAATATGAATTTATTCTACTGGGATACGTAAACGAGGTCGCCGGGATCACCTCCACAAGAGACCCTTGCGAATCACTGTCCTTGCCCATGTCCCCCGAGGCCATACCCGGTAACATACCCGGAAGTTGCCAGTCTCTAGACTGGCCATGTTTGGCAGAGCTGCTCTCGTTTCCGACGCGCCTTTTCGCGGCCCTGGGAGTGAGAGAGCTTCGTGGTACTTCAGTTTTTTTATTGGGAGAGATTTGACTCACTATGACTGCTCGAGGGGCGAGAGGCTTTGCTATCATTGCCGCCTGTCTGTTTACTCTTAGATTGACCCCTAAACCACCTCCCTTTGTCCCCTGGGAAGACCACGGCCTCTAGCTGTGCGACTGTTTCCGGGGCGGGGTTGCGTCTTACTTGACTGCGATGACTGAAACGTGCCACGAAATGGGCTCTTAAGATACTGTGCCTTATGGGCTAACTCACTCATCGGTTTAGAAGCAGTGGGACGGCTAGAGTCCAACAAACAATTAACGGTGCGCCAGGCATCTGTGGATGCAAGAGTTGCAGTAAATACATCAGATAATATTAGTCTTCTGCCTATTTTCTCAGAGAGCCTCTTGACCAGGTACACCCTCAGATCTTGGCACACCCGTACAACCTCAAACAAAGCTGTACGAACATCCCCAAGAGTCCGAACGGCGTTCTGTAACAAGATGCGCCTAGTCAAAAATAGCGCCTTATGAGTGCTAGTATCCGTTACTGACTCAGTCGTTCTTGTCAATGATTCAGCGAGTTGACGACTAAGTAAAAACTGCGATAAAAGCCTCCAGGCTCTCTGTCTCATTTTAAAGTCTTTATCAATTTGGAGCTGTGTAGGAGAACTAAATAGCTCAGCTATCTGACACAACAAAAGTTTTGGGGCACTCAGGAAGTCTAACATACACTTAAGAACCCCTTTTGCCTGGCCTACTGGCATAGAGAACCAATGATGATCCTCAGGCATCAGTTGGTGACTGCTTCTATTAGTAATTGTGCTGGCAAACAGCTTGGCCTCTTGTCCCCACCCAGCCCACGGGCCCAATCCCTCTCCTTCTATGTTGATAACTGGAAGACCTGAATCATCCCTCTGCGGGACAGTGTTAAGTTCGGGGGTGAGCCCCTGCAACAGTTTAACGTCATTAAGGCCATCATTTTTAGACCAGTCTGAAAACAATTACACTGAGGATGCGGGAGGTAGGGCCGGGGACTGTGAGTAGACAAAGTACTTAGGATTATATAAACTCGGAATTGCTTTGATCACTACATCTAGCACATCTCCGGCTTGGTTCTTGGCCTTTAGTTTCTTAGCCTCACTCATTTCTTTGAACCAATGTTCCGGCACAGGTACTTCACCTGCGACAGTCGACTGTGCGACCTCAGGGTGAGTAGGCTTTATGAATGTCCAGGTTTTGTCAGGAATATATAAAAGAGGCATAGGGCCTTTCTTAGATAGCACTGTACGATCAAGGGGAAATTAAAACCGCTAAAAAATTGAGCTTGGAAGGTAACAAGGCAGCGGAAACCGGCGGAGCAGCAGCCGGGGTTTCAGTGATAGAGGGGGGGGGGGAAAGAATTAAGACTAACATGAGGAAAAACTTGCACTTGGCCCAGAGGTCGCACCACTGGAGCCGCGGGTGCCGGTACCTTCACTTGTTTTTCCTCTCCTACTATCTTGACAAAGTCAAGTCTCTCCTGAAACTGTTCATGTGTCACTAAAATTCCACCTTGCTGTTCAGTCACTGACAAAGGGCGAGGAGATTCCAAGCCCTGCGTTCCAGATTGTGAAGGAGACGGCCGTTGGCCAGACGGCAGCTCCTCCATGTCTGCTAAATGTTGTTGCAGAGGGGTGACACCCGGTGGCCGGGCTGGGGGGACTGTTGAGGCCTTTGAACAAGTCTCCCCAGACTGGTCAGCAGTGTCACGTGTTCGTGTCTGTGAAGGCGGAACATTGGGCAGAACCTCCTCACAATACCAAAGATTGGGGATTGGAGATTCTTCCATAGTCTTCACCATAGAGCCATCAAGTTGCTCCGAAGTCTGTGAGACATCATTTGACTGTCTGCCTGAAGTGCACACTACTGCTAAGATCTGCCCCTAGCACTGGAATTGCGGTGGGCTCTTGCAGTGCCTCCCGGCGGGGGATCGTATAGGTCTTTTTTTATCTTCGGTGGTGGGGCCTTGGGCCGCCATGGAGAAAAAGTTGGGCCAATTACACTAGCATCTGTGGTTGGAGAGGAATCTCGGCGGGAGGAAGAAGGAGGATATTTCGGCTTATTAGAGGTCTTAGAGCTCTTAGAATTCTTCGCCACCGACCGCTTAGAGGATTTCTCTTTGTCCTTAGACTTCTCTTCGCCACTTCTCTGGCAGGATGGAGAGTCAGGACGTCGTCTTTTCGCCTCTTGTTGTAGTAGAGAAGAGGGCGATCTTAGTTCCACCAGAGGCGAACAAGACCTGGATCACCAGGGTTTCGGAGCATGCGTCCCAGATGAAGGTCCGTCTGAGGTCCTGGGCTTCTTGATGTGGTGGGAGGGAGCAACACTAGAGTCATCGGAATTGGTAACAACTGTCTTTAGAAACTTTAGATTTAGCAGAGGATGTACTAGAGCGAGCCGCCGCAAAAGTGGAGGTGGCCGCCGGTTTCAAAAAGTCTTCCAATAATTGATCATCCAATTGAAGTGATTTATGAGCTATGTCTCTGTAATATAGAACAAAAGTGGATCTACTATTTAGCAAAATTGTCTTACACTTGCTATTTGAGTGGGTTACAAAACCATTACGTAATGCAGAACAATATTGACAAGTCTTGGATAACCACCGGCCCCTTGAACGGTCTAAACAACCAACGCATCTCACACAGCGTTTGTGTCCTATCACAGAAAGATTAACACAATTGGGGCTCTAACAAGATTGAATTGTTGGGGAATCCATAGCTCCCTCCCGCCGGGGATGCAAATCCTCCTAGGCATCCTGGGGGTAGTAACTTGGCTACTGCACCTGAGGATGAAATAGATTCAAGAATTAATGCTCATATGGACACACTAGGCTGGATAAGCTAAATAATTTGAACGTAATTGAGAAAAAAGAACGAACTAACACCAGATTCAATCTAAGTTCCCTTTACGTTACGTTAAGGGCCATTCCCGATGGCTCTAGAGGAGTTATAACTTCTTACCAAAGTGACCAACACTGACCTAATCCCATCTAAGTATAAGAAAATAGTTCCTAATAGTCCCAACACCCAATGCCGGGAATAGTTAAACAGCATCTGAGTAATGAACAAGATAGGAGGAGGTGAGTTTTGTAAGGCAGAGCTGATGTCCGGCAGAAGTGGGAACCCCACTTTCGCCGGGTATACGTTCTGGTAGCACCAAACTACGAACTGTTTCCTTGACTCGCGATACGGAATTGTCCTGAAGGCTACGGCTACGCCGGTGACCCCAAAAGACAGAATAAACAAATATACGCCTCCCACATATTAACCAGCGCCGGCATAAGTCAAGGCAAACAGAATTCGACCTATCTTGTACCAAAGAATGTTAAACCGAACTTGACACAACTCAAGCAACTTCGGTGTCTCTTACCGCATATAAGAGACAACGTGAAGAAACAAGACACACGTTGTGACAGATTTTAACTGTTAATTCTTGCCGGAATGGGCCCGAACCCTTCTAACAACCCGAGTAACAACATGCATATTATGGCACAGTATATAAATCACAATTAATATATCCTAGCCCTAGAAATTTCCTACAGGAGGCCAACTAGACGGGGCAAGTAGACGTTGATAAATCATCAAAATCACAAACCTGATAGCCTAGGATGGCTTTCCTTCTCCCATCACGATGCACAGGAACATAGGCTGAAAAGCATCAAGAACAAGTGCTGAACCCCTCACTAGGTGAAGCAACTCGAAACGCACATGTTCCTCCACGAAGAGAAGAAAACCACTTAGCCCACCCAATTAGGCAGCCAAAAAGCAGGCCACATATCCTCTAAAGGAAGCCTCATGCCTAAACTAACTCTTAGTAAATGAAGCGAGGATAAAAAACAAAAACAAAACACGTGGAAGCCTCGCCTTATCACAACAAGGTCAACCTGATAAAAGTTTTGCCAAACACCCACGGGACAACTCCTAGAGCGTGTGGGAAAAGGTGTAAACAGCCTGGCTAATCTATAATACTACCCTAACTTCAGCATAAGTATGTACAAATGAGTAAAACACCCACAAGCCAGAGGTAGGAGACGAACAAAGCGAGGCTGGGCACACCTCCGTTTCCCACGACGCCTAGGAGAAGAAGGACACAAGAGCCCAGATAAGGGCTTAGGGACGCTCAAGATAACAGCAGACGCATGAGAAGCGCACTCTGCCAGATCACGTTTAATATTTTTATTTTATTTTTTTACTTATTTGTTACTGTTTTTTTTTTAGTAGTGGTACCAACATTATTATACGGAAGAGTCTGGGAGTGTTTTTTGAGCGTTCGCTCACGAAGATTTGACAATCTTGATATTTTACTCTCCTAGGCGGTCGTTTGAACGGCGAGCCATGAATTCAAAGATTGGCCATAACATTTGTAAGGCATATCGTCAATGAGGGAGGAGCCACTAATAAATAATCTCTAGCCCACTCATAAGAATTTGAGGGCACCCTTTTTTCGTTAGCAATTATAACTATCTGGATTGACTTTTGGATAGAAGGTGCTTAATATTCAAGAATTTGTTTCCAAGGATACAGTTCCATAATTAGAAATAGGTGAAGTCCACAAATAATTTATGTTTGAGCTACAGACTATGTATCAGATTGTGATTAATGTATATATGGATGGAGTCATGCAAGAAATACAAGGAAGAGCAGTGGATGTCAGTGTATCGCTGATAAGGGAGGGAAACAAGCGGAAGCTACCTGTACTGCTCCTTGCTGATGATACAGTTCTGATGAGCGATAATGAATGGGAGTTGCAGTGTCTGGTAAATATGTTTGGAACAGAGTGCGAAAAACGGAATCTGAAGGTAAATGCGGGGAAGAGCAAGTTTATGGTCTTCGAAAGGGGTGAAGCAGCAGAATGTGAGGTGGAGTTGAATGGTCAGGCTATGAAGATTGTCAGCTCATTTAAGTATCTAGGCAGTGTGCTGAGTAAAGATGGGAGTATGGATGAAGAAGTGCGGGATAGGGTGCAACAGGGGAAGAGGGTTGTAGAAACCCTGAAAGCAGTAACAAGAAATAGGGTGCTCAGCATGGAAGTGAAAAAGTCCTTGCATGACAGTGTGGTAATTTCGACATTGACTTATGGAGGCGAAGCAGGGACGTTGGTGGTGAGACTCAGACCAAGTGTGAGAGGGGAGGAAATGAATTACTTGAGAAGTGCGTGCGGAGTTACATGGAGGGATAGACAGACGAATGAGGAAGTAAGAGGGAGGTGTGGTGTAGAGGTAGATGTGCTGGAAAGTGTGAAAAGGAACACCTTGAGATGGTTCGGCCATATGGAACATATGGGAAGCGAGAGAATGACAAAAAGGGTGTACGAGAGCGAGGTGGAAGGACAGAGAGGGAGAGGTAAACCGAGAGAGAGGTGGAAGGATGGAGTGAAGAAGTATATGAATAAAGGCGATGCTGGTTGGGAGGAGTGGGGTCGACTGACTGGGGACTGAGATGCATGGGGGTGTATCGTTCGTGGCCACACCTTCGGGAATCACGGCGTCAGGCAAAATATATACATACAGTATATGTATACTGTATATATTTATATATATATATATATATATATATATATATATATATATATATACCGTATATATATATATATATATATATATATATATATATATATATATATATATATATATATATATATTTATATATATATATAAATATATATATATACCAGTATATATATATATGTATATGTATATATATATATATATATATATATATATATATATATATATTATATATATATATATATATATATATATATATATATATATATATATATACTGTATATATATATACCGGTATATATATATATATATAATATATATATATATATATATATATATATATATATATATATATATTTTCTTTAATACATACGAGGTTGAAAGAAATGGCAATTTCTGCGTTGGAAATTTTATTATTCAAAGTTTCCAGGTCTCTGATGAGTTTTCGCTGGGTGGCAGGAAGTAGATGAAGGAGATGAGCAAAATTCATGGTGGTACAGGGTTACATAAATGTACATGATGATACAGGATATACGACGCGTTTCACTGGACAACCAGCATTATCAAGTAAGGAAGGAATGATATAAAAGGTAAACAGGAAGGGTATATATAGAGGGTGGAGGATCAGAGGAGGCGGAAAACAGGGGGCAAAAGTCTGCTATTGGTGGAAGCGTAAACTAGGAGAGAGAAGGGGGTTAACCGCTTCACGCATGCGCACTGGATGCGGGATGGTGGTCAGTAGGTGGGGTCGAACCTGATTGGCTGCGTGTCGAGGGGCGTGGCCTAAGTTGTGTGTTAGTACTAACACAGGACAATGCCTCAACGGCGATAGTGAATGCCCCCGCCGTTATCTTCTATCCTCCATCTCCGCCTATGTTAGGAGAGCCCTCACGCACTGCTCTACCTGGGCCGACACCCACCAGGAACTAGAAAGACTATCCCAAGTTTTAGTAAATAACGGATACTCCAACTCCGACATCTCCAGCACCATCAACCACCATCTTGAAAAATGGTACACCCGAAGCCCTCCCAACATTGACCCCCCCAATGAAATTAAGATCTTCTACCGCAATTACATGTCCTCTGAACACAAAAATTACGAGGCCGTCTTAAAAGAAATAATCTCCAAGCATGTCCACCCAACCAACCCGGAAAACAAAATCAAATTAATAATTTATTACAAATCCCCCAAGACCTCCAACCTCGTTCTCCGCAACAAACCAGCCTCCACCAAGATAAAGAGCCCGATGACCGACGATCACGTCATTTACCAACATACCTGTAATTATGAGGACTGTGGACCTCATTCCTATATTGGTATGACGCAGACTCGTCTTTCACGTCGGTTAACTCTTCACCTTCAGGCTGGAGCCATCAAAGACCACTATCTCACCCCTAACCACCCTCACCTCACACGCAACGAGTTAGAGAAACACCACCATACTCGATAAAGAAAGTGACCCAAGGAGATTACCTATACTCGAAGCTTTATATATCCAAGCCTTACATCCCAACATCAACAACCAAACTCTGGACCTTCAGATCCTTCCTTCTGCCAAAAGGCACTACCCTACAGGACCTAACACCCCTCCTCGCCCCCCGGTGCCCTTGACGCAGCCCCCCGCGCTACCTCCTTCAGCTTCGTCTTCTGCAGGCGCCACACAACTTAGGCCACGCCCCTCGACACGCAGCCAATCAGCTTCGACCCCACCTACTGACCACCATCCCGCATCCAGTGCGCATGCGTGAAGCGGTTAACCCCTTCTCTCTCCTAGTTTACGCTTCCACCAATAGCAGACTTTTGCCCCCTGTTTTCCGCCTCCTCTGATCCTCCACCCTCTATATATACCCTTCCTGTTTACCTTTTATATCATTCCTTCCTTACTTGATAATGCTGGTTGTCCAGTGAAACGCGTCGTATATCCTGTATCATCATGTACATTTATGTAACCCTGTACCACCATGAATTTTGCTCATCTCCTTCATCTACTTCCTGCCACCCAGCGAAAACTCATCAGAGACCTGGAAACTTTGAATAATAAAATTTCCAACGCAGAAATTGCCATTTCTTTCAACCTTGTATGTATTAAAGACAATTTATTACCTGGCTTTACTAACATATATATATATATATATATATATATATATATATATATACACAATATATATATATACACAGTATATATATATATATATATATATATATATATATATATATATATATATATATTTATTAGTGGCCCCTCCATCATTGACGAACATGCCTATTACATAAGGCATCCTCTTCAAACACTAATCCGCCGTAGTTTGAATCTACCGCGCAGAGCATTTAAAAACTGAGGAGCCTTCATCATGAGCGCACGCGACCTCACTCATGGCTTCAGTCATTATGAATTGGGTTCTCACTACGAAAAAACTTCGTAAAAAATAAAAACAAAAAGAAAATAAGAATAACTATCCAATAAGCTTTCCATCATATCGTGGATGTACTTGTGTGGATTTCTGACCAGACGCTGATTCAGGCGTCATTCCCTTTTTTGCTCTGCGCTCAGCCTGCCCGGACGTACCTTCCAGGCTCCGCTGGTTCCGCATTCGTTGCGTCCCTAGTGAGTTTTTTCTCATTTGTTTACTCTAGGATGTATCGAGTAAGGTTAGGATAGGCGTAGCAGGAGTGTCCTGGGCTGGTTGCCCGCAGTGCAGTGTATTTTGGGTCGTGTGTATGGGGCATCTATTTCGGATGTACCCTCGTGGTCCTGTTGTGGACACGTGAACTTTTCACAGTTGTGTTAGTTTGTGATGCAGGCGGCTTTCATTACGCGTTAATTATTGCTGCCTTTTATCCTTCTGATGAGGTAAGCTGTGTGTTTTCTGACGTTCCCAGCGTATTTTTCTTCACTTAGTGAAGTTTTTTCTGGGTCCGTGTCAGGCTTCCCGGGGTGGGAAGTTATCGCTACGGTGGTGTGTTGGCGGTGGTTCCTGTTGTGATATTCCAATGTGTGTTTATATTTCAACTATTTTCATGCCGTCTACCTAGGCCTAGCCAGCCGCTCGTAGCTTTGCCACATGTCTAGTGTTATTATTTATTTTATAAATATGCCCTACTGTGTCATGTGTATCCGGGTTTTAGTTGTGTATTGGCTAATTCCTCGGACTATAATTGTTTCCTGGTTTAGTTGTGTATTGGCTAATTCCACGGATTATGTTGTGACCTTGGTTAGTCGTGCGTGACTCTCCTCGTGTCGTATTGTTCAGATGGTGTCTGTTCAGGGTGGGGCTTGCCTTCCGGCGGGTTTTTTCTCGGTTTCACCATAAAAAATCCTGACCGATGAGCAGTGTTGGGCCACACGTGGTTTTTAACTCTGGCTGGTTCCCCGGCGTGGGGAGGTGTCTGTGGCTCTCCAGGACTGCGTCTCTGTGGGTGCCTGGTTTCAGGCCTCCTTTAATTCCCGGCGGGATGGCTGTACCCATCCTTATATATATATATAGATATATAAAAAACGACGTTCTTGCGAACATTCGTTTTTATAGGTTTTTTCTACCTGGTTTACGACAACCACATGGAAAACCTAGCTGTTGTTTAGGCGTTCCTCCCCGGCGATCTTTTACAAAGAAGTGGGGTCAGGAACTTGTGGGGTTAACTTTTAGACTTCTCACCCGGCGGGTGCACCTGAGCAGGGTGGGATAAACGACTTAGGTCTCATATAGTTAACCAATCCATTTTAGTGATACTCTGTGTATCGCTGCCTTTACTCTTACGGCAATTGAAGGTTCAGTGAGGTTTAACCAAATCGATTCCCACACCCGGCGGGTGCTCCTAAGTGGAGGAACTAAGGAATTTATAACAAATTCAATTTCGATTAACCTTAATTTGGTGATACATTCAGTATCGCCGCCTTCTATTTTTACGACGATCTTTTGGGACAATTCGTTAAAAAATCAGATCTCGTATATTCCTGCCCTGGGCTATTCTACTAAAATATTTCAAGGGCCGGCGTCTTTATGAGGGGGGCTTTGTTACAAAATTGAATCTTGAGACAGTCACCACCTCCTACAGACTATAAGTGCCATACTGGACCATTATATCAGAGGGTATTCTTCATGTTCTTTAGCTAAAAAGATTTGTTTAGCCTCTTTACACCCCGCCGCGTAGCGAGATGTGTAGCTGTGTCTTTGCATCCCGTTACCTGGCGGGTTATTAACACTTGTATGCGAACACTTGGGTTAACCTTATGAGCATTAATTCCTGGAAATTTTTCTTTATTTTTCCAGAGCTGAGCTCCGGCGGACCAATACAGACCCGGCGGTAGTTTCCTCACACCAGTCTCTGTCATGGCTACTGTGGCCCCAGTTTTTGCCCTGTGCATTACCCCTACTTGCGCGGATATCCCGATTTTTGCGCATACCCTTTGCATAAGGTGTGTTAAATGTCTAGACCGTTCAAGGGGTCTCTGGGTTACACTTAATTGTTCCTTTTGCTCCCAATTAGCCAATAAAGTCCTGTGTGACAATGACAAGACCGCGGCGGTAGCGTTGAGAGAGGTCAGACAACAAATGTCGGCCTACACTACCATTGTCGCACATAAGTCACTTCAATGTGACAACGTCCCACTTTGGGATAAGTTGCTGTCAGAGCACCCTCCCCCTAAACGTACCTCTAGAGTAACGGGTTTTAAGCCGACAGAGACTAGCCAGGGTTCTGTATCGTCTGTGGATATGTCTAAACGCCCGAGAGAGCCTACTCCCCCGGCAGCCACCTCCTCGTCGCAGGCGAGATCGAGGTCAAGGTCACCTCTCAGACAGCAGTCTTCAAGTCGTGCCTCTTCCCCGGCTAGTAAGAAGAGTAAGACTGAAGCTTCCACCAGTGGTCATGGTGGTGATTCTTCCAAATCTAGGTCTAGTTCGCGGTCACACCGTAGCCACAAATCCTCCAAAAAGGATTCCCATAGGAAGTCCTCTCGACATTCTCCTAAGTCTAGTGCATCTCGTCGTACCTCTACACCTGAAAATGTTTCTGTTACAGCCTCAGAGTATAGTGAAGCGCCTGTCCCTAAACAAGATTTACCTATTGATATTTTAACCCTAGAAACGGAAAGTTCAGGAAATTCAATAATTGAGAATGTTTCAGACTCTCAAGAGAGCGTAGGCCAGAGCCTCGGTGTTTGGCGGTTTGCTCAACCAGGGTCTGACCATCCACGTCCGACTCATACGAGTCACACAGTAGCCGACGTCCACAGGGACGCGGCGACCCCATCCTCTATCCCTGACTTATCTTGGAAACAAGGTGCCCCTGCCTCGACGGGGTCTTCTCAGGAGGATCGGGAGGAACAAGATGAAGTGTCAATAATTTCAGATAGGGATGGACAAGGGTCAAGCTCAGGCCTGGACGCCGCCCATGATAATACTGATTCACCTGAAAGTTCTGCATCTAACCAGTTTGTTACAGCACAAGAAATTGATGGGTTACTTACTCATGCTCTATCTAAATTCTTTAGTCAACAACGAGAAAACCCCACAATGGACTTGGGGGCTCCCTTGACAAGTTCTGCGGTACGGCCTCTGATAAAGTCAATCGATTTATCTAAGATTCCTAACCCTCCTACTCTGTCACCGGCAGGGAGCTCTAAGCCAGCTACGGCGGCATTCACTACGTCAAATGTCAGGGTCATCACGGATGTTAATCCACCCCCTCTAGACAAAGCGCCTCTTAGAAAGGTAGCTATGCCCCTGCTTTATGGGCCAGACGAGTCATGGGTTCTTTTGAACCCCTCTAAGCCAGAGCTTGCCCAGCCTACCTTGTCAGGGGAACTCCCGGTACCACGTGAGTGGTTTATCCAGGGAAATAAGTCAAAGAAATTAAGGGCATTGGATGCCTTGGGTAATGTTTTGGACGTAAATATCAAGGCTATACCTAGTTATTATCATCAGGATTATTTTGTTTATGCATCTAAGCCTGCTTTACCCCCTGCCTCAGCTTCAAAACTTTTTTCAGACTGGTCTAAGCTGGATGGGTTTAATGATATTAAGGCTCTGTCGGCTCTTACTCCTGAACTAGATTTACAGACCGTCACAGACGAGACAGCTAATCCAGTGTTGAAGGTGGGACAGTTGGGACCAGGACCTTGGGTGGATTGGGAGGTAGAGGCTCAAAACTTTGCAACCACTTTCACTTCTAAATCTTCCCACCAGATCCCTCAGGATACACATTCATGGTTCTCCATGCCGGTAGGTTCTGCCGGCGGAGTTCCGTCAGCTTTATTTTCTTTTCTAGCTGCCCCTAAGATTAATCTTTGTGAACTAAAGGACCCATTCACTACCCCTACCCCTACTCACCTAGACAGAGAATTTAGGCTAAGGGGAAAAGCTTTCCGCCTGTTTTCACAGTACATAGTTTCTCAGCAGGTGGCTAAGTCTTTACTCAGGTCTACTCAGGCAATCGCAGACGCGGATGCTCGAAGATCAGTTGAGTTATCCCGGCGTCTGATTCTTCAGTCGTCGATTCAATCCTTAGGTGACATACGCACAGCCTTACTTGAGGCGGTGCGAGCACGACAGGATCTTAGGATGTCATTAGTTCGCAAGCTGCCTGATCGCATTGCTAACCAGGTGGTAATGTCCCCAGTACTTACTCCTTCTTTAATGTCCCCTGATGTATGGCGAACAGTGTTTAACATGGCACAGGCCGTGAAGCACAGTCCCGCACAGGCTAAGAAACCTGCATTTAACTTCCCCAAACCTAAGCCTCCTACTAAAGCTCAGCCAGGGGGTTCTAAGCCGTTTCTTCCGCCTAAGTCCTCCCAATCCCCCCTGGGTCAGTACAGGCATAGACAGAGAGGGTTTTCAGGACAGAGAGGACGCGGCCAGTATAAGCCGGGGCAGGGCCAGTCTTCGGCCCACACCAGCCAGCCGGCGAAGCGTCCAACACCACCAAACCCACCATCAAAAAACTAAAGTCTCTCTCACTCCCAGTGCCTATCTTAAAGCCGGAGGAACCGAGGGAAGTACAGCCGGCGAACCCTTGTCTGCTAACTGGGTCGTTCCGAACGTGTCACCAAGCATGGCCGTTAAAAACCTGGGCAAGGATGGTGGCACGCAAAGGCATCACTTGGCAGTGGCTCCGGCGACCTCGCTTACGTCAGCCGACAACGGCAAATTGTGTTTCATTAGAGGTGGAGTCGCTGGTCCAGGAGATGATTGCCAAGAATGTCATCATCCCGGTCCCTCCAGATTACCCTGTATTCACGTCAAAACTGTTTTTGGTTCCCAAACGGGACAGTGTTCAGATGAGGCCGGTCGTAGACCTGTCTTATCTGAATCTTCACATTTACAACGAGTCTTTCAGAATGTTAACAGTTCATCAAATCAGGCTAACACTTCCGCCGGGAGGCTGGATGTGTTCCCTAGACCTGACAGACGCCTATTGGCACGTGTCGGTCAACAAAAGATTTCAAAGGTTTCTGGCCTTGAGGATCAGGCACCAAAATTTTGTTTTTCAGAGGATGCCGTTCGGTTTGAACCTAGCACCTCGACTATTCACGAAACTAGTCCGGCAAGCCCTGATGCCGTTGTTAAAACAGGGAATCAGAGTGTTGTGGTATCTAGACGACTGGCTGGTGGTGGCAGAGACACAACAATTATGCATAAAACATGTCAATATCATTTTAAATCATGTCAAAACTCTAGGCTTCAAGGTAAATCTGGTAAAGTCAAACCTTGTTCCCTCAAGAGTAATTCAGTGGATAGGGCTGGTCTGGGACACCGCCGCTCTCACTCTGAGTCAGAGTGTGGACAATCGCAACAGGTTTCGCAGGAAACTGTTCAGGTTTCTTCACAGTCTGACTACGACACGAAGAGTCTGGGAGTCTCTGGTCGGCTCTCTCAACTGGATTCAGCTAACTGTCAAGTTGGGCCGGTTGAAAGTAAAACGATTAATATTGGAAGGCAACAAATATTTCCCACTCTTACCGGCGGGAAAATTATGGCCCATACCAAAATTAATCCACACCTTACTAGCGGTCTGGGCGAAGAGGGAAACATTGCACTCAATCATGTCATGGACCTCTCCTCCTCCAACGGTATGGGTAGACACGGATGCGTCAGGCACCATAGGGTGGGGATTTCAGTCAAATCAGGGGCACCAGGGTCAGGGACTTTGGTCCCACTTAGAAATCTCTCACATAAATGTCAAAGAGTTACTAGTCCCCTTGTATTTCCTTCAGGCTCACGGCCCGGCGTTACGGGGCAAGTCGGTGGCCTTCAGAATGGACAATCTGAATGCAGTTCACTGTATTCAGAAACAAGGGTCAACGAGGTCAAGGAAGTTGCTACTCGTGTCGGAAGAGATTTTTGTTCTAGCCAGCAGTCTAGATATTTATCTTCACGCATCTTATCTCCCAGGCGTAGCGAACGTCTGGGCAGACGCTCTGTCCCGGAGACAGAGCACGACAGTAGAATGGGAGCTCAAGCAACCCATTTTCGACCTAATGATTGCGGAGCTCTCCCATCCACAAGTGGATCTTTTTGCGTCCGAGGAGACTCACAAGCTCCCTCTATACCTCACCCGCCGGGCGATAACGCCGGCAGGGGGGCCAGACGCCCTAGTGACAGACTGGAACAGATGGAGCTCCATCTATCTGTTTCCGCCGCCAGATGCGTCACTAATGTGCCACGTAGTGAACAAACTACGAGTTTATCGAGGCTTAGTCTCGCTAATCGCGCCCCTGTGGCCGGCGCAGGTGTGGTACCAGCAATTAATAATGTGGTGCCCGGACCCGGTATCGCTCCCGGTCGGGTACTTCCACTTAGACACGATTGGCAACCTAGCGATCTCGCTGACTTTTGCATTATGGACATTCAGGAGGCCAAGTGGCTAGCACCATACGGTAGGGATGTGACGAATAAATTGCTCAATCAATATACTCAGTCTACTAAGCGACAATATCAATCTCATTGGAAAGCTTTTACTTCTTGGATTGTTAGAACGGAACAAACTGTACCCTCAGTGGCATTGTTTTTTTTAATTACTTGAACTATCTGTTTGAGCAGAAACGTTTATCTGTGGTAACTTTGAAGAATCACTTAACTGCGATTAGAGTGCCCTTTTTCGACCTTACAGGTCTATCCATACCGGTGGCGGAGGAAACAGGATTTATGAGAGCGTGTTTTAAACTCCGCCCACCTCCCCGTCAGCTCATGCCTACTTGGTCTCTGGACAAAGCTTTGTCTTTACTTCATTCTCGTCTGTATCAAAATACTGCAGACTTTGCTTTAATCTTAAAGAAGGCAGTTTTCCTTTTGGCTTTGGCCACCGGAAACAGAGTGTCTGAGCTGGCGGCGATGAGCAACACACCTAATTGTCTTAGGTTTGGTAGACTTAATGATTCAATTTCCATTGCACCCTCCCCGGCGTTTGTAGCCAAGAATGAGCATAGTGCACACATGTTTTCTGAGTTCACGGTGCCGGCGTTAAAAAGGGGAAAGGTGCATCATAATTTATGTCCAGTGCAAGCTCTAACCAAATATTTGAGAATAGCTCCTCAAAACCCCCAAGGTGCTTTATGGGTAGCGAGTACGGGTAAACGCTTACTTAAACGGCGATTAGCCTCTCTTCTGGTAGAAGTCATTAAAGAGAGTAATCCCGGCGTTGTGGGTAGGGCCCACGATTTACGCAAGTGGGCAGCCTCTTTACGTTTCCTGAAAAACTTTTCAGTTGAAGATATTGCGTCCACACAGTTGTGGGCGTCTAATCATACGTTTCTCTCTAGATACTTGTCAGTTGCTCTAGACAAACCTTCCTTACCATGTATAGCTTTAAGGCAGAGGGTCTAGGTGGCCCTGCAGTCACTTATGTTTACTTTCACGGAAGGGGGGGGGGGGGTGCAGTCAGTTGACATAGGACACCCTAGACCCCGCCGGAGTATGAGAGCTGTGATACAATTTAAGGTTAAAATGTGATATGAAAATTTCTCTGCGAGAAATTGTGCTAGTACAAGGTTTAGTACAAAACAACGGTGTTGTTATAGTAGTTTTAGCTGCGAAAGCAATGTAATATTAGTTCAATGGAGTTCATTGGCAATTGATCTCCACATGTATTTTGGGGTTTATGATGTGCACATATAAACTTATAACTTATTATTTTTGTCACCACTCGTTGAGTGGGGTGCCTTTTGTAACTACAGATCTGTGTTCAGAATCTTCAGGGTTACCCATTTTTGTCGGGCAGGCTTCTTTGAAGCACGCACCTGCCTGAACCCCTTTTTCTTGTATATTTCCGGCCTACGCCGTATTAAATACATTTTTCAAAAGTAAGAATACTATGTGGTTGTTTTTATTATCTGCTTTTCTAGAGTTATGATATGATTACGAATGTCCCCCTCCAGTCTTAGATATCAGGCATGTTCGTCAATGATGGAGGGGCCACTAATAAATTATAGGTTTGACTCCTGTAAGGAGATAAAGAAAACCTAATATTTAGTAGTGGCCCCGTAATCATTGACGACTGGGGCCCTCCCGACCGTCCCCTTCCCATTCGTTGATGTATTAAGGATTTTGGTTTACTTGATATGTCAGTGAAGGAGGAATGACGCCTGAATCAGCGTCTGGTCAGAAATCCACACAAGTACATCCACGATATGATGGAAAGCTTATTGGATAGTTATTCTTATTTTCTTTTTGTTTTTATTTTTTACGAAGTTTTTTCGTAGTGAGAACCCAATTCATAATGACTGAAGCCATGAGTGAGGTCGCGTGCGCTCATGATGAAGGCTCCTCAGTTTTTAAATGCTCTGCGCGGTAGATTCAAACTACGGCGGATTAGTGTTTGAAGAGGATGCCTTATGTAATAGGCATGTTCGTCAATGATTACGGGGCCACTACTAAATATTAGGTTTTCTTTATCTCCTTACAGGAGTCAAACCTATAATATATACGGTATATATAATGGAACATCTCCTTACGTCGCAAAAGCTCAGCACGGTGAAGTCTCTCTGTTCGGTAAGGGTTCTGATACAGAAAGTCTCTGTAGTGTGTATAAAGACAGTGTTGTCAAAGCTCCTCCAGCAGTGTGTGACACATTACATCAGTGGTTTGGTGTACCTGCCGTCTCCAGGTACTGCTTCCTGTTACAGACCCCCAGCTTCCCTCCACCTCCTAAAAATGAAAACACCATATAGTTTCCTTTTGAAGCTAAAATTGTTCGTTGTTCGATAGATAAACGTTGTACCCGCAGGCCGATTTTTCTCAAATTACAGGCAAGCTATCGCTCGCATGGACATTTGTCCATCATAAAAATTAAGGTGGGGTCTGGGTGGTGTTTTAGCCTGAAGGGGGTGTCTACGTGTTGTTTAACTTGTTTAATCCTAAAGGGGGATGTAGAGGGTTTATTAAGCTTTTAGGTTATTAAGAGTTGTCTTAAGCGTATGGGAGGATCTGGGTTTTCTTAATCTGAATTGGGGTCTGAGGGATATGTCTAGCCTGAAGGGGGGTCTGGGAGGTGTTCTTATTTTGAATGAGGGTCTGGGGTGTGTCTATTGCCTGTCTCTGGGGGTGTTTGTAGTCTGGAAGGTGGTCAAGTATTTATATATTATATATTATTATTTTTAATAGCCTGAAGATGGGGTCTAAGGGGTGCATTAAGCATGTAGGGGGGACTGGAGGGTGTTTGAGGCTTAAGGTGGGTCTGTCGGGGGGGGGGGGGGGGACATATTTCATTACAGATTTGAAACGTGTCTGCTTCCCATTACAGACCCTTTGGTACAGAGATGGGCCAACCTCCGCCATCTTGGTGTCACTGCTGATATTTTCCTCACTTAAAAGGTGGTGTCACACGAACGCATTTTCCGGCAAATTTCGAAAAACAAGTATTTGCTAGTACTACTCTGAAGCTCTTTCGCATTGTAATACAAAAATAGTTCGAAATAGATAAACTTAGGTAGCTTAATTCATATTAAATTATTATTTTTCAACTGCCAGACTACAATTGCCCGTAAAACATGATGGATAAATCATTCGTGTGACACCGCCTTTACACTCATATATCTCCATCCCCATAATATATCATTGGTGAATACTGATACAGGATATATAGTTTGGTCTTTGGAAATACATACATGATCAAAAATAAACCCTCCTTTCTGATAAATGAGACACCAAAATGGCGTCCAGGTATAAAGATGGCCACTCTCTCATCCTCCAGACACTATACCCTGTTAATTATAGGTAGGCCAGGAACCTTGACTCTTAACCTCTGTAACTCAAAAAGGATTTGATTAATAGAGTTAATTTTTCTACCATTTGGGAAAAGTCAGCCAGGGAATGGGTATAGAAATGTAGAGCCCATTTGCTCTAGCCCTTTTTGAGTTACAGAGGATAGAAATCATGTTTTTTGGCCTACCTATAACGAACAGTGTACAGTATACTTTCCACTACTCGTAGGTTTATGATGCATTGTGGGCTGAAGCAGGAGGGACCAGAGTTAAATAGCAAGGGCTTTGATTGTTTTTAATTGTTTTGCTCCATCAGTTTGGAGATTTTAAGACATTTCACCCTAATACACTTTATACTTAGGAATATATAGAAACATTAGTACTACTCTCATATAGGATTAAGTAACATGCATTGGAAATATGAAATTTCAATGATCTTATGAGATTATTCATGTTCACCACCGCCAATGGCTCTTCTCCCATTTCACTGACCAACCTGGTGAGCAAGCCTACATCATTTCTATACTAAATGACGTAGAGCAGTTAGTCCAGCACTCTACTCGAATTTATGACCGCTTTCGAGATTGGTCCAACATTCTTAACAAAATTCTAACTTTTAATCCTTCTACTTACGCTGTAAGCCTTTTCTCTCCGTTGGGCTCCTACGATCACAACCTTATCTCTGTTACCTGTCCTGTCTCTCCAGTATGACCCACCAGTCATCCCAGCTGCCGGCGCTTATGACAATTTGGCTCTGCTGTCTGGGAGGCTTATCGGCAGTACTTCTTTGATTTCCCATGGACTGATTTTTGCTTCTGTGTGCCGAGCGCATAATCTAGGTAATCCTCTCAAACATGAAGGCAAACATTCCATTTTCATTCTCTCAGTCTAAAGCAAAAGAAATCTTGGTTTACTCACGTTTGTTACACTGCTGTCCGCAAATAAGGAGGAAGCATTCAACCGGTATCGTCGCCTTCAAACTCAAGAATCTCGTGTTATTTATGTTTTTGACCAGAATCAAGCCAAATCTGTTCTTCGACTAGCCAAAACTCTTTCATCAAAAACACATGTGCTGAACTTTTCAACTCTTGCTCTTCTCAAACTTTTTGGCATCTAGCCAAAAACCTCTCCAACAATTTTACTTCCTCATCTTTCACTCCTTTTTTCCACTCTGACAGCACCACCACGTGTGGGGAGGTTCCACCCATACCGCATTTCTCGATAGAGTAGAATCAAAAGCACTTCGGCTCATTTCTTTCTACATGCCGCAATGTTGCATCTCCTCCTCTGACACAGCTGAACTCTGTACTCAAACTTCCACTTTGGATGATTCCGGTACAATTCCACCCTCTCCACCCCCTCTCACTTACTTATGCCTAATATCATAATCTCTTCTAAAGATGTACTTTCTGACCACTCTAGGCTTAATACTAAGAAGACGTACAGACCGGATGGTGTTCCTCCTGTTGTACTCAAAAACTGTTATTCTGTGCTGACTCACTGCCTTGGCAAAATCAATGGTCTCTGTCTATCCTCTAATGCCTTTCCTTCTTGCTGGAAGTTTGCTCTCATTCAACCTCTCCCAAAGATGGGTGATCCCTCTCAACCCTCCAACTACCGTTCATTTGCACACATTTCTTGCATCTTTAGAGTTTTTAAAACTATTCTTGTTTCAAAATTTCATAAGCATTTATATTTCCATAATCTACTCTCAGATCGCTAGTATGTTTCCTTAAGGGCCGCCCTACTGGTGTCTCCTTCCTTATCTTCCAAACTCTTGGTCATCCTCTCTTTGGGACTTTGGTGAGAATTTGTCTATTGCACTAGACTTATCGAAAGCCTTCGATAGAGTCTGGCACAAATCTCTAATTTCCAAAGTACCCTCCTTAGGTTTGTATCCCTCTACCTGTGCGATTTTCTCTGATTTCCTTTCTGACCGTTCCATCGCTGCAGTTATGGATGGCCAACGCTCACTTCCTCAACCTATCAATTACGGTGTTCCTCAGGGTTTTTCATGTCTCCAGTTATCTTTCTAATATTCATTAATGTTTTCCTCAACTGTACCTCTAGTCCCATCCACTCATATGCGGATGATTTTACCTTACACTATCTAATTAGTTTTTCACAACAACCCAGCATGCAATCACTCCAAAAGTCATGTGACAAGGTCATACCACAACTATCTTCTGATCTATCAATTATTTTTGATTGGGGCAGAGAAAATCTTGTTACTTTCAATGCCCCCAAGACCCAATGTCTCTTTCTATCTACCCGTCGCAATCTTCCACAAGACTATCAATTACTCTTCAACAATACACAAATCAACCCTTCATCTCTCAATATTCTTGGTGTATATTTTTCAAGCAACCTTTCTTGGAAAGATCATATTACCACTCTTGCTATAATAGCTTCCCAGAAGTCAGGTGTGTTCAACCGTCTCTGTGAGTTCTACACCCCCACACAGCTACTTGCTCTGTATAGGGGCACAGTGCGCCCATGTATCGAAGAATTGTTCGCACGTATGGGGAGGTTCCACCCATACTGCAATTCTCGAAAGAGTAGGGTCAAAAGCATTTTTCCTCATCCCTTTCTAAATACAGCAATATTGCATCTCTTTCACTTTACTATCGCTTTTACAACAATCAGTGTTCTTCAGACCTCTCTCAGTGCATACCCCTTTCCTTGCGGCGAGTGCGAGGCACCCGCCTTTCAACACAATCCCACTCCTTTTTTGTCTAGCTCTCCAACCCAAGAATTAGCACGTTTTCTCAGACTTTCTTCTACTCAACTAGCGAACTCTGGATCTCTCTCCCTCAATCAATATTTCCTTCATCCTATGACTTAAACTGATTTAAGCTTTGTATGTCCAGGCATTTTGACCCCAACGTCCCTTGAATTTGGCTTTCTATCATTATTTTGGCTTTGGGGGAGTTACTCGTTACAGACAGCTTGTCTTTTGTGTCTTTCATACACACAGACAACAAATGTAATTTAAAAGGCAACTGTATGCCGCTCTATTCCCAGAGGTTGTTTGAAAGGTAAAGCTGGCTCTACATCAAACTTAGGTCACGTTCCATTAGCTCATGTCAGCCGAAAGTCAACGTAAAGTTTTAGGTGAAGAGAAGTTATAAGGTACACTTGAGCATCAGATTTAAAGATGTCAAGATCGGTACTAGAGAGTTCTAGTTGTCATACTTATGAAGACTGACTTTGTTCCTGTATACATCATTATTACAACTCATACTTGTTCCTGTATGTTTTTGTTAGCCTAATGAACATTCTAAACTAGAATACAAACACTTACCCAGATTCCTGTTCAAGATAACAGGACATATATCCAGAAACTCCCTAAACAAAATTGTGTAAATTTTTTCGGTAGAATTATGTTCCAACAAGGCTGAAATGGTTCTAATGGTTTAAATCATAGTAGTGTAATTGATCACTTGCGGGTTTCATTTGATTAGGAAGTTGATGCTGTAGACATCGATATTTCAAAGAATTACCAGCTAAATTTCGGTTGTAGTACATATATAGATATATAAAACCAAATTCATCATACTTGTTATCCATTAGAAACCTACATTACTAATGTTTTATGTTTTTATCCATTAGAAACCTACATTACTAATGTTTTATGTTTTTATCCATTAGAAACCTACATTACTAATGTTTTATGTTTTTATCCATTATAAACCTACATTACTAATGTTTTATGTTTTTATCCATTAGAAACCTACATTACTAATGTTTTATGTTTTTATCCATTAGAAACCTACATTACTAATGTTTTATGTTTTTATCCATTAGAAACCTACATTACTAATGTTTTATGTTTTTATCCATTATAAACCTACATTACTAATGTGTTATGTTTTTATCCATTAGAAACCTACATTACTAATGTTTTATGTTTTTATCCATTAGAAACCTACATTACTAATGTTTTATGTTTTTTTTTAAATCGATGTATTCGGCTCCAACCTCCTTATAGCCTGAAACTCGAAAGTGGTCAATTGAATCTACTAGCAGACTATTAACTGTGTATCAATCTTTATTATTATATAATAGTACATTCAATATAAAGACGGTCGAAAATGACTTCCCTAGGATCATATAGTGTGAAGGGAATGTTTTTAGTTTGCCCCCTAGACTCCCCCCAAGACTCCCTTCAAGACAATTGTTTAAATTTGTTGGTAAACAAATGTTCCAGCCGAAGTTTCATCAAAATTTCAAGGTCGCTATAGCTCAGCGGGAAAAAAATGACACCTAAATGGGAAAAATGGTCTTAACGTTGATAGAAATGGGAGAACAGTTTTAATATCGCCAATATGATAGGGAAAACGTCAGTAAATGTAAAAAATAACGGGGCTAAACATGAAATAGAATGGGGTCCACTAAATATACCTTAAGTGAAAATCTTCGCTTAGGATGAAATTCCACTTGTGTAAGACCCCTATAATCCCCATGCATTTCTGCATCCCTTTCAAGATTATGACGCATTTTGACAGTTTATTCTAGCTATCATAAGACGACTTTATGCAGCTTAGGAAGAGTCTGTGTAAACTAAAATGGTAAAGATGATCTCAATTAACCACCTGACTTTCATAGACCCTTCCTAATCTACATCAAATATAAAATCACTCGCAACTTGGTCAGTTTGGTAGGCTCGATGCTACCACAACAGTGAAGCCCGATGCTCACAGAACTAGGCTCGATGCTACCACAACAGTGAAGCCCGATGCTCACAGAACTAGGCTCGATGCTACCACAACAGTGAAGCCCGATGCTCACAGAACTAGGCTTGATGCTACCACAACAGTGAAGCCTGATGCTCACAGAACTAAGCTCGATGCTACCACAACAGTGAAGCCCGATGCTCACAGAACTAGGCTCGATGCTACCACAACAGTGAAGCCCGATGCTCACAGAACTAGGCTCGATGCTACCACAACAGTGAAGCCCGATGCTCACAGAACTAGGCTCGATGCTACCACAACAGTGAAACCCGATGCTCACAGAACTAGGCTCGATGCTACCACAACAGTGAAGCCCGATGCTCACAGAACTAGGCTCGATGCTAGTACACCACCAGTGAGACCCGATGCTCACAGATCTGGGCTCGATGCTAGTACACCACCAGTGAGACCTGATGCTCACAGAACTAAGCTCGACGCTAGTACAACACCATTGAGGCCAGATGCTCACAGATCTAGGCTCGATGCTAGTACACCACCAGTGTGACCCGATGCTCACAGAACTAAGCTCGATGCTAGTACACCACCAGTGAGGCCAGATGCTCACAGAACTAAGCTTGATGCTAGTACAACATCAGTAAGACCTGATGCTCACAGAACTAGACCCGATGCTAGTACAACACCATTGAGGCCAGATGCTCACAGATCTAGGCTCGATGCTAGTACACCACCAGTGTGGCCCGATGTTCACAGAACTAAGCTCGATGCTAGTACACCACCAGTGAGGCCAGATGCTCACAGAACTAAGCTTGATGCTAGTACAACACCAGTGAGGCCAGATGCTCACAGAACTAGGCCCGAGACTAGTACAACACCAGTGAGGCCAGATGCTCACAGAACTAGGCCCGAGACTAGTATAACACCAGTGAGACCCGATGCTCACAGAACTAGACCCGATACTAGTACAACACCAGTGAGGCCAGATGCTCACAGAACTAGGCCCGAGACTAGTATAACACCAGTGACGCCAGATGATCACAGAACTAGACCCGACGCTAGTACAACACCAGTGAGGCCAGATGCCCACAGAACTAGGCCCGAGACTAGTATAACAACAGTGACGCCAGATGCTCACAGAACTAGACCCGACACTAGTACAACACCAGTGAGGCCAGATGCTCACAGAACTAGGCCTGACGCTAGTACAACCAGTGAGACACGAGGATCACAGAACTAGACCCGATACTATTGCTACTATTCCGATGCTCACGGAACTAGGCTCGACGCACTCCAGTGAGTCCCGATGCTCACATAACTAAGCTAGACGCTAGTACCAAAGAAATATGCTTGAGCAAATCTGGTTAATGGTGAGTTCTACTAACAGGGATATATAAGTATTATATATATATATATATATATATATATATATATATATATATATATATATATATGTTAGTATAGCCAGGTAATAGATTCTCTTTTAAACAGACGAGGTTAAAGGCAACAGCGGTTTCAGCATTCAGTATTTTATTGTTACAGCTTTCAATATTTCTAACAATTTTCCTCTGGGGTTCAGAGATGAGGTACAGCAGGTTAGCAAAATTCATGGTGGATCCAACGTTTCACAAGTAAACATCTTGCATCTTCAGGGAATGGGCAGGTAATGATTAGAATAAGGACAAAGCAACATATTTATACAAAATTCGAGGATCAAGAATAGGTAGGTGGGCGGAGCTACTGGGTGTGGGGTGGCTGTTCATTGGTGGAAGGCAGTCTATTCGCGAGACGGGCACTAAATCTTATCGGTGGTTGGTTGTTGGCTGTGGGTGGCTGTGATTGGTTGGTGTTGTCAGTAGTGTGCTGATCGCGGAAAGGTACGGGAGGGGGGCACAGGGCGAGAGGAACGAGGGCAGTATGCCTGTAGCGCTTGCCTGAAGGAAGAATTTGAAGGTCTTGTGTTTGGTTGTTGATGCTGGGGTTGAGCGTTTGGATATATAGAGCTTCTAAAATAGCTAGTCTTCTGGGGTCTGATTCTTTGTCGAGTATGGTAGTTTGTTTGTCTAGGTCGGCGCGAGTTAGGGCAAGATGGTGGGGGGCTTGATAGTGATCTTTTATAGCGCCAGATTGAAGGTGGAGGGTTAGTCGACGGGAAAGGCGAGTCTGTGTCATTCCAACATAGGATAGGGGTCCACAGTCCCCAGAGGTGCAAATATGCTGGTATATCACATGATCGTCTTTCGGTTGGTTGGTGGAAATGGGGCGGTTACGGAGGGCAAGGTTGGAGGTCTTAGGAGATTTGTAGTAAATAATGAGTTTTATTTTATTGTCAGGGTTGGTGGGGAGGACGTTTTTGTGAATTATTTCTTTCATAATGGATTCGTCTGTTGTGTGGTCGGAAGATATGTAGTTTCTGTAGAAAAATGTAATGTCATTGGCCGGGTTGGTGCTAGGGGGGTCTTGTTTGTACCATTTTTCTAGGTGGTGGTTGATGGCATTGGTGACGTCAGTGTTGGAATACCCATTGTTGACTAGGACCTGGGTGAGCCTTTCCAATTCATTGTGTGTGTCATTCCAGAAGACTAGCTATTTTAGAAGCTCTATATATCCAAACGCTCAACCCCAGCATCAACAACCAAACACAAGACCTTCAAATTCTTCCTTCAGGCAAGCGCTACAGGAATACTGCCCTCGTTCCTCTCGCCCTGTGCCCCCCTCCCGTACCTTTCCGCGATCAGCACACTACTGACAACACCAACCAATCACAGCCACCCACAGCCAACAACCAACCACCGATAAGATTTAGTGCCCGTCTCGCGAATAGACTGCCTTCCACCAATGAACAGCCACCCCACACCCAGTAGCTCCGCCCACCTACCTATTCTTGATCCTCGAATTTTGTATAAATATGTTGCTTTGTCCTTATTCTAATCATTACCTGCCCATTCCCTGAAGATGCAAGATGTTTACTTGTGAAACGTTGGATCCACAATGAATTTTGCTAACCTGCTGTACCTCATCTCTGAACCCCAGAGGAAAATTGTTAGAAATATTGAAAGCTGTAACAATAAAATACTGAATGCTGAAACCGCTGTTGCCTTTAACCTCGTCTGTTTAAAAGAGAATCTATTACCTGGCTATACTAACATAAAACTCCACAACGAGAATGCCAGACATCGTACTAGCACCCGCCAGTTTCGTGAAGATCTGATACGAGAAGAATTAGCTGAGAAACGAGAGACCACCACCAATCTCCGATATGAACGTGACGCCCTGCTACAGAAAGGGGATGAAGAAGAAACCACCCCTAACCACATCAAAACAGAAATCAACCAAACACTCCAACAACTCAGCGAACAACACAGACGACAAACAGAGAACACTACCATCCAAAAACTCTCCCGTCTATATGGTGGAAACATAAAACTTCCCAAGCCAACAAAAGGATATATTAACCTCACCAACACCACCATAACGCCGGACCAAGAAGACCTACTGAACAAAGGCTTAAATTGCCACTACATTTCCAAGCCGGGACCCCACCGAAAACGCCTTGAAATTGAAGTCCTACTGGATGACATCCTACGATCCCAGAAAGACGGCAAGATCACCACCACCCCAGCCCTACAACCCACCCTACTAGCAGAAGCCGCCAAAACCAGGGGATCCCACCAAAGCAAGCTCCTCAACAAACACCACTTCAAAGCCGCTAAACAACTTAAAGAGAACCCCAACATCATCATCCGACGAGCTGATAAGGCCTCCTGCCTTGTGATACACGGAAAAGAAGAATACCTACGGAAAATGGACGACATTCTTAGTGATAAAAACAAATTCAAAAGGATCACTCGCAATCCTACAGACGAAATAAAAAGGAAAGCCAACACCACCATCACTGCTATCAATGCCAAAGCCGATGGCGTACACCTGAAGAAACTCATCGGCGAATTCACCCCAGGTTATGCTTACGGTACTATAAAAACCCACAAACCCGGGAACTGCCTCCGCCCCATCATATCACAGATCCCTACTGCTACCTACCAGACCGCCAAGGCCCTGAACAAACTCCTCACCCCTTTTGTTCCTCGGCAATACAACCTCAACTCTGCTTATGACTTCCTAGAAATTCTACGAGATGCCCCCCCTGCTAACGACCACATCATCGCCTCCCTCGACGTAGAGAGTTTGTTTACCAACGTGCCCGTTGACAAGACAATAGATTTTATCCTACGTCGAGTTTACCACTGCCCTAATATGCCCCCACTGGACATCCCGGAGAAGGCCCTGAAGACGCTCTTGGAACTATGTACCAAGGAGTCCCCTTTCCTCTGCCCCCGCGGGAATATGTACCAGCAAATCGACGGTGTAGCGATGGGGGTCCTGTTCGCCAATTTCTTCATGGGAACTATCGAAGAGGAACTCCTGGCTGCCCACCGGCCCACTGTCTACTGCAGGTACATCGATGATATCTTCGTGCGGGTGAAGGACCTGGACGAACTCAGGGACCTCCAGCAGTGCTTCATGGCCGCCTCCGGACTCAACTTCACATACGAAGAAACCACCGATGGTCATCTACCCTTCCTCGACCTCCTTGTCTCCCTCCACGACCACGGCTTCAAAACTACAGTGTACACCAAACCTACCAACAATGGCCAATGTCTTAATGGGGAAAGTGAATGCCCTAAACGATACCATCAGTCCACCATCGCCGCCTATGTCAGGAGAGCCCTCACCCATTGCACCACCTGGAATGACACACACAATGAATTGGAAAGGCTCACCCAGGTCCTAGTCAACAATGGGTATTCCAACACTGACGTCACCAATGCCATCAACCACCACCTAGAAAAATGGTACAAACAAGACCCCCCTAGCACCAACCCGGCCAATCACATTACATTTTTCTACAGAAACTACATATCTTCCGACCACACAACAGACGAATCCATTATGAAAGAAATAATTCACAAAAACGTCCTCCCCACCAACCCTGACAATAAAATAAAACTCATTATTTACTACAAATCTCCTAAGACCTCCAACCTTGTCCTCCGTAACCGCCCCTTTTCCACCAACCAACCGAAAGACGATCATGTGATATACCAGCATATTTGCACCTCTGGGGACTGTGGACCCCTATCCTATGTTGGAATGACACAGACTCGCCTTTCCCGTCGACTAACCTTCCACCTTCAATCTGGCGCTATAAAAGATCACTATCAAGCCCCCCACCATCTTGCCCTAACTCGCGCCGACCTAGACAAACAAACTACCATACTCGACAAAGAATCAGACCCCAGAAGAATAGCTATTTTAGAAGCTCTATATATCCAAACGCTCAACCCCAGCATCAACAACCAAACACAAGACCTTCAAATTCTTCCTTCAGGCAAGCGCTACAGGCATACTGCCCTCGTTCCTCTCGCCCTGTGCCCCCTCCCGTACCTTTCCGCGATCAGCACACTACTGACAACACCAACCAATCACAGCCACCCACAGCCAACAACCAACCACCGATAAGATTTAGTGCCCGTCTCGCGAATAGACTGCCTTCCACCAATGAACAGCCACCCCACACCCAGTAGCTCCGCCCACCTACCTATTCTTGATCCTCAAATTTTGTATAAATATGTTGCTTTGTCCTTATTCTAATCATTACCTGCCCATTCCCTGAAGATGCAAGATGTTTACTTGTGAAACATTGGATCCACCATGAATTTTGCTAACCTGCTGTACCTCATCTCTGAACCCCAGAGGAAAATTGTTAGAAATATTGAAAGCTGTAACAATAAAATACTGAATGCTGAAACCGCTGTTGCCTTTAACCTCGTCTGTTTAAAAGAGAATCTATTACCTGGCTATACTAACATAAAACTCCACAACGAGAATGCCAGACATCGTACTAGCACCCGCCAGTTTCGTGAAGAACTGATACGAGAAGAATTAGCTGAGAAACGAGAGACCACCACCAATCTCCGATATGAACGTGACGCCCTGCTACAGAAATGGGATGAAGAAGAAACCACCCCTACCCACATCAAAACAGAAATAAACCAAAAACTCCAACAACTCAGCGAACAACACAGACGACAAACAGAGAACACTACCATCCAAAAACTCTCCCGTCTATATGGTGGAAACATAAAACTTCCCAAGCCAACAAAAGGATATATTAACCTCACCAACACCACCATAACGCCGGACCAAGAAGACCTACTGAACAAAGGCTTAAATTGCCACTACATTTCCAAGCCGGGACCCCACCGAAAACGCCTAAAAATTGAAGTCCTACTGGATGACATCCTACGATCCCAGAAAGACGGCAAGATCACCACCACCCCAGCCCTACAACCCACCCTACTAGCAGAAGCCGCCAAAACCAGGGGATCCCACCAAAGCAAGCTCCTCAACAAACACCACTTCAAAGCCGCTAAACAACTTAAAGAGAACCCCAACATCATCATCCGACGAGCTGATAAGGCCTCCTGCCTTGTGATACACGGAAAAGAAGAATACCTACGGAAAATGGACGACATTCTTAGTGATAAAAACAAATTCAAAAGGATCACTCGCAATCCTACTGACGAAATAAAAAGGAAAGCCAACACCACCATCAATGCTATCAACGCCAAAGCCGATGGCGTACACCTGAAGAAACTCATCGGCGAATTCACCCCAGGTTATGCTTACGGTACTATAAAAACCCACAAACCCGGGAACCCCCTCCGCCCTATCATATCACAGATCCCTACTGCTACCTACCAGACCGCCAAGGCCCTGAACAAACTCCTCACCCCTTTTGTTCCTCGGCAATACAACCTCAACTCTGCTTATGACTTCCTAGAAATTCTACGAGATGCCCCCCCTGCTAACGACCACATCATCGCCTCCCTCGACGTAGAGAGTTTGTTTACCAACGTGCCCGTTGACAAGACAATAGATTTTATCCTACGTCGAGTTTACCACTGCCCTAATACGCCCCCCCTGGACATCCCGGAGAAGGCCCTGAAGACGCTCTTGGAACTATGTACCAAGGAGTCCCCTTTCCTCTGCCCCCGCGGGAATATGTACCAGCAAATCGACGGTGTAGCGATGGGAAGCCCCCTGGGGGTCCTGTTCGCCAATTTCTTCATGGGAACTATCGAAGAGGAACTCCTGGCTGCCCACCGGCCCACTGTCTACTGCAGGTACATCGATGATATCTTCGTGCGGGTGAAGGACCTGGACGAACTCAGGGACCTCCAGCAGCGCTTCATGGCCGCCTCCGGACTCAACTTCACATACGAAGAAACCACCGATGGTCATCTACCCTTCCTCGACCTCCTTGTCTCCCTCCACGACCACGGCTTCAAAACTACAGTGTACACCAAACCTACCAACAATGGCCAATGTCTTAATGGGGAAAGTGAATGCCCTAAACGATACCATCAGTCCACCATCGCCGCCTATGTCAGGAGAGCCCTCACCCATTGCACCACCTGGAATGACACACACAATGAATTGGAAAGGCTCACCCAGGTCCTAGTCAACAATGGGTATTCCAACACTGACGTCACCAATGCCATCAACCACCACCTAGAAAAATGGTACAAACAAGACCCCCCTAGCACCAACCCGGCCAATCACATTACATTTTTCTACAGAAACTACATATCTTCCGACCACACAACAGACGAATCCATTATGAAAGAAATAATTCACAAAAACGTCCTCCCCACCAACCCTGACAATAAAATGAAACTCATTATTTACTACAAATCTCCTAAGACCTCCAACCTTGTCCTCCGTAACCGCCCCATTTCCACCAACCAACCGAAAGACAATCATGTGATATACCAGCATATTTGCACCTCTGGGGACTGTGGACCCCTATCCTATGTTGGAATGACACAGACTCGCCTTTCCCGTCGACTAACCCTCCACCTTCAATCTGGCGCTATAAAAGATCACTATCAAGCCCCCCACCATCTTGCCCTAACTCGCGCCGACCTAGACAAACAAACTACCATACTCGACAAAGAATCAGACCCCAGAAGACTAGCTTATGCAATATGGTTTTAGACGATGTCGATCAACTGCAGACATTCTTTGCCTTCTTACGCATCAAATCAACCAAGCTACAGACCAACATGGTGAAACACATACAATAGCACTGGATATATCAAAGGCATTTGATAGAGTCTGGCATCAATCCTTATTGTCGAAGATTTCACACTACGGCCTTGCATCATTAGTTCCACTAATTTCTTCTTATCTTCATAACAGAAAAATATGTGTAATGGTAGATGGCCTTTATTCTCAATTTCACTCAATAAATGCTGGTGTTCCCCAGGGATCAGTTTTGGCCCCAACTCTGTTCCTCATTCATATCAATGATCTCATATCTACCACTCATAATCCAATACATTCCTACGCAGATGACTCAACACTCCACAGTTCCTTCACATTTACCAATTCTTTCACCCAACCCGATCTTATAAATTCAAAAATAAACACTGCAATTTCTCTGAACCAGGACCTTTCTAGAATTAATGAATGGGGACAAGAATCTAGTTTCCTTTAATGCACAGAAAACCAAGTACATTCAATTTTCTAACCGACAGAATCTCACTGACTCCCATATATTTTTTAATGATGTAAATATTCCCACTTCTCCAAGTATTGACATTCTCGGTGTAACATTAACTACTAACTTGAGCTGGACACATTATGTTAGAAGCATTGCTAAGAATGCCTCTAAAAAACTGGGACTCATGTACAAAGTTCGAGAATTCTTCACTGACGAGCAGTTGGCCGTAATATATAAAAGTCATGTGCGCTCTCAGATGGATTACTGTTCACCTCTGTGGGGTGGAAGTGGAGTGGTTGCATTGAGGCAGTTGGACAAAATTCAAAATAAAGCTATTAGATTAATCAATAACCCTGCAATCACACAGGACCATCCTACATTATTCATACGAAGAAACGTTGCATCCCTTGCATTATTCTACAGATATTTTCACAGCAATTGTTCCGAGGAACTTGCTTCAATTGTGCCGCCTCTCCACATCTTTCCCCGTAGAACTAGGGCAGCTGAGAGCGCCCATGAATTTACACTTTCTCCTCCACAATGCAGAACTTCTGCTTATCAGAATTCATTCATCCCCAGAGCTACTACTCTTTGGAATTCACTTCCCTCGAATTGCTTTCCACAAACTTACAATCTACAAATGTTTAAATCCAGTTGTTACAAACATTTTATTAATGGAGGATGCCTTTAGGCACATGGACCTTTTTGTTTTATCTGTGTTTTTCCTTCCTCCGTTCATTGTCTCTTAAAAAAAAAAAAAAAAAAAAAAGCTATTTTAGAAGCTCTATATATCCAAACGCTCAACCCCAGCATCAACAACCAAACACAAGACCTTCAAATTCTTCCTTCAGGCAAGCGCTACAGGCATACTGCCCTCGTTCCTCTCGCCCTGTGCCCCCCTCCCGTACCTTTCCGCGATCAGCACACTACTGACAACACCAACCAATCACAGCCACCCACAGCCAACAACCAACCACCGATAAGATTTAGTGCCCGTCTCGCGAATAGACTGCCTTCCACCAATGAACAGCCACCCCACACCCAGTAGCTCCGCCCACCTACCTATTCTTGATCCTTGAATTTTGTATAAATATGTTGCTTTGTCCTTATTTTAATCATTACCTGCCCATACCCTGAAGATGCAAGATGTTTACTTGTGAAACGTTGGATCCACCATGAATTTTGCTAACCTGCTGTACCTCATCTCTGAACCCCAGAGGAAAATGGTTAGAAATATTGAAAGCTGTAACAATAAAATACTGAATGCTGAAACCGCTGTTGCCTTTAACCTCGTCTGTTTAAAAGAGAATATATATATATATATATATATATATATATATATATATATATATATATATATATAACTCTCTCTGAGAGTTTTGTTTTTTTGTTTTATGTTGTTTTTGTGTTTTCCCTGTTCTTGCTCTGTCTTGAGTCGGCTACCCCCAAAATGGGGATTGGGCCTGAGCATATAGATAGATAGATAGATAGATATATAACTACAATATAAAATACAAAGACAAGTTATACAATAGGTACAGAACAACACTTTTATTTATACAAAACATAGCTGTAGGTTCATACAATAATGCTAGGCATAACAGACAAAACATAAATGTACACAATTCACAGTTAAAAATATAGAATGAACTTTACTTGAGTTAGTGGTCATAGATACGCATGCTCTGAATGCATGCGTAGTCTACAGATGGAACACTTGGATGGTTTAATTAAAATTAATGTTCTATTGAATATCTCTGATTACATTGATGTTGGAGTGCCCAATCGTAATTTCAGGATATATTTAATAGGGATATAACAAGGATAGAATATGTTTTTGTTTTCCTGAAGGGTAATACACTTTTCATCAAGAAGGGACTCTAACATTTACAGACACACTACTACAATTCAATTTACATGGCTTCCACGGGGTGCAACTTGCAGATGTTCTCTTCTCCTCTTCGTGGATGCTAGGTCTCGGACCACTAGTTGTGCAAGGTTTCATACCACATGCAAGTGAAAGGGTAGAGGTGAGTCTCTGTTTATGCGGCTCCAGTCAATGACTTAGAGAGTGAGCATTGAGCCTCACTGTTACGTCAGCTTGCACTTGGGTTGATGTCGTACACGAGTCAGTCTTAGGACCTGACTTGCTAGTAACGAATATGGCGGATTGACATATTGACATTGACTTGGTATATTCAGTTTTTGAACCTGAAGAGCTAGTCTCGTACTTAGTAGGTTTACAATCACACTTAATAGTATCAGTCATAGGACCTGATTTACTAGTATCTAACCTAGTTTTCCTAGTCTTGTACCTAGGTGTGTTCCAGTATTCAGACTTGGAGATGCTAATATCGAACCTAGCCAAATTACTTCTCCCAGGTTGAGTGACATAGTCTTTCCTAGTTCTGCGTATGCTGGTTTTCGTTCGGTGCGAGCCACAAGGGCGCGAGCTGGTGCTTTTATTGTCTATGCACCTTCCGGCGGCACTGACGTTTGAAGCATGCCCGCATGCACACGTAAAGGGTTTGCAGGTATTCTCTCCCTGTGCTTAATAGCTCCTTGTGGCGTGGTGCTAGTGGTGGTCAGCACAGTTACAATTATTATTGTGGGCCTAACACAAACCAGTGAGGCACGGGGATCACAGAACTAGATCCGACGCTATTGCTACTGTTGCTGTGATTATTGGAAGTGGTTCGAGACCTCCCCAGCAGCTGAGACTTTTCTTTACACAAATTAAAAGAAGTCGTTCGAGACCTTCCACCAAGACGAAACTCACCTCTATACAAATTAAAGGAAGTGGTTCGAAACCTTCCGAAAATAAGTCCCCAGATACGATGATAATTAATGGAAGTGGTTCAAGACCTGTCACAGGTCAATTTCTCAATAGTGACACCTTAAATAAGTTCCCCTGTAAAATTGTTAAGAGTATATCATTGAATCCTCCCCCTACTCCCGGAAAATAACTTCAACATAATTAGTGTAACTCCGTCTCGTGTTTTCGAGCCCCTACTTGTACACCCATTTAATTCCTTTAGGAAAACAATACACATGACTCTTTTCTTGTCATCCCCTGTGTAATATTCTCAATGTTATAGATAGACACTCTGGCGTCAACATAATTAAAGATATTCGATAGCTGGATACAATTTAGACACCCCAACATCTGTTGTGATAGTATTTGCCAAAGTGATTTTGATAATTTTAAGATGTATTTCCATACTTACCCCAAATCCAGATGCGGTGTAAACATTAATAACAGTCTAAGAACTCATCTAACTACTTGCCATGCTTATAGATAGTGAATATTGCAGTGTTACTTGTGATATCTGATTATTGATTTAAATGTTTAACATTTCTATTTGAAACATTAATTGTGCGTAAATAAAAACATTTTCTTGTACAAATTGTATAACTCACCATGTGTTTGTATTGAATATGTTCAATGCATCGATTCTCCCCGTTGGAAGAATCCACAATACTTGCTTTGTGTAGCATAACTCAACTAGTCACTAAACGGTTAAGGAATATAATTCACTACTTGATAATGTTAGAAACACCCTAACGAAACGAAATAGCCTGATTATATCACGCTAAATACAATACAATTTGTTTTTGTCGTTTGCGAATTTAAAGATCTCACGCAAATGACAATAACAAACTTCAAAGAAGGTCGCGATACCATGAAGATTACTCCATCCTCAGTACCATAATATCCACTAAATAACATTCTAACGTTATTGTACTTTTATTTCATATATTGGTAATTCTGCATAACTACAACTCCTGTTATTTTATGTTTTATTTATTTTATTTTTGTAGTTTAATGCTTTGTAAGTGTGTATTTTCTTGTTAGAAAGTGAGGAAAGCACTATTTATTAGCATTTGTATTATTAATTGTAATTCCGATACCTCAACAATCTAGGGGAGAGTTTGGGAATGCAGGGTTCTGGGTGGGGTAAAAATAGGGGTATTATGGGAATAACTCTAGAAATGTAATAAATAACATTGAAAAAAAGCCATAATGTTGAAATCCGAGCCAAGTTTTGGCAAATGTTGGCTCGGATTTGGCCAATTTTCAGAGTCTAAAAAGGGCAAAATTGGAAAAAAAGTTGGCTCGGATTTCACCCTTTTTCAGATGAAGAAAACCCAAAAGTGTTGACCAAACTTGGCTCGGGTTTTTCGAATGTTCAGAGTCCAAAATCACAGTAACCTCATTTTGAAAGTTGGCTCGGGTTTTCTTGTTTTTCAACGTGGTAAAACCCAGTAAGAATGGGGTTAACATTAGCCTAACCTAACCTAACCTAACCTAGTATTATGGGTGGGGGATGACGCCCCCACACCACCGCTAAATCCATTAAATCCGAGCCAGGTTTTGTCATTAACCTAACCAAATAACCTAACCTAACCTAACCTAACCTAGTATTATGGGGTTAACATTAGCCTAACCTAACCTAGTATTATGGGTGGAGGCTGCCGCCCCCACACCCCCACTAAATCCATGAAATCCGAGCCAAGTTTTGCCATTAACCTAACCAAAGACCCTAACCTAGCCTTGACCTAACACCTAGTATATGTCCCCTAGACGATAACATACCTTAATGAGAGGCTGAAGAGGTTGATGCAGTAGGTTGGGAGGCTGAAGAAGAGGTTGCAGTAGGTTGAGAAGACAGTTTCTCTTATTTCACTTATAGTGAATTTGCGAAGATAATTATATGTACACCAACAAAGTATCGTTCATGAAAGTGATAATAATAATAATAATAATAATAGTTCTTAAAGCTAGCGCATGCTAAGCTAGCTAAGGATAGCTCAATAAGGCCGATTAGGCGTATTTCCATTGGGGTCCTGTACTACTACCCCATCCCTTTGCTCATGAGAGATGGTAACGACTCAGTGCTTGTGAAAAATCTTTAATGCGCCGAGCGTGGGCGCGAACCCGGGCCTTCTGGGTGGAAGTCCCAGACGCTAGTCACTACACCAAGCGAGCCACTAATAATCATCGATGGGGCCTGTAACTGGTTGGTCATAAACTAATACCCAGTAAAATAACAGTACTTGTGTACGGTATGCCTAATGAAATCATCGTGTAGGGGCCATTCACAAAATGTAAGGGCCTCCCAGTGATTGTGAAATCTGAAATATAGAAAATGTGAATGAAATACAGTACTAGGCCCAATAGGGTACTAACCGATGATGCAATCGGTCAGTGTCAGCTGCTCACATGGACAGGTGTTGAGTGTGTTTGGGGGGGGGAGGGGGGGGGGGGCTAAGGATATGTCCCTATATAATGGGCGAAATTGGCCTTTTTGACATGGAAAAGACCCTGTGATCCAAGCCCTAAGGGTCTATTTACGGTTATACTGTATATTGAAGAAAGATAGCCATACTAGAGAAATACCGCCAACAATATCTCTAAATGTGAGTAAAACTCACCATGTATGACGCCTTCCAGTATGGAGGTTGGGTTTGAAACTGACGTCACAGGTGAAGTGCATTGTGGGTACAAGTTAAAATGTAAATTTTTACAAATCAATATCCGAAAAAGTAAGATTTGTGTAGAGAAATGAGAAAGTAATACATTCAAACAGTATGTAAAACACTGGATGACACAAGGAAGTGGAAATTGTAAAAGAAAATAATAATTTGTTGGGAAAATAAAAATGTATTGTCTAACTAGGTGAAGCTCCACTCTGATTGGCTAATGAACATCCGGGAACATCTGGGAGGAGCCTAGAATGTAAACAAAGTGTTATGGACTCAGTGAACTGGCTGGACAAAACTAACTCTGAAAATTTTATAGGGGGGTGACAATCAAATTGACAAAATAAGAAAAGTAGCACTTATCCGAGCTTCTGTAGGGTCCCTTGAGTAAGGTAAGATCAACAACAAATACTTACCTAAGACAGGAATCCCGTAATCGAGGAGTAGTAGTCATGTAGTTAACCCCAAATATTTACTAGAATATCATATAACTATAACAAAAACATTATAACATACGGTATAAGTAAGTATTCTTGACAACTAGATAAACTAGAGTATACCATATATATTGCTTAGTTATCCATAATATATCGTTTTCTATAAATGAAGGTTATTAGAGACGAATGTTAGGGTTATCTATTTTATATTATGGTTCAAAGATTGTTTTCTATCCCTTACACGATACGATGACCCATCTTATTTTGTTTTCTGGCTGTAATTAGACAATTGTATTCAGATTAGAAAGGGTATATGGAAGTGAGAGGATTATTAGAGATAGTATTCACCCTCTTCATTCGCACAGATCCTTTCTGAGCTGTATAAAATAGTTTCATGATAGACAGAATAGATTGTCAAAACGCCCCATAATCCTAAAGGGGTTAATATAATAACAAGCCTTTTTCGGTAGAATTATATTTTTGGCCAAAGGCCGCTTCCTCTTAAATTGCATGCCAGGAATATATCAACAAAGGGATCAACAAAAGGCAATAGGACTTAAAATCGCCATACCAAAGGGGTTAACGTTCTAGAATATCAAAACTAATGGTACTTAAGGGAGATGGGGTCCACAAAAATAAAACTCTTAAGTAGTGCAGCGGTAAACATAACATACAGACTTATAATCTATCCATTGGTTTGTTAACCCTTTGAGGAGTATGACACATTTTGACAGTATATTCTGACTATCATTAGACGTTTTATTCTGAGTAGGAAGGGCATATGGCAGTCAGAGGGCTAATTGAGATAGTCTTTACCCATTCTATTCCCACAATTCCTTCTTAAGTGTATATAATCGCCTGAATTAACTGTCAAAATGCGTAATGATACTCAAAGAATTAAGGTCGGATTTTCCTTCTCACTTCTATATCTATAAACCCCTTGAGGATTATACCGCATTTTAACAGTGTATTTTGGCTATCAATAGACGATTATATACAGCTTAGGAAGGATCTGCGGGAATGAAAAGGGTAAAGACTATCTTACTAAACCCTGTGACTTTCATATACCTTTCCTAGTCTGATTAGAATCGTTTACTAATAGCCAGTTATACAGCTTAGGAAAGATCTGTGGGAGTTAAACTGGTAAACACTATCTCAATTAGCCTTATTCCATCAACCCATCATGTCGTTACAGGGCACTTCACAATCGAATGTTGATGTATTTATGGGTTTACAGTCAGTCAGTCAGTCAGTCAGCCAGTCAGTAGCCAGCCCTTACTCCCACAAGGGGTAGGGAGGACCAGCAAGAGACACAAGAAAGGAAAACAAGGTGACAGGAGAAGAACACACATAACATTTCGCCCACAAAAAACAAGAACTCAAGCATTCAGAAGCACCAATCATTCATCAGCCCTCGAAATCAATGGCTTCACCTCACATGTTATACTTCCGGACAAGGTCTCTTCACATCAACATCTGAGAGAAAGATCTTCCAGGTTTTTCATTTAAAAGGGTCCAGAAAACTTCTTGTACTCTCTCTAACAAACTATACTACATGTTAATGTGTAGAAGTACAATCATATCCATAGTTAGTTGTACGACCACAAAAACACTGACAAACTTTCGATTGAGGATGTTCTGTTCAGAAAAGAAAACAAATTGAAACTCATAACTCATGACGGCGTTGCCACATTCGTATATAACAAAATGTAAAGATTTCGTACTTATGTATAAATGTAGAAAATAATTAATACTTTGTTTACTTTGATCATGTATTGATTGTGAGAATAGTGTTAGAAGGTGTTACTAAATATGAGTGAGTTCTCAGATTCCCAATTAAATTTGGCTGCACCGTGGCAGACAAGCAATTATAAAATAGCCTTTCAACAGTAATCTCCAAAAAAAAAAATGTTTGTAGGTTTTTACTTTGTAATGTCAATGGATCCAGATGGCGTTAGCTGTAATTAAAATATGCATTATTAACTCTCTGACTTGCATAACCTTTTCATAATCTGAATAAAATCTTCTTATAATAGCCAATTATAGTATATAGCATTGGAAGTATCTGTCAGAATTAATAGGGTATGAATATCTCAATTAACCTGCTAACTTCCATATACCCTCCATAATCTGAATAAAATCATCTAATAATAGTAAATTATACAGCTTAGCAAGGATTTGTGGGAATTAAAAGGGTAAAGACTATCTCAATTAACCTGAGGGCTGCTAAACCCACCTAGGACTCACCATTACCCTGTACTAGACCTAGGCTGATTTGGTGACTCTCCCAAAACACAACAAAAACCACACCATTCTGTAGGAAATTAAATTCCACATCCAACCATATATATACAGGGTGTCCCAGGAGGAAAGGGCATAACTTTGGGAAATGATAAAACAAAATATTCTAAGCCTAAAATGTTCTATAAGAAATATTCCAAATCTCAACCAGTAAAGATATATTGCATGTTGAAAATGGTATTTTCTTAAGTATTTCCCCATAGGGTGGCCTAGCTGTCCTAGTACCTACCACACCTCTATCTAACTGCAGTAATTTTACCATGTTATTGTAAAGATATTTTATTTCTGTAAGTTGCAAAATGATTATAGATATAATAGCTCACTTTGGACCAGTTGGAAACTATCTGACATGGAAGAGTCCATTACAGTGAGGCGGGGGAGGACACTACATAAAACCTTCAATATATTTTTAACGGTTGAGATTTGGACTTTTTGTTATAGAACATTTTAGGCTTAGAATACCTTGTTTTATCATTTACCAAAGTTATGACCTTTCCTCCTGGGACACCCTGTATATATGAATACCCAAAATATGGGTATTTGAGGTGTTACGGTGGTGTGTAGTTTATAATGCTGCGCAAAATCGGAGCAGCCGTGCCAATGTGCGTATTTAGTCTGGTGGAAGGAGGAAATGGGAGGAGCATGGTGGAGGCAAGATGGTGGGCAGCAAATGTCATTGGAAGCTCACCTCATAAACCCTGACAGTCACACTTCTTGTTTTTGTCATTTGGAGTGTTTTGGTTCGTGTTTGACAAAATTATATTCTTTGAAGAGGAGCGTTGCTGCCCACCAGTAAAACCTCTCTAAAAGATTGTCGCAACCGCTAGGATAACGTTAACCCTCTGACTTCCATATGTAACAGGAGTGAAACTCGCTTGTTTCTTACACACAAATATTTTACTCTATTCTTATCAATTTTACCAAAACAGCTAAACTTCGTTAGTTATGGAAATTCACCTCAGAAAAATCTTTCATGAGGAGCTATCCCGAGCCGGGAATCACTATGAGTTAGACCAAGAGAGAGATCCTACTTGGCTTGCTCGGCTCTAGCGTATTTACGCATTGTGTTATTCATTTAGGCTATTGCCACAATTTCTGGCCTTTACTCGCTTCATCCTCCGGAAAGAGAGGACTTCGAAAGAACAACGGGAAACAAGTCTACGTGAATGATTTGGGTCCGGCAGAGAGGCGGTGGGTAGATGACGGAAAGATACTGTGGAACCAACCCCACAAACTATTCCTCGTATTGTAGAAACTGGCAATCACTCTCGGCAACAGGCAACTCTTGGCTCAACCCAAACCCATACAAGCATTAACTCCCAAGGTCTCTCCTACCCTTGTTTTTGGTGTAATGGAGGCATATTTCATAACTCTGACATCTTACTTTACCTTTTAGTAGCCAAAATAGATTGGGTACTGAACAGGTGTCATGTAACATTTCGCCATTTCATGTAACATTCGGGAGGCCATGTACGCTGGTGTGGTGCGGCGGTGCCGTGTGGATCTGCGCATGCGCGACGACTTTGAATTTCTCTCCTTTATATAGGCCTTCCAAAACATGTCCAGCACGCCGTCTCATAGCCCAGTGGTAACGGTTAGGGCTCACACCCAATAGGTCTATCGTTCGATCCCACCACAATATAATATTTTTGTGCTTGTATCTTTGTTATAGAAAATTAAGTTAGATTAGGTTAGGTTAGATTTTTTTTTTTTTTCTATGTGGGTGAAGGAGACAAAAGGCAGAGCTGCCTGTGACAAGTTCCTCCTCCAGAGTTGAAAGCAGGTAGGGACGAAATTACTCAAGCCAGACCGAGTAAACCGAAGTGGGGACGAACAAACTACCGAGCCAGACTCAGCTGGTAGAGACGAATACTTTTTTTGTTTTTGTGACTGAAAGAAGTGTGGTGTGCTTGTTTAGTGTAGTGAAGTAGATAGCAGGAGGATGTGTTTGTGAGAGCCAGCTGGATCACTCTGTGTAGGTGAGGCACAAACAGAAACAGTAAAGGAAGCCAGACAAATGAAACAGGAGTTCCAGCAACTCATTATCATATGCCTATAGGCCTCCCCTGGGTATTGTCTTGTTGATTGGTGCCTGCAATTTCCCCATCTATTAACTGTCTTCTGTTATAGAGATCAACACCTGTAAGTGGTGGTTAGTCTAATATAAATAGTAAAATATATTCTGAAAACAAAATCAAAGTCGTCGCCCATGCCCAGACCCACACGGCACCACCACACCGCACCAGCACCGAGCTCCGCACATGGCCCCCAATACATTCGGAGCCAGATCGCCAAAGTGCGCATGTGCACTGTGGTATCCTAATTAACTCTTATCATAAGATTTACCCTACAGCTTGCCGTTGGATACAATATAGGTTGAGCCCCTTTGACTTATTGTCATCGTCATAATTATACTGTATATGTTGGCAGCAGGGGGCAAAATATCGCGCATGTGCACTGTGGTGATCTGGCTCAGAATGAACCCAGGTGAATTGTCACATGGTACCGGTATACTCACAAAAATCCCATGCCCCACTGCTGGGATTGAACTCGGGACCAGCCAGTCACGAGCCTGGCACTTTACCGTAATACTGAGACAAGAGAGGTGCCACACTTGGTTAAGTGATTTCAGTCAAGGGAGTATTACATTCAATATTTGAACATATATTCTTCCTAATCTGAATACAGTCGTCTAATTATAGCCAGACACAGAAAATAAATGCGACATGGTATCTTAAAGGGTTAAGCAAATTTGAAAAAAGTGCATGCCATTCAACTTCTATCTATCTATATGGTTTTATTTATTAGTGTATAAAATACCTTAACAATACAGCCTGTTGCATTAAGGCGATGTCATGCGAGCGATTTTTCCGTTAATTTTACAGGCAACAATTGTCTGGCAGCTTCACAGTATAATTTCCATATGAATTCAACTACTTAACCTAATCTACATTCGAACTAGTTTCCGATTCCAATCCAAAAGAACCTCAACATTAGAACGAGAAACATAAAATGCTCATCGAAAATGGCTGGAAAATGTGCTCGTGGAACACCACCATTATGATAATATATACCCACATATATTTTTCAGTATTTTAAAACATACTGTATTAATTATATTTAGGCTAGAATACCCAACCCCAACCTTTCCTAACTTGAAAAGGACTAGACAAACCGAGCTAATCTTTTTACCATTTAGGATAAGTCAGGTTGGGAAATGGTGTAGAAAACTACAGCCCATTTGCTCTAACCCTTTTTGAGTTATAGATATTCGGGGTTAAGAATGTTGGCCTACTTATAATGAGTAGACTATAGTGTTGTATAACAATGAAATATAACTTTATACAGAACAGTCTGTCCATTACATCTGAATAGCGATGAACTGTTTGAGCACGAGAAACGGAAAACATAAGTTACATATAAATAATACATAGACATAATACTTATACATATGCATATACATAATTAACATCCATAATATGCATATACATAATAGTATTATCATAATAATACATCCCTAATAACTAAGGATATAATTATGATAGGTGAGAGTCAGAGTTTATTAAGAGGCTGTTTGTTTTTCTGTACCCCCTTCTTCTTTATGTTTAGCCCCTTTAATCTTAATTTTATATTTACGTTGGCCCAAGTAGTTTTGGCTATGTTAAGACCTTTCGCACCATTGCTTTGTAAATTATACGACCTTTCGTGACATGTAAGTGTCATTTTGTTCCTGGCAAGCCATAGCTGGCCTGCAATTTATGATGATCCGTTCTTTGGCCGTGACAGTTTCCTACCGAATAACGTACATAATTGTCTAGAAGAGGGGTCTTGGGCGTACTTTCTAAAACTTTATCGTGCTCTAGGGCGCGAGGTTGGAAACAAATAATAATAAATAACATATATAATTTATATATATATATATATATATATATATATATATATATATATATATATATATATATATATATATATATATATATATATATATATATATATTATATACAGTATATATATAATGTATATATACATTCAGACCAGTTTGTTTTATGAACGTGTTAATTTTAAAGAGCCTTCACATCTAAAGTAAATGATATATTAATTAAAACAAATAATAATAATTATCTGTGATGTTGTAACACAATACATTCATGATACATCACTAAATGAAAATTCAACATACAGTATATAGCACCTATTTTTGTATAATGAACATAGATAAAACAATGCAAACAAATATGTATTGTACAATTCTTTCATATTTTCATCTTCTGGAATAAAAGTGTATTTAAAGCTCTCTAAACTGTTTGATATAATTTCATCGAGTAAGTTGTTATATATTTTGACACCATGGTACCGAATGTTAACTTGGGACTGTGTCGAGGCCATTACGGGTATATGAAGATTATTCTGGCATCTTAGAGAATATTTATCATTAACTTTAATTTTGAAAAAGTCATTATTATCAATCAAGTTATTCAAACATAATAAACAAACGTGGTATATTGTACTATATTATATCATTACATTTAATTATCATCATGTTAAGGAAAGATTCCTCGGCATGGTCTCGCCTTCTCAATCCCGCCATAGTTCATACGGCCCATTTTTGAACGTTAACTACAGGACTAAGCGCCCACTTGCTAGTGCCTCCCCACACAGTGTTACAATAGAGTATGTTGCTATATATGAGGGAGTAGTAGATTACAAAAAGAACATTTTAATCATGAGCATCACGTGTTAGATACAATATCCTACATACTTTAGCGATTTTGAGTCTATCTGTATTAAAGTGTTCATGCTACTATACTATAGATGTTGTTGAAATTGATTTTGAGTCTATCTGTATTAAAGTGTTCATGCTACTATACTATAGATGTTGTTGAAATTGATTTTGAGTCTATCTGTATTAAAGTGTTCATGCTACTATACTATAGATGTTGTTGAAATTGATTTTGAGTCTATCTGTATTAAAGTGTTCATGCTACTATACTATAGATGTTGTTGAAATTGATTTTGAGTCTATCTGTATTAAAGTGTTCATGCTACTATACTATAGATGTTGTTGAAATTGATTTTGAGTCTATCTGTATTAAAGTGTTCATGCTACTATACTATAGATGTTGTTGAAATTGATTTTGAGTCTATCTGTATTAAAGTGTTCATGCTACTATACTATAGATGTTGTTGAAATTGATTTTGAGTCTATCTGTATTAAAGTGTTCATGCTACTATACTATAGATGTTGTTGAAATTGATTTTGAGTCTATCTGTATTAAAGTGTTCATGCTACTATACTATAGATGTTGTTGAAATTGATTTTGAGTCTATCTGTATTAAAGTGTTCATGCTACTATACTATAGATGTTGTTGAAATTGATTTTGAGTCTATCTGTATTAAAGTGTTCATGCTACTATACTATAGATGTTGTTGAAATTGATTGAATTGAATTGATTGACATCTTTTTATTTAGCCTTTAGTATACAATACAATTTTGCTTACAAATTATTTTGTTAAAAACGAAAATATATAATAATAATACAACAAAATAAGGCTGAGCCTTTTGAGAGATGTCTGTCTTAAAGGCACCTGGCTATAACTCGATCTATCAAAATGCAATTGTATATAATATACTTAGTCACAGCTATGTGCCCTGGGAACTACGTGTTGTAAAGAATTGTCTAACTTCGAAAAGGGATGTATGTAGGCAAAATATAATAAAATAAAACAAATTAAAATAATGGTGATTAACACTGAGGTCACACTCACTTTCCAGAGCTCACAGCTGATTGTTTTTTATCACAATTACCCATGTAATACCATTTACAAAATTGAATATATATAATATACATTGTACAACTATTGACTTGATGTTCAAAGGCCATACTCGCAATTATACCCACAATTCGACACAAAGACACATACGCTTCCCTAACAGTATATGCCTAATTAGTAAAGGACATAAACTTTGTTGTGCATGGAGTACACACTTACACCATTCATTTAGACCTATATATGAGAACATGGTAAATAATTTACTGTAGACTATATATCCATTTCTATAAAAAAAAAAAAAAATGTATACAAATGCCAACTACACATACATTATATACACCATTACAGAAAAAAATAGAAGGATGTTTATTACAAAATAGTATTCAAGCTCATTCAACCCTTTACGTGACTCTACACATATATACACTTACAGTCAGCGTACATATTGTTAAAGGTTATACATTTGTCGATCTAGGTGATAGGGATGTTGTAATTATTGGTAGTATAATTGGTGATATACCTATTTTAGTAGTCACTGTTGATATTGTGTTAATAGAAAAGATTTTAATTGTCTCTTAAACCGAGATATTTCCTGTATATTTCTTAAATTTTGAGGTAATCCGTTCCACACCTTAACTCCATGATATGTTATACATGTCTGAGCTTGACTAGAAGTCATGAGAGGAATTCTTAATAGATCAGCTCCCCTTAAATTGTACCTTTCATTGTTACTAGATGTAAACAAATCAGTGCTATCAAGGTTATGCAGACATATAAATATGAAAAGCTCACTGCAGTAAGTATTGATATCCTTAAATTTAAATAATTCAAGTTTACTAAAAAGTTCATTTGTGTGGGCATATCTTGATTTATGTGATATAGTTCTAATTATTCTTTTTTGTGATTTTTCAATAGTTAATAATTTGGTTTTACTAGTTGCACCCCAAATTGTTTGGCAATATAACAACTGTGGATAGATAAGACTATAATATAATTGTTTTAGAGCACTAATATTAAAGCAGTGTCGTGTAAGGTAGAGTATGCCACATTGCTTATTAAGTTTGTTTTTCAAATCATGTATATGTATGCCCCACGACAGCCTGCTATCCACCATAACACCAAGAAACTGTATATGTTCCTCCTCATTTAGTACATTATTTGCAATCTTAATTGGTGCTAAATTTTGAGCGATAGATTTATTCCTCTTAAAAATTATATACTTAGTTTTGTCAATATTAAGAGTAAGCTTATTAGCTTGTATCCACCTTGCAATGTTATTTAGCTCATTATTGACTAAATTTATTAGGAAACGTAGATCCCTGTGTCTGGCATACAAAGTGCTATCATCGGCAAATAACAGGAAGTTGTTGTTGTTGTTCCCTAAGCTGCCTGGCCGAACAGCCCCGAGTCCCTGAGGAAGGCCATGGCCACGATCGGGCTTTCCCACAGAGCTCTCATTGAGTATAGATTGTGTTGTTGGCGTAAGTGGTTGTGTGAAATGCAGTCTTCTATGATGTGTTTAATGGTATGGGGTGCTGTGTTACGTCCCGGGCAGGCGTCGACAACGGAGTCATCCAGTCTATTCTGATAGCTCAGGAGAGCTGGATGGTGTCCACATCTCAGCCTGGCCAGGTGGACTCTGTCCTCGCGAGGAAGGGAGGATTCGGAAGGATGGATTTCGGGAGGTCGTGCATGCAGCTGCGTGTTGTCTGTGAGTGAGTGGATGGATCGGCGAGAGATATGAGTATGGATGTGCTTCTGGAAGTTGGTTCGGGGTGGGCAGGGAGGGAGAGAGGACAATAATTGTGTGTGATACCGTGTGCTGGGTGTTGTTTTGACACTTCTTGGTGTCTGTGGGTGTGTTGCCATGTAGTTTAGTGGGTGGTCTTGGTTCGTGGAGGCTGCTGCCAGGAATTGAGTGCCTCTCATGTCCAGATGGTCTTTGACTTTGAGGATTTTGGTTTCTTGATGTAGGTGATCTGTGGGTGCAGTAGCTGTGCAGCCTGTAATGATCTTCAGGGCTTTGTTTTGAATAGTCTGTAAGGTCTTATGATGTGTTTCAGCTAGGTTAGAAGCCCAGGCTGGGCTTGCGTATTCCATCACTGATCTTATGTATTGTTTATATACTGTGGTGGTAGTTTCTTTGTTGTGTCCAAATTTTGTGTGAGCAAGTGACCTGAGGGCGTTAAGTCTGGGTGTCAGTTTCTTTTTAATGTTTGTGGTGTGCTGTTTGAATGTCATATGAGTATCATATGTTACTCCTAGGATTTTGGGTGTGTGTGTATGTGTTAGGGGTGTGTTGTTTATGGTGAGTTGAGGGATGTATTCGTGTTCTCCTGTCCAGCTTGTGAGCAGGGTTGCGGTGGATTTGGCTGGGGCTAGATTAAGTCTGTTTGTAGTGCACCAGCCATGTAGTGTGTTGAGATAAGGTTGAAGGAGATCTGTTGCTCTTTTTGGGTCATGGTGTGTGCATGTGAGTGTTATGTCATCTGCATAGGAGGCTAAGTTTATTTGGGGCGTATTGGGTGTAGTTATATCGTGCATGTACAGATTGAAGAGTGCGCGTGATAGGACGGATCCTTGTGGGACTCCGTTTGGAAAGTTTCTGATTTTAGATGACTGACCGGCAAAAGATACGTGTGCACATCTGCCTGCTAGGAAGTTGGCCAGCCACCTTTTTGTGTTGTTGTGCATGTTTGTGTTGTAGATTTTGTTTGTTAGGTTGTGGCGGGGGATGGCATCGAAGGCTTTACTAATGTCGAGTGTGGCTAATAGTGATCTGTGTGGTGGTCTAGCTGAGTTGATGCCGTCAAAAGCTCTTTGTGTAAGGTCTGTGAGAAGAGTGTTTGTGGAGTGCAGTGGCCTAAAGCCATGTTGTGTTGGAGCTAGGGGTAGGTCAGGTGTAATTAGTTGTAATACTAGGCGTTCCATGACTTTGGAGGGGGAGCACAGGAGTGTGATGGGGCGGTGCGAGGAGGGTAGCATGGGATCTTTGTTGGGTTTGGGGAATGTGATGATGATACCATGCTTCCAAATGTCTGGTATTGTGTTGTGTGAATAGCTGTAGTTTGATATGTTAGTGAGTGCTTGTATGCCTTGTGGTCCCAGGTGTCTGAGGTGTATGTTGCTTATGTTGTCTAGGCCACAGGCGGGTGAGTGCTTTAGATTGTTGATGATATGCTTTGTCTGGTGATTGGTGAAGGGTGTATAGTCAGGGTCTGTGGGGAATTGTCTCTTACGTCGGATGACACGTCGGTCGTCTTTGTGAGGTTTTAGGTGGCTGACATGTGAGAAGTGATTGATGAGAGTGTTTGCTTGTTGTTTACATGAAGGAGTAGAGTCTGTTGTTGTGATTGCAGCATGTGATTGTGTTGCTGTTGGAAAGTGTGATGCTGTTTAGTGTTTTGTAGACTTTTTTGGGGTTTGTTTTGTGATCAAGTGTTTGTAGGAAGTTATTCCAATTTAGTTTTTGTTGTTCTTGTATTTTGTTGTTAGTTTGGGTGTTGAGAGCTTGGATTTGTTGTGTGATGTCTTGTGTGTGGGGTGCTGGGGAGTGTTTCAGTATGTCGCGTTGTCTGATGAGGTTTTGAATTTCTGGTGTGAAGTTGGGGTTGTGTCTTTTTCTGTTACCTCTTGGAATGTGTTTCTTGTCAGCGTTTTGGATAGTTTTATTGAGTATGTGTACAGCATTGTTGATGTTAGTGATGGGTGTACTGTTTAGAGTTGTGAAGTGTTGTTCTGTCTCATTTGTGAATGCCTCCCAGTTAGCTCTTTTATAATTGGTGTATGTGTGTTTGTGGCTAGCTGGGTGAGTCTGGTTTTGGTGGTGATAATGATCGGGAGGTGGTCAGAGCCTAAGGTTCTGACCACCCTCCAGGATGTTGTGGGGGCGAGTTCTGGGGAGCAAAAGGTGATGTCTGGAGATGATGGGTTATAGAGGGCTTGGTGAGGAATATGGGTATGTTGATGGATGTCGTTAAGGATGATGAGGTTATCAGTTTGGTTTTGTAGTACCAGCCCTCTGTCTGTGTCGGGGTTGTCGACAAACCAGGCCGACGTCTTGGCGTTGAAGTCACCACCCAGGATGATGTGTGGGGTGTTTGTGATGTGTTGTAAGTGTGGTCTGTATTCATTTGGTATTGTAGGGGATGTTTGGGGAGGGATGTATGTGTTTATGATGGTTATATTGGAGTTAAATATAGTGCTAGAGTTAATAAAATCATTAATATATAAAATGAAGAGCAGTGGGCCCAATATGGACCCCTGTGGAACTCCATATGTTATAAACTGTTGTTCAGATTTGCAGTCCTTATATTGCACATATTGCCTCCGATTACTTAAGTATGACTGAAACTAAGTATGTGTAATATCTCTAATTCCATAATGTTTGAGTTTATTTAACAAAATCTGATGGTGAACCGTATCAAATGCCTTAGACAGATCTAAAAATATGCTTATTAAATCATCTTTATTGTCAAAGGAACTGAGGATATCACTTTTGAATTTTGATAAGGCTAATTCAGTGGAACGTCCTTTCCTAAATCCATATTGGGCATCTGACAAAATACCATTAGTAGTGCAATAATCCATGAGCCTATCAAACATAACTTTTTCTAATATTTTACTTATGGCAGATAAAACAGATACTGGTCGATGATTTTTTAAAAAGGCTTACATCTCCTGACTTAAAAATAGGTATTATTTTGGCAACTTTAAGATCCTCAGGGAAAATCCCAGTCGCAAATGAACTATTACCGGTACATAAGTGTAAAATAATAGGTGACAGTATATGGATGACCTTCCTCACTATAGACATAGGTATGTCATCATACACCCATTGCATTGATACACCCATACATTTTGTTGTGTAAACTTCGGTTGGAACAGAGTTGTATATGTTCAGTATAGATAAGGGATATATAATTTGTCAGTGACTATGGAAAGTCATATACAGTATATATATACAGTATATATATATATATATATACTGTATATACAGTATATAATTATATAGTATATATATATATATACATATATATATATATATATATTATATATATACTGTATATATATACAGTATTTGTTTTTAATGTTTAGGTTTAGCTCATTTGCTGTTATCAAATCACTGAACATAATCAGTTCTATGTGCACTGTATGAATTGAAGTGTTTACATTCGAGTGACTTAAGATAGAGAGTACTATCATCAGTGACTATAAAATATTTTAAGATTTTGCTTTAATTGATTACGTCATTAATGTATATAACAAAATAAAGGGACCTAGAATTGAACCTTGGGGCACTCCATAATTGATATATAATTTATTTGAGCATTCATCATTAACTTTAACATACTGTTGACGACCTGACAAATAACTAGTGAACCAGCTATGTGCGACTTCCCTTACTCCGTAATGATACAATTTATCCAACAATATGTTGTGGTCAACAGTATCAAATGCTTTTGACAGGTCAAGGAAAATACCAAGTGTGTAATTATTTATATCGAAAGCATTCACAATGTGATCCGTAAAACGAAGCAGGGCAGTCTCGGTGGTTGTTCGTTTGGGTCTTACTCAAATTGACTATTTGTTATTATACTATTTATTGTGACAACAATAATTAACCTTTGATACATGTTTTGTTCTACTATTTTACTCAATGATGGGAGGACTGAGATCGGTCAATGATGGGAGGACAGAGATCGGTCAATGATGGGAGGACAGAGATCGGTCAAAAATTACTTACATCATTACAGGGACCCGATTTATGAACTGGAGTAATTTTGGTAATCTTTAGGGGTTCGATAAATGTACCGGATGTACGGAATACATTATACATATGGGCAGTAAGGGGAGCGAACACTGATACATATCGGTTTATTAAGAACATCGGGAAATTATCGTGACCTCCAGTAAAGCTTAGTAAAAGGCTTACTCCCCTAGATGGGTTGCCGATCAAGGCTGACGAGTCTCATCCACCTGGTTCGATGCAGATTAGTGATTCTACAGATGCTGCTGATTGTTGTATCGAGGGTAGACATCAGGATAGACTATAATAATCTGCTCTTCTCCCACTTGTTACCATACTTGGCTGCAGCGGAGGCCAATGACTCCAACACCGGGCCCACGGAGTCTTCAGCTGACCTGTTGGGGAACACAACGATAGCTATTAGGTTAAGGCCAGACTTTCACTTTAGGGTTTTTCTTCTGGATCCCCTTCTCCCTCATGCTTGCTCCATTAGTTTTGAGATTCTGAGAGCGATAGCCAGACTGTAATTTAGGAGGAACGGGACATAATTTTACCGAAAAATGTACAAATTAGTCTCGAAAGGGGGTCTTGGGGGTATCTTAAAAAAGCTTGATGGAGTTGTAGAGAGCAAACTAAAAACCTCCCGTTAAGACCCTTTCAAGATCTGATTACGCAGTTCCCTTATGTTTTCTGACTATTATTAGAAGATTATATTCAGATTAGGAAGGGTATATGGAAGTCAGATGGTTAATTTAGTCTTTACCCTTATAATTCGCACAGATCATTGCTAATCTGTATACAAGCGACTAATAATAGCCAGAAAAAAATGAAAAAAATGCGTCATAATTTTCAGAGGGTTAACTTTGAAAAGTTTTACAGAATTAATATAAACACCATTTGAGGAGGAGCACTTAATTAACAAAGTTTTGCAGATAGCTTCATCAGGTCACAACAAACTACCTGCGAAACATTGTAAACAAAGTGCTCCTCTTTATATGGTGTTTATATTCAATATATATTATGTTGGACAAATATATATATATATATATATATATATATATATATATAAATGTATATATATATATACTGTATACATAATCCTCTCCTTCCCCAGAGCCTACACACCTTGCCCTTAATGAGGTCATTTCCCACACAGCTCTTTTTGCCCTCAATCAGAATTCCAGTGACAACGCAACTTAAGCTGTAACTACCTCACCGAAAATCATTGTAAAGGTTGGAAATTGGTAATGACCAACTTCACAAGAATGCTTTGTGCACTGACCACGGGTGATTCCCTTTCCCCTTCTTTGTCTAGTACCAGGACTATTTTCGTGTACTGGTCTTAATAGTTAAAGCTTGGCAGATAGCCCAAATACCCTAGCGCACTGGCCGGACAGAGAACAGATAGTTCCATAGCTCAGTAGGAAATCCTTTTAAAAGTTGACCATTATATAATACGTAATCTTGTGCACTGGCCAAGGTGATTTGGTCTATACAGAAGAATACTGTTATATCTCAGTACTCCCTTGCACTGGCCGTACGAAGAAAGGATAGTTCTGGTTATTTATTCAGGGGTGGCTTTTTTTCCTCCAAAACCCCATAAGACAACTTGCAACTGTGTGTACCTGCCAGTACCTGTAGGCCAGTGCCCTAGTCAAGGAGCTCTCCCTGGACGTCGTCTACCACGCCATGAAGCCAGGCCCAAACCAAGTCACCAAACCAGACGTTGATGCCAGATCCTTATCCAAGAAGAGAAGTGTTAGCTTTGTTTGAGGTTGTTTGCAGACCTCCCTTCTCACTGTGTAGGCCACTTTGAATGAGGACACAATCAACATATAGTATCCAAGGCTCTGTTTGACATTTTGTACACGGTTCCTCTCATGGTAATAGTGTATGGTAATATAATTCAGAACCAGACCACACATACACCAGTTCTACCCGTAAACTCAAAGCCGAAGTGACAACTTTTCCTCTTTATTTAAGTGACCCCTATATTTATCGTTCTCTATAGAGACTGAGTGAGCTTGTACCTGTGATAATCCGTCCTAGGCGTCACCGATAAGAATTGAAGACTCTGAGATAAGGAATAACAATATCTATAGCATTAACCAAGTTAATCATTAATTGCTGCCTTCCCAAGTATTTGAATTAATGTTTGCTAATTAAGGGAAATAACCTCTACTGTATGTATTGATCTGTGTTATTCTTTTACATATTTGATAAAACAGTTGAAATCATATTATTTCAAGTTCATGTTAATAAATACCACTTAAATGTTAATCTGTGTTGTACTTATCCTTTTGCATGCCTATGCTTATACATTGTGTTAGTTACATTCCTTGCCCAGTTAAGAAGAACCCACTTATGGTGTCCTTCAAACCCAGTTAAAATCCTGGTATAACACTGGTGGCACCGATGTTCTTAATTCAGAAGGAAGGAGCTTTGCAAAGTATATTTTGGCTAACAACAGAATAAGCAACTGGCAATATGGCAGCTAGATCGCACATTCCGATTCCAAACTACAACCCTGATGCTTATGGTGTTCATACATGCCTAGAGTTACGTTGTGAAACACGTATTAGACCTTGCATATAACACTGTCAGGGAGAAGATTGCACTACTATTAGCCCATTCAGGGAAACCTGTAACCTTAACTGACATTATAATAAGACCTGAATTGACCTGGAATGAATTTAAGCAAATCATGATCGATACCGTGCATCCAGGTCTCGACGCTGTCATTGCGCTCTCAAACGTAGACAGTGCTAAATATGAAGGCAACCTTGATGAGACCCTAGCACTACTTAAGAAATTTGCTGGGGCCGCTTATCCAAGGTCAACCGAAGCCCACCAAGAGGAGCCATTTTTTGCCATCCTTCTTTGGATACTACCCCCTATGGTGAGGACACATTTCTCCATCCACGACCCAATAGGATTCAGTAGGGACATAATTACGATTAGGAAACTGCTGGCTTCTGAAGACACCCGTCAGCAAGAGATCGGAACCATCAAAAGAAACCCAACTCAACCTCAGCCTGAACATCGTAAATCTTGGTAGAACCGCACAGTTTAACACAAGTCTAACGCCAGTTGGAGGGAGCCTGAAGGCGAAGGAGGACGTTTCTCAAAACCTCCTTAATCCAAGATCAAACCTCCGGACAAATACAAAACCCAAATTTGGAGTAACTCAATGGCACTCACAAAAACATTTGAATTTACTGCATGTAATTCAAGATGTTCCGTTCACAATATACAGGACCAACTTAAGCAGAGCCAGCAGAAATATCACTGAGGTGTCCACGCCTCCCATGAAGAACAAAAAGATCGACAGAGTGACATAGAAGAAGTACCAGAAGACCACAAAGAAATGGACACATATCCCGAGGGATATCCAGAGGCTTCTCCGGATTTCTAAGGAGGCCCCCGTCCATTTAACCTGTGGTGGGGGAACATAAGTTGACATGCTCCCCTCCTGTGTACACCCAGCTGAAAATTATGGTGTAGCAGTAAGGCTCCTTGTCGACACAGGAGCTACACGTTCATGTTTTTTCACCATATTCTATGAAAGGTTCAGGATTAAACTTGGAAAACTGAGAGAATCACCATCCAACTTAAGTAGTGCCGCCGACACCTTGTTACTATTAAGAGGAAATACACCACCACTCCAAATAGTCACTCCTGAACCTGCATCATCATCTCATCCCCCCTTAATAATGTTTGAATCCCAGTGTAAACAAATATGACAGGAACCTCGGTCTGTACTTAATGGAGTAGCTCCAGGCCAACATTGACAGCAGAATACGTTGCCTCGAATTAATATGAAAAATAAAACAATTTTAAACAACAATAAATCAACAAACCCGCCAAGATCATCCAGCATACAAGTAGCCAAGAACTAAAGAAGTCCATTGCAAGTCACAAATATCACCGACTCACCCCTCACCTTACCAAAGGGTCTCATCATCGGAGACTTTTGATGATGTTTTCCCCATGTACATTGCTAGCACGCCCACTGCTTTACCTCAAATACCAGACCACACACCACCATGACAAAAGGAAAAACTCTATGCTCTACTCCTACAGTATCAAGAATTGCTTGCCATTTCACCCAAAGAGATAAGGAAAACTCATGTTCTGGATCACCCCATTCACACCACATGACCCCCAATCAGACAACCATCAAGAAGGATCCTCTCCAAAGACAGGAGGAAGAAAGGCAAATCCAGGAGATGATTGATGCAGGGATAGCCACACCATCCACTAGTCCTTGGTCCTCCACTGCTGTAAAGCTTAATTCGATGTGCGATAAGCCTCATAAAAGTATGTTGTTGTTGTTGCAGTTCCCCAGGCTGTCTGGCCAAGCAGCCCCAAGGTCCTGAGCAAGGCCAAGGCCATAACCAAGCTGCCCCACAAAACTCTCCATGCTTACCACTAATAAAGCCCAGGTGACCGAAGCCATTCCAAGGCAGGGAGCTGAGGAGGGTGCAGAAACGCCCGGGAAACCAAAGACCCACCCAAGGTACTGTGCCCCTCAGCAATTATGAAGGGAAACTTGAGGGGCAAAGGAAAAATGTGACGCTTTGGCTCCCAATCTGCCAACCTCTAGGTTGGCAGTAGGGAGGTCAATCCACGGAAGAGACGCCGTCACTTGAGATCTAGAAAATATCTAAGTAAGAGGAACAGTCAGAGTATAAGCTATGGGTATGGCAGAGATCGCTCAGCTCTCACTCTGATAGACCAGCCCATCACCATCAGAAGTATGTGTATAGCGAATGTGATTGGCCTCATGGAAGCAAGACCATGAAAATAACCTTCAAAAAATGCCCCAGAGGCTCTCAAACAAAAGAATATGTCATTAGGTAAGATAATTCCCCTCTAGCACTTCCTACCACTCATCCATATGTTTCCCAACTGCCCCTTCCCCTCTATCTCCACCTTTTTCCTCTTATTTTCATAATTTATTGGTTACTTTCCGCATGAATTATTGTCAGGCAAGCCGGGAGAGAGTGTTGCGTCATTTAGAGATCCTTTAGAACTGTGAGATCTCTGTCGGGCCACTCAGTGTGTTGAGAGACGTTGCAAGGGGAGGATGTGTCTCTCTTAGCCTGCCGCCCTAAGATACGACCGGGCGGCGAACATATACGTTTTTCACCACCCAAATGCTTTTCCAACTTGTTTTATCAATCTTCAAGGTTAATATGTTCATCATAATTATATGTAAAATAAACACACATGGAGAAGATATAATGTTCTATATGGTAAACATAACGAATTCTGTCAGAATTGAAGGTAATTAATTCACATATAACTACGTTCGTCAACAGGCAATTTCGCACTCTTCAGGTTAATAAGGAGGACAGTTCAACTAGTTTTTGTGTAGATTACAGGTGCCTCAATGATGCCACAATAAAGGACGCTACCCCACTGCCTAGGATCGACGTTTCATTGGGCTCCCTGTGTGGGTCAAAATGGTTCACCATACTTGATTTACAACCAGGTTACTGGCAAATTCCAGTACACAAAGAGCACCAACAAAAGACTGTTTATATAACTAGTGGTGGTTACCGCTTTGTGTTCAACATCCGAACCTTCAGGATCTTTTTTTATTTTGTTTCTATGTGAGTGAGTGAGACAAAAGGCAGAACTGTATGTAGCGAGTGTAGAGTTAAAAGAATGGCAGGGCCAAAATCAAGGGACGTTCGAGCCAAAATGCCTGGACACACAGAGTTTGAAGCAACTTAAGTCATAGGAAGAGATAAATACTGATTCTGAGAGTTCCAGAGCTCAGCTGTTGAATAGAAGAAAGATTGAGAATAATGTTTCACTCTTGGGTTGGAGAGTTGCACAGAGTAGGGGTGTGATTGTGTTGAAAGATAGGTGCTACGTGCTCTACGAAGAGTGGGTGGTATACACTGAGAAAGCTCTGAGGAACACTGATTATTGTAGAAGCGGTAAAATAGCGAGAGATGCAACATTGCGGCGAAGAGAGAGAGACTGCAAAGAGTTGGTGAGTGGACATCAGTTAATGAGATGGAAGGCTTTCTTTTCTTCTTTGTCTAGAAGTGCTGTGTGAGAGGATCCTCCCCACATGTGTGAATTATACTCAATACATGGACGTAATGTGTACCTGTACAGAGAAAGAAGCTGCACAGAAAAAACAAAAAACAAAAAAAGAACCTCCGGAGGCGGTTGAGCACACCCAGCTTCTGGGAAGCTGTTTTAGTAAGAGTGATAATATGATCTTGCCTTGAGTGATCTGCAGAAAAAGAGACACCGAGAGTATTAAGAGAAGATAAAGGGTTAATTTGTATGTTGTTGAAGAGTAGGTTATAGTTTTCTGGAAGGGGGCGACGAGTAGACAGATGGTGGAATTGAGTTTTGAAAGCATTGAAAGTAGCAAGGTTGTCTTTGCCCCAATTAGAGATAGTAGAGAGATCCGAAGATAGGTGCTTTATAACCTCCTTACAAGAATTTTGGAGTTCTTGCTGTGAATAATGTTGTGGAAGTCTAGTTGAATAGTGTAATGTATAGTCGTCAGCATATGAGTGAATGGCGCTGAAGATGCAGTTGAGAAGGTCGTTAATGAATAATAGGAAGAGAATTGGAGATAGGACAAAACTCTGAGGAACACCGGAGTTGATAGGTTGAGGAAGTGAACGGTGGCCGTCCACAATCATAGCTATTGAAAGCCCAGAAAGGAAATTAGAGACAAAGGCACAGATGGAGGGATAGAAACCGAAGGAGGGTAGTTTGAAAATGAGGGATTTGTGCCAGACTCTATCGTAGGCCTTCGATGTGTCTGGTGCAACAGAAAAAGTCTCACCGAAGTTCCGAATGGAGGATGACCTAGAGTTAGTAAGATAAGAAAGAAGAATCACCAGTAGAGTGGCTTTTAACCTGACAAGCGCGATATAGACGTAGGTGCTAGGGTAGTTATTTGTGCATTTCTAGCCCTGGATTCTGACAGAATTCGTTATATTTACAATATAAACCATTATTTGTTTTCGGTATGCTTTTATTTTACATATATGATGTATATATGAACCTTCAAGAGTGCTAAAATAAGTGGGAAAAGCATTTGGGTGGTGAAAAACGAAGATATTGGCCACCCGGTCATAATCTCAGGCGAGAGAGAGAGACAGGCAGCCTTCCCCTCTCGCTGTCTGGGAGTCAACTGAGAAGAGCGGGGCGGTGTGTGCCGGTGTCTGGGTGTTGCATAACGATCTTTTATGCAACCCACTTGTGCTACATTATCGCGGGAGAGAAAAATAACCGATAAATGATGATAATAAGAGGAAAAATAGGTGATAATTGAGGAGGGGAGGGAGGGGGGAATAAGGTGGGGAAGGAGGGGAGGGGGGTGGGTGAGATTTACATGGATGAGTACTGGAGGGGAATTATCTCACCTAGAGACAAATTCCTTTGTTTTGATAGGCCCTTTTTTTTTATGGAAGGCTTTTTTTATGGTCCTGCTTCCGTGAGGCCTATCGCGTTCCCTATAGGAAGCCTTCCGTGAGGCCTATCGCGCTTGCCGGGTTAAGGAATCCATACTGGCAGTCTAAGAGTAGGTTATGGGAAGATAAATGCGTAAGAAATTTTGAGGTAAGAATAGTTACGAAAACTTTAGAGATGCAAGAAATGAGAGCATTTGGACGACAGTTGGAGGTTTGAGAGCAGTCACCCTTCTTTGGGACAGGTTGAATGAGAGCAAACTTCCAGAAAGCAGGAAAGACGTTAGAGAAGAGACAGAGACGGAAGAGTTTGCCTAGGCAGGGAGTCAACACATAAGCACAGTTTTTGAGTACAACAGTAGGAACACTGTCCGGTCTGTACGCCTTCTTAGTATTAAGCCTAGAGAGGGTGGAAAGTACATCCTTGGAAGAGATTATGATGTTAGGCATAAGTAGGAGAGAGGGGGGTGGAGAGGGAGGAATAGCACAGGAATCATCCAAAGTGGAGTTTTTAGCGAAAGTGTTAGCGAAGAGTTCAGCTTTGTCAGAAGAAGAAGTGATAGTAGTGCCGTCAGAAGGGAAAAGAGGAGAGAAAGACGAGGAAGAAAAATGTTGGAGAGGTTTTTGGCTAGATGCCAGAAGGCTTGGGAAGAGCTAGAGTTGGATAGTTCAGTGCATTTATTATTGATGAAAGAATGTTTGGCGAGTTGAAGAACAGATTTGGCTTGATTCCGGGCAGAAACATAGGAAGTATGAGATTCTTTAGTTTGAAGGCGATGGTACCGTTAGAATGCTTCACCCATATTGCGGACAACAGTAGAGCAAGCGTGAGTAAACCAAGATTTTTTGCATTAGATTGAGAGAAAGAAAATGGAATGTAAGCTTCCATAGTACATAAGTACACATACACACACACACACACACACACACACACACACACACATACACAAACACAATCATACACACACACACACACATGCAAGTGCATATATTACAAATCACCTTTTTCCTTATATAGAATTATACAATACTTAATGACCATACCTGTAAACATCACAACCTATACACTGTTCCATATAATGACCATACCTGTAAACATCACAACCTATGCACTGTTCCATATAATGACCATACCAGTAAACATCACAACCTATGCACTGTTCCATATAATGACCATACCTGTAAACATCACAACCTATGCACTGTTCCATATAATGACCATACCTGTAAACATCACAACCTATGCACTGTTCCATATAATGACCATACCAGTAAACATCACAACCTATGCACTGTTCCATATAATGACCATACCTGTAAACATCACAACCTATGCACTGTTCCATATAATGACCATACCTGTAAACATCACAACCTATGCACTGTTCCATATAATGACCATACAGTAAACATCACAACCTATGCACTGTTCCATATAATGACCATACCTGTAAACATCACAACCTATGCACTGTTCCATATAATGACCATACCTGTAAACATCACAACCTATGCACTGTTCCATATAATGACCATACCAGTAAACATCACAACCTATGCACTGTTCCATATAATGACCATACCTGTAAACATCACAACCTATGCACTGTTCCATATAATGACCATACCTGTAAACATCACAACCTATGCACTGTTCCATATAATGACCATACCTGTAAACATCACAACCTATGCACTGTTCCATATAATGACCATACCTGTAAATATCACAACCTATGCACTGTTCCATATAATGACCATACCAGTAAACATCACAACCTATGCACTGTTCCATATAATGACCATACCTGTAAACATCACAACCTATGCACTGTTCCATATAATGACCATACCTGTAAACATCACAACCTATGCACTGTTCCATATAATGACCATACCTGTAAACATCACAACCTATGCACTGTTCCATATAAGTAGGCAAAAACTCTTGAACATTAACTTATATAACTCATAAATGAGTAGAGTAATCGAGTAAATATGTGTACAATTTGGGGAGGGTCAGCCAGGAAATAGGTGATGCCGTTTACGACCCATTACGACCCAACTCCGGTGTTCCTCAGGGCTCTGTCCTATCTCCTATTCTCTTTCTAATTTTTATAAATGATCTCCTTAACTGTACCTTAATTCCCATCCATTCATACGCAGACGACTCAACCTTGCACTACTCCATTAGTTTTTCAGAACGCCCCAGCCAGCAATCCCTCAACGACAAACGTAATGAAGCCATAGAACTCTTAAATTCTGATCTAAATACTATTTCCAATTGGGGCAGAGAAAACCTTGTTAACTTTAATGCTTCCAAAACCCAATTTCTCCATCTATCTACCCGTCAGGATCTCCCAGCGGACTATCCCTTATTCTTCAACAATACAAAAATCAACCCTTCATCTTCTCTCAATATTCTTGGTGTCTCTTTTTCTTCTGCTCTCATTTGGAAGGACCATATTACCAGTCTTGCTAAGGCAGCCTCCCAGAAGCTGGGTGTGCTCAACCGCCTTAGGGGGTTCTTTTCCCCTGTACAGCTTCTTGCTCTGTACAGGGGCATAGTGCGCCCTTGTATTGAGTATTGTTCACATGTGTGGGGAGGTTCCTCTCACACTGCTCTCCTAGACAAAGTTGAAAGGAAGGCCTTTCGTATCATTAACTCCCGTCCACTCACCAACTCTCTGCAATCTCTCTCTCTCTCCGCCGCAATGTTGCATCTCTCTCGCTATTCTATCGCTACTATAATAATCAGTGTTCCTCAGAGCTATCCCAGTGCATACCACCTCCTTTACGTAGGGCACGTGGTACCCGTCTTGCAACTCAATCCCACCCCTACTCTGTGCAACTCTCCAACCCAAGAGTGAAACGTTACTCTCAAACTTTCTTCTACTCAACAGCTGAGCTCTGGAACTCTCTCCCAGAATCAGTCTTTCCCTCTTCCTATGACTTAAATTGCTTCAAACTCCGTGTGTCCAGGCATTTTGGCTCGAACGTCCCTTGATTTTGGCCCTGTCACTCTTTCAACTATGGGGGAGGCACTCGCTATAGGCAGTTATGCCTTTTGCCTCCCTCAATCACATAGAAAAAAAAAAAAAAAAAAAAAAAAATTTGCTCTAACCCTTTTTTAGTTGCAGAGGTTACAGTTCACGATTTCTGGACTACCTATTTTGGAACAGAGTATATTTTCACCACTAACTCGCACATTGTACACATATTTTGGCACACACACACACACACACACACACACACACACACACACACACACACACACACACACACACACACACACACACACACACACACACACACATTTCAACATATAGCCTAGCACACAACATCCTTCTCCTTATACAGAATTATATGATACCCAATTTCCCTACACCGTGCCTCACCTAGCAAAGGATCCTCTACGCCCGAACGTCTCCCACGCCCCGGGCATGATCTGCACCAGCCAAGGGGTCATCATGAGCTTCTTCCTGCTGGAGGTGGAGGCCAGGAAATACACCAGCAGGTCGTACAGCAGAAGGGCACTCACCACCAGGGCCACCACCTTCCCGATGGAGCCCACGTCGAAGTCCTGGAAGAGCCGGGCCACATCGAAGCCCTGGAAGAGGCTCACGAGGTTGGTGATCGGGAGGGAAGTGTCCAGACTGCGGTGTTCGGCCTGCATGGCGAAGTCGGGGATATCGTCGGTGGTTGATTCAGCGGACACAGTATTGGTTAACTCGGGTCTTAGGTTACTGGAAGGCATCTTGTTTGGGTTCTTGTGGTGGTGAATATAATGAACTGTAGCACAAGCACAATGTTTCTTAACTTATATGGCATTAAATAAACAAAGTAATGTGTTGTTGTTTTTTCTATGTGTATGAAGGAGACAAATGGCAAAGCTGCCTGTAACTTGTTTCCCCCACAATGTTGAAAGTGTGAAAGGGAGCCAAATTCAAGGTATGTGAGAGTCAGAATGTCTAGAAACAGGGAGCGTAAAACAATTTAAGTCATAGGATGAGGGAAAGATATATTCAGGGAGAGAGTTTCAGAGCTTACTTTTTGCAGGTATACGTGCCGGCAGGTCCACTAATCTTAATAATATGTGTATGTACTTTTCTTTAGGTAAATTGATAAATATTGGTAGAGCTATATTATGTATATTACGCTTGATGTTTATCCATATGTACATTTCCCTACTAAAGCTGAAGGGATTTATGGTAACTCTTAATGTTGAATGGCATGTTAGCCATTATCATAATATCTGTTTGGATTAACTTTAATAATTTTCCATATTTTTCGTTCTGAACATCGATCTCCCCCCACAAATGAAGTTAATCAAAACATGTGATTCTCCCGGGACTCGAGCTCAGGAGGAATTAGCCGTAACCGCCTTTCAGTAAACAGGTAGACAGAAACGTGAAGCCAGGTGCTCCAGGTGCTCCGTGGACGTGAGCAGCCTTCAGTGTGTGTGATGACTGTGGAGGAACAATAACTGAGAAGGGAGGGAGGGAGAGAACCGTAAACGTCACCCTCAACAGTGAAAGTGAAAGTGATCTCCAGGTACCGGATGTTAGACTGAGTAATCCAAGGGGGGTGGCCCTCTTCTATATCTGGCGCGGTGACTTAATAATCTTCTCTGTTGTCTTTTATATTTATTTAGTATTTTTACGGTTTAAGGGTTGAGGGAACAGGCCCTATTGACCCTTTTAAGATCCAATTACGCAGTACTTTTATCTGTTCTGGCTCTTATTAGACGATTATATGTGGTACTATGCCTTCATACCGCTCTCTGGCATTCTGGCTATTGTGTTCAACGTATGCCCCTCTAGATCCGCCTAACACTGCAGACACAGGTTCACCACATGTATATCCTGTTCATTATAAGTAGGTCAGAAATCCCAAGCCCAACCTCTCATAACTCAAGAAGGACATCAATAATTGTGCTGTTATTCTTACCATTTAGGAAGAGTCAGCCAGTAAATAAGGGAGTCAGATTGCAGCCCATTTGTTCCAACCCTTCCTGAGTTAGAAGAGGTTAGAGGTAAGGTTTCTTGCCTAACTAAAGTGAACATAGTATAGGTGTTAGGATGGTCTGAGAAACCAGTAAGAGGCCAGGTTAACACTATATGGTCCGACGTCTTCTGGGTTATTAGATACTTTGTTTAATTATTATAGAAGATTTGTGTAACTGTTACCATTTTCGAGGAATGTATTATAGTAATATGTGTATGTGTATGAAGGAGACAGAAGTAAAAGCTGCCTGTAACAAGTGTCCCCCCAAAACACAATAAATTAAAGATTGATAGAGAGGGCAGCAATACGTATGAACAATTGAACATAGATATGCCAAAATGATAGGAGCTTACTGTAATGCCTTGGTCATGTGTACAGTACATGTATTGCATATCGATATGGGTATATGGATATTATAGGAGCTCTTGTTAAACCTCGATATATTGTGTAATTAAGTGGCTTCCAACTGCGCCTATTATAATGATTCATATAGATAATGAACAGAGTATAGTGGTTTATCCGTCAGTGAAATCCGTAAAAGTATTTGGCAATGTTACGGTATAGATTCCGTGTGTGTGTGTGTGTGTGTGTGTGTGTGTGTGTGTGTGTGTCTCTCTCAAGGTCGGTTGATGTGTGTAGGTGGGTGTGGTGATGCAAGCGTCACGGCTCTCACGTGTTCCAGAGATAATTATTCTTAATACAACCGGGTTCAGACTATTTGTATACATATCAATACCGCGTCTTGATTACCTCCCAACGAAGTCTGCTACATACAGGTGGCTAATATTCCGTGCAATTTGACAGGCAAGTGTAGTCTGACAGATTAAAAATATATGCTTCGTAAGCATTAAACTACCTAACATAATCTATGTTCCATCTAGTTTTCTATCACAATGTGAAAGAGCCTCCAAATAGTACAAGGAAATATTTGTTCTTCGAAATTTGCAGGAAAATGTGTTTGTGTGACACCACCTTAACATATTTCAGTTGCATAAACAAATAAAAGATACATACTAACCAAGTATACAGTATACTGTAGTCGGGCCTCACCTACAAAGAGAGTAATTTAGCTAACTCTCACTAACTCCTCCTATAAATTCCACTACACTTAACCAGCACACCACATTTCTCTTCAACACACCCTAACTACCTCTAACGTAACTTGATTATGATATATACTGTATATACTGTATATATATATATATATATATATATATATATATATGTATATTATACACATATATAATATATATATATATATATATATATATATATATATATATATATTTATTTAATATGTATATATATATATATAATATATATATATATATTACAGTATATATTATATATATATATATATATATATATATATATATATATATATATATATATATATATGTGTATATATAATTTTATATATACAGTATATACACATTTATGTATATTATGCTAAATATATAAAGTAACACTGTTCCCAATATCGTCAGTAAATCAGCTGAAAATAAGGACTATTAAGTACATAGGCCTACTCTCCAGGTGAACACTATCTGGACCGACATCTTGAGGGTTATTACGATGTTTGTTAAATATATACGGTATGGAAGATTTTGCTTGCTGTTGCTAATTTCGAGCATTTTTTATTTTTATTTGTCACCTTGGATAACAAAAACGCCTCTCCAAACTTCCGTCAAACTAAAAACTGCCCACCCAGCAAACTGTGTACATATATTAATAGCCGATTTCTTATAAGTTACAGGCTCGCTACCGTCTACCGTAAATTAGCTCGCCAAGAAAAAAATATAGACACCTGATCGGTGGAGCGTCTTAATTTCGTCAAATTAATAGGGTGAATCGTCATGAAATGTCCAAACTAATGGAACGAAACAGGGGATGCACAACCCCAGACGGACCCAAATAGTAAACACATACCATCTTGGCCATCTGGGTTACATAAAGTATACTGGTGTTGGAGAGGCCTTGGTGGTGGTGACGCGGCGGCGGTATAGACAACAGGTCAATGACTTGGGGGGGGGGGGGGGAGATATGCTGTACAGTTAACACAAACAATCTGGTATGTTGGTGAAAACAAAAATATATATATAATACTCATGAATTGATCACTTGCGAGTTTTAGACTATAAGGAAGTTGGAGCCGTAAACATCGATATTAAACGGAAATGCAATAATAAGGTAGACATGTGATGGATAGAATGTATATTGTATTCGATTTTATGTATTTATAAATGCATGACAACTATATTTTATCTGTTAATTCGGCTAAATATCGAAGTCTACAACTCCAATTTACTTATAGCCTTTTGAAACTATTCTTGCTCCCAAATTTCTTAAGCATTTCTCTTCTCATAATCTGCTCTCAGATCGCCAGTATGGCTTCCTTAAGGGTCGCTCTACTGGTGATCTTCTTTCATATATTACTAACTCTTGGTCATCCTCCTTTCGGGACTTCGGTGAGACTTTTTCTATTGCACTAGACATATCGAAAGCCTTCGATAGAGTCTGGCATAAATCTTTAATTTCTAAACTACCCTCCTTCGGTTTCTATCCCTCCATCTGTGCCTTTGTCTCTAATTTCCTTTCTGGCCGTTCCATAGCTGCGGTTGTGGACGGCCATTGTTCACTTCCTCACCCTATAAACTCCGGTGTTCCTCAGGGCTCTGTCCTATCTCCTATTCTCTTTCTAATTTTTATAAATGATCTCCTTAAACTGTACCTTAATTCCCATCCATTCATACGCAGACGACTCAACTTTACACTACTCCATTAGTTTTTCAGAACGCCCCAGCCAGCAATCCCTCAACGACAAACGTAATGAAGCCATAGAACTCTTAAATTCTGATCTAAATACTATTTCCAATTGGGGCAGAGAAAACCTTGTTAACTTTAATGCTTCCAAAACCCAATTTCTCCATCTATCTACCCGTCAGGATCTCCCAGCGGACTATCCCTTATTCTTCACAATACAAAAATCAACCCTTCATCTTCTCTCAATATTCTTGGTGTCTCTTTTTCTTCTGCTCTCATTTGGAAGGACCATATTACCAGTCTTGCTAAGGCAGCCTCCCAGAAGCTGGGTGTGCTCAACCGCCTTAGGGGGTTCTTTTCCCCTGCAACAGCTTCTTGCTCTGTACAGGGGCATAGTGCGCCCTTGTATTGAGTATTGTTCACATGTGTGGGGAGGTTCCTCTCACACCCCTCTCCTAGACAAGGTTGAAAGGAAGGCCTTTCGTATCATTAACTCCCGTCCACTCACCAACTCTCTGCAATCTCTCTCTCTCCGCCGCAATGTTGCATCTCTCTCGCTATTCTATCGCTACTATAATAATCAGTGTTCCTCAGAGCTATCCCAGTACATACCACCTCCTTTACGTAGGGCACGTGGTACCCGTCTTGCAACTCAATCCCACCCCTACTCTGTGCAACTCTCCAACCCAAGAGTGAAACGTTACTCTCAAACTTTCTTCTACTTCTTTCCCTCTTCCTATGACTTAAATTGCTTCAAACTCCGTGTGTCCAGGCATTTTGGCTCGAACGTCCCTTGATTTTGGCCCTGTCACTCTTTCAACTATGGGGGAGGCACTCGCTATAGGCAGTTATGCCTTTTGCCTCCCTCAATCACATAGAAAAAAAAAAAAAAAAAAAAAAAAAAAAAAAGCCTGAAACTCTCAAGTGGTAATTTGTATCTAAATCATGATTTAATTTATGGAAGGAAACAGAGTGTGATTGACTTACAAGGATAATTTGCTCTATAACCGTTAACCCCTTGTGGATTTTGACGGGTTTTGGTAATCTATTCTGGCTAACAATAGACGATTTGACATAGATTAGGAAGGGTAATTGGAAGCCGGAGGGTAAATTGAGACAGTCTTTACCTCATTAATTCCCACAGATCCTTCCTAAGCTGTATATAATCGTCTAATGATAGTAAAAATATATCATCAAAATGCGTCATAATCTTCAAGGGTATTCTGTCATATTATTTAACTACTGCATCAAAAAATATACTTTTAATTCACATGCTACTTTCCTTCTATACGTAGCAACTTACTGTGTATACATGTGTGGGCCCCTATGTTTCTTCTTTATGCAAGTATAACTATCCGAATTGATTTTTGGATGTAACTTGGTTTCCAATAAATACTATATATAGTCTTGTAGTTGATGTATAGACAACTATTCTCATAATTGTTTTTGCAGAGATATACTTCCATAGTTAACATTTATGAGGTCCAGGAATTTGTATAAGAGACTGTACATTTTGGACTCTCAATCTAAAGACGGCGTCACACGAGCAAATATATCGGATACACACTGCTTGATTTTGCTGTGTATTCGCATATTAGATTGGACTTAACACGATTATGAACTCCGAGATATAAAATACAGCAATAATGTACAGAGCAAACAGTCTGATAGTAGCCTAGATGTTAGCTACTGTTTTACTTGGATACTGTGATTCCGATACATCCTCCCAGGACCCTGCATCCTCCCTTACAGTGCTCGTGTGACGTTGTGAGTTGGTTGCTACATCAACGTTCTTACATCAGTTTCAATATCTCGGAAGATTGATAGTATATATATATATATATATATATATATATATATACAGTATATATATATATATATATATAAATATATATATATATATGTATATATATTATATATATATACTGTATATATATATAAATATATATAATGTATATATATACATATTTTTTTTTCTATGTGAATGAGGGAGACAAAATAAAAGGCATAACTGCCTGCAGCGAGTGCCTCCCCCAGATTTCAAAGAGTGACAGGGCCGAATTCTAAGGGACGTTCAAGCTAAAATGCCTGGACACACGGAGTTTGAAGCAATTTGAGTGATAGGAAGAGGGAAAGACTGATTCTGGGAGAGAGTTCCAGAGCTCAGCCGTTGAATAGATGAAAGTCTGAGAATAGCGTTTCACTCTTGGGTTGGAGAGTTGCACAGAGTAGGGGTGGGATTGAGTTGCAAGGCGGGTACTACGTAACCTACGTAGAGGAGGTGGTATATGCTGGGAAAGCTCCGAGGAACAATGATTATTATAGTAGCGATAGAATAGCGAGAGAGATGCAACATTGCGGCAAAGAGAGAGAGATTGAAAAGAGTTGATGAGAGGACGGGAGTTAATGATACGAAAGGCTTTCCTTTCTACTTTATCTAGGAGTGCGGTGTGAGAGGATCCTCCCCACACGTGTGAACAATACTCAATACAAGGATGCACTGTGCCCCTGTACAGAGCAAGAAGCTGCGCAGGGGTAAGGAACCCCTTGAGGCGGTTGAGCACACCCAGCTTCTGGGAAGCTGCCTTAGCGAGACTGGTAATATGGTCTTTCCAAGTGAGAGCAGAAGAAAAAGATACACCGAGCACATTGAGAAAAGATGAAGGGTTGATTTTTGTATTGATGAAAAATAAGGGATAGTCCTCTGGATGTTCCTGACGGGTAGTAAGATGGATAAATTGAGTTTTGGAAGCATTAAATGCAACAAGGTTTTCTCTACCCCAATTGGAAATAGTAGCTAGATCAGAAGATAAGTATTGTATGGCTTCATTACCTTTACTTTTGAGGGACTGCTGGCTGGGGAGTTCTGGAAAACTAATTGAGTGGTGTAAGGTAGAGTCGTCTGCATATGAATGGATGGGACTGGATGTACAGTTGAGAAGATCATTTATGAAAATTAGAAAGAGAATAGGAGATAGGACAGAACCCTGAGGAACACCGGAGTTGATAGGATGAGGAAATGAGCGATGGCCGTCCACAACCGCAGCTATGGAACGGCCAGAAAGGAAATTAGAGACAAGGCACAGATGGAGGGACAGAAACCGAAGGAGGGCAGTTTGGAAATTAAAGATTTGTGCCAGACTCTATCGAAGGCCTTCGATGTGTCTAGTGCAACAGAAAAAGTCTCACCGAAGTCCCGAAAGTTGGATGACCAAGAGTTACTAAAATATGAAAGATCACCAGTAGAGCGACCCTTAAGGAAGCCATACTGGCGATCTGAGAGCAAATTATGAGAAGAGAAATGGTTAAGAAATTTGGAAGCAAGAATAGTTTAAAAAACTTTAGAGATACAAGAGATGAGAGCAATTGGACGATAGTTGGAGGGTTGAGAGCGGTCACCATTCTCTGGGACAGGTTGAATGAGAGAAAACTTCCAGCAAGAAGGAAAGACGTTAGATGAGAGACAGAGACGAAAGAGTTTGCCTAGGCAGGGGGTCAGCACGGAAGCACAGTTTTTAAGAACAACAGGAGGAACACCGTCCGAACCGTACGCCTTCTTAGTATTAAGCCCAGAGAGGGTAGAAAGTACATCTTTAGAAGAGATTAGGATATTAGGCATAAGTAGAAGAGAGAGGGGTGGAGAGGGAGGAATAGCACCGGAATCATCCAAGGTAGAGTTTCTGGCAAAAGTTTGAGCAAAGAGTTCAGCTTTGTCAGAGGAAGAAGTGATGGTTGTGCCATCAAAATGGAAAAAGGGAGGGAAAGCCGAGGAAGCAAAGTTGTTGGAGAGGTTTTTGGCTAGATGCCAAAAAGCTTGGGAAGAGCTAGAGTTGGAGAGTTCAGTGCATTTATTATTGATGAAAGAGTGCTTGGCAAGTCGAAGAACAGATTTGGTTTGATTCCGGGCAGAAACATAGGAAGAATGAGATTCTTGAGTTTTAAGGCGTCGGTACCATTTGAATGCTTCCTCCTTGTTGTGGACAGCAGTAGAACAAGCGGGAGTAAACCAAGATTTGTTTGCATTAGACTGAGATATATATATATATATATATATATATATATATATATATATATATATATATATATCCTATATATATATATACAGTATAGAATATATATATATATATTGCTACGACTGGGACTACGAATAAAACAAGGGCACTCAATGATTGGACTAGTAATAGGGCACTATGCAACAACGGTACGCTAGATCCAAACCCTCAAATTTATATGCCGGCGAACAAAACACCTATACCCTCCAGGGTTAATCTGCGATAGCGGGGTATCCTTAACTGGGCATAAATGTACTCTACTTCAGGCTAACCTGCGCCGGTATAGCCTGATTACAAACAAGATGCAAGTTATGTTAAAATGCATAAAAAGGAATCTATGGAAAGATCCATTAAATCACTGCAAGATTTAATACAATAAAAAGATGCTTCAATACAGTTACTCTAAACAACAATAAACTCTTCACTCCTATCTGAAAGAAAGTGAAGTATAGTCCTACAGCATAGACCTGGAAACTTCTGAAGTATGTCTGATGCTCATAAGATGCTCGTACTGATTTAGAACTATATAAAGGCAGGAGGCAGGACACCACACGTGTTAATCGAATACACTAAAAGATAGGACATATAATGTTAACTGACACGAGAATACTATAAATGCGCAACGGTAGCAATGCTCGACACTAAAAGAAGTACTTCCTCATCAACGAAACAGTCTGCTATGGTTGTGCGGCTCAGCAACAACCTAGACTAATAAATGCTGTGAATAATAATGCGCACATTATGAAATACTAACAAGTGTCTACTCGATTAATAATGTCTAGCTGGGATACTCTAGGTAAGGAACTGGGGTTGAGCAAGACAGGCTCGTAGCCTAGCGATGTCCTTAAGACTGCATCCTTTAAGTTACGTTAATTGACTAGGGGGCTCTCTCGATAGATCCAGATCACAATTATCTGGTTCTATCCTGGCGACCCTCTAAAGACAAGCAAAGAGGCAGCAAAGTGTGTAACTGGTACAGGCCAATACCCTCAGTCAACACAATGCTGCACTCGCAAAGGACGCAATCGAAAAGACAACCCAGGCTACCACAGGACCGGTCGAAGTCGTGTAGGTATAAGCAAACCGTACACACATCGGAGACAACGACTACAGTTACCTTATCCCAGTCTAGCATTAAATAAAAGAGCAGAAACACTAAATCAATAATGGAGACACACAAAGTTCTTAACCTATACTAACTAAGAACCCTCAAACCTATTCTAAGTACATGTAAATATCTCTGAGGACGGCGCATACAATACAATGGGCCGGCTATGAAAACCGTATGCAGAACCCAAGGGGAGTGTTGTGCAGTTAATAAAGGTTAGAGTATGGAAAGAGAGAATCGAGTGAGAGAAACGGTGATAAAGGTGGTGATCGGGAGAGAGTATGCAAAGGGATGTTAGAAGCACGCGCACCAAGCCTGTCCTGACGAGGACAGCTCCTGGGGACCCTCATGGAGGAGGTAAGTTACACAGGAGACCGCAAAGGCGCGATGGTCGGCCAATCACGGGCCGAGACATCACAAGACAGCAGGCGCCATATGACACAGCCAGACACGCCGTCCAATGGCGAGCAAGAGGCAGGAATGCACCCGTACATACAGACACTTTCTACCTCCTCGCTCTGAAAGTCTTTCTCATTCACACGCTGGTACTATTATCACTACTGTTGATATAAAATATAACCCGTTGTCACAGACGAAAACAAAGACCACCACTGGACTCTGTGACAATGTGATTACTAGGAAAGAAAGAACAACATTCTCTGATAACTGTAGCCCATTTCGATGTCCCTGGCGAGCGCTAGTGACCAACGAGAGGCGATTCTGCCAACGCTGGTAGACGTCACACCACGCCCAAGATATTGGATGCTCAACATTAGGCGAGCACCATATCTGACAAGGCAGAATGCCGACAAGACCCGCCACACCTAGCCACTCCACCAGAAATGAAATGCAAAGCTCAATCTTAAATAAAACAACATATTAGCATAAAGAAAATCTTACAACCCCTCCCAAACACAATAGTATAATTTAGCCAGCTATGCTCCCTGAGCGAGCTTCACAGAGCCCAGCCTACTAAGTGAAAGACAGGTTCAACTTAGGACTTTAGCTATAACATTGGCAACTTACAATTAACTATCAAAAAGAAAGAGTTTTTATGTGATTTTTGATTTAATTTAAATTTTGTTTTTGACGGCTGCTCTACAGGGGCAAGCCTGGTTTTTCTCCACTCAAACCCACACACCTGTGGTGATCTACGCCGGATCCTCCACCCTCGACAAACAGTCTGCAATCACATTCTCACAACTGGCAATATGGCGAATGTCTAGATTGTATTCTTGCAACATGAGTGACCAACGTGTCAGCCTCATATTTCGGTTGTGGAATTGGTTCAGAAATTTAAGAGGGTGGTGGTCGGTGTAAATCACCACGACTGGCCCGTAGGCAGAAACATATACTTCAAAGTGCCTGAGCGCCAACACTATTGCCCGCAGTTCTTTCTCCACCACAGAGTAGTTTTTCTGAGCGGAATTAAACTTCTTGGAAAAGAAACTGACTGGATGCTCCAAACCTTCCTCGTCTGTTTGCATTAAGACGGCACCAGCCCCTACACCGCTGGCATCTATTGCCAGCTGGAACGGTCTTTCAAAGTCAGGGGCCCTGAGGATTGGGTAGTAGCATAGTAGGTGCTTGACCAGCGAAAAAGCCCTTTCACACTCAGGTGCCCACTTGAACTTTTTCTCTTTTGCTAGCAAATCTGTCAGGGGAGCTAACACAGTAGGATAACTCCGAATGAAGCGGCGATAGTAACCGATCATGCCCAAAAATCTCATGATCTGCCGGTTGGTGGACGGCCTGGGGAACTGGTTAATAGCCTGTATCTTGTTTTTGGGGGGGCACACCTGGCCTAACCCGACCACAAACCCAAGATACTGCACAGTTGCCCGGACAAAGTCGCACTTGCCCAGATTGACCACCAAGCTGGCATCACTGAGCTTCCGAAACAAAGCTTCTATGTGCTCACAGTGACTCTCAAAGTTGTCATCGTAGATTATAACGTCATCTAGATAGACAGTGCAGTTAGGGATGTCAGCTACTAACTCATTCATAAGACTCTGGAAGGTTGCTGGGTCATTTTTAAGGCCATACGGCATCACATTGCAACGGTAGGTGTTCCCATCAACCACAAACCCGCATACCCCCTTCGCCCGCTCAGACAAGGGCACCTGCCAGTAGCCTTTCACTAGGTCTACCTTAGTTAGAAACTGTGCCTTACCAATCTTGTCTACACTATCGTCAACACGGGGAAGGGGATAAGCATTGGTGGGAGTCAACCCGTTCAATCTCCGAAAGTCAATGCAGAAGCGAACCTTCCCGTCAGGCTTGGGCTGCAGAGTGACAGGAGATGTCCACCTAACTGCCCCCTTCTCAATCAGCCCCCGTTCCAACATATACTCTAACTCCGCTCTGAGGGCTGGGAGTTTAATGGGTGGAATTCTGTAGGGTACTGATTTAAAGGGGGGGTGATCTCCCACGTCCACGTCATGCACCACTCGAGTTGTGAGGCCTGGATGCTCTGCAAACACAGTGGGGTATGAAGCAAACAGGCGCTGCACGGCTGCACGCTGTTGCTCAGGCAGGTGCACTAGAGCATCGTCAGCCACCTGTCTGGAGTTCCCCGCCCACTGGTCAGCAGAGACATGACACTCCCAGTTATCCTCCACCTGGGCTTCACTGTCCCTCACTCCTTCTCCTCCATGACCGCTGCAGGTCAACACAGGGACAGCGAGAGGCTCAGGGGGGCGCCTCACAAACTCTTTCACCAGATTCACATGGCACAGCTGATTCTTTTTACGCCTATCTGGAGTAGCCACAAGATAGTCTAGGTCAGAGATCTTTTTTACCACCTTATAAGGACCAGCGTACTTGGCAGACAACGGATGACCTGGCAGAGGTAACAGAATCAACACCTCCTGCCCCACCTTAAACTCCCGGAGTTTTGTCTTCTCATCGTACCTGTCCTTCATAAGTGCTTGCGACCCTACCAAATTCCTACCTGTCAACTCTAGGCTTCTCAGCATTCTCTCTCTACTCTCGAGGACATACTTTAACATGGAACATGGTTTTGCTGTGCCCTCCCAGATTTCTCTAACCATGTCTGACCTGATGTCCGAAAACTAACTCATTGGGACTGAACCCTAGGCTTTCACAAGGTACCTCCCGAGCAGCGAATAATACATAGGGCAACCCAAGATCCCAATCCTTGCCATTCTCAACACAGTAACAACGCAGCATGCTTTTCAGAGTCGAGTGCCACCTCTCCAACACCCCTTGACTCTCTGGGTGATAGGCTGAAGAGACAACTGTACTGATACTGTGCTGCTGCATGGTCTGTTTGAGGGGCAGGGGTTGGTCGAGAGGTGTCAACCACAGCAGAGGGCGTGTGTTGTCACCCGATCTCGTGCATCTAAAGTGTCACAGCCTATTCCTCAGTCTCTAGACCAGCGGAGGAACGGTCGGAAGGAGCAAGCTAAAGTTGGGAGTTTTATGAGTTTTGCTCCAGCGGCTCTCCTTAGCGGCTTAGTACTTGACCCAGAGGTGAGCTCCGGAGTGGCCCCAGAACCTGTTACCCCTAGTGACATGGTTGGGTGTGATGGCACTCCGCGACTTAGTAGTTCCCAGGTGGAGGAGAGTTGTGGGAACGGGGCTATCGAACACGGGGACGGGGAAACATGTATTGTGAACCTGTTGGAGGAGTTGGTGAGGCAACCACCTGAGCAGCCTACTGTCCCTGCGTTGGTCTGCAGCGGCCAAGGAGGAGAAGGAGAGGGGGGCAGTAGGGCACAGGTGGAGGAGAGTTGGGATTGTCATGTCTCGGCGGAGCAGTGGGCGGGGGACACGATGGAAGCACTAGAGCACCTGCCTGAGCAGCAGTGTGCAGCGCTCCAGCACCAGCTCGGTTCATACCCCACTGGTCGTGCCGAGCACCCAAGCCTCACAACTCAGGCGGTGCAAGATGTTCCGCGGGCAGGTCACTTGAATGGTTATAGACCGTTAGCCTCGTTGTTTCGGTGGTTCAAGGTGGGCGACGAGGCTTTGACATGGTTGTGAGGTCAGGGTCGACCCATGGCTGCCAAGGGTGGTGGTCAGAAGGAGGACATTGAGCAGATTGGTGAGGTTGGCTGTGGAGTGGATGTGCCCGGTCGTCGCATAGCCTCCCAATGCTGCTCTAGTCAAATGCAACAGCCCTACCATAGACTGACTGTATCTGGCCATGTCGCTAAAAGCGGTGATGCTGCGCAGGCAGATGTAGTCGTAAGGAATGCGGGGGTGCGCATGTACGGTATCGGCGGGGAAGCCTTAGCAATAATGAAATATGGGAGTGACTGCACAGGTGGTACTGATTGTCCCTCTCATGACCTGGCTGTTCTAGGGACGAAGGTGGAGAAGGAGGGAGACTAAAGGTTAGAAGCTGCGGTCTCGGCTCGGTTGTGGGAGGGCACTAGGCATGTTGTTCTGCGAGATAAGTTGTTTACTAGGCTGTGGCAGTACATCCGCATGTTTGTTGCTTCTCCAGGCCTGATGTACAGGGTAGAATCCGACATGGAGGCTGGAGACAGTGCAAGGCTTAGTTAGTTCCCTACCGTATAAATCCTGCTCAACAGCCTGTGAAAACAGAGCTAGACGACATGTGGAAAAAGGGTCTGAGGGATAAAGGATATCATGAGTGGTCGTTGCCAGTGAGTTTGCAACCTGAGTTGAGTGGCAAGATCCGTGTGTATGGTGATTGCAAGAGTGTGGAAGCATTATCCCTGACAGACGCCTATCCATTACCTAGAGTTGACGACACCATAGACCGCATCGGGGCTGCCTCGCTCGTCACGAAGGTAGAACTAGTGAAAGGCTATTGGCAGGCCCCGTTGCCGGAAAGAGCGAAGAGAAGTGCCAGTCTTGTGATGAACTGGGCAGTTTATCAGTGTCAGGTGTTGTTTTGCTGCCGGAACACAAGTTGGATGTGTGGCATGCTAAGGGCACTGATAATGTTTTGGCTGATTGTTTGTCACGGGAGGGTTTGTTTACAGGAGAACCCTCGCCGTTCAGTCAGTGTGTGTTGAGAGTGGAGAAAAATCAGGCTTGCCCCTGTAGAGCAGCCGTCAAAAAAACAACATTAAAATTAAATAAAAACAAATCACAAAAACTCTTTCTTTTTGATAGTTAATTGTAAGTTGCCAATGTTATAGCTAAAGTCCTAAGTTGAACCTGTCTTTCACTTAGTAGGCTGGGCTCTGTGATGCTCGCTCAGGGAGCATAGCAGGCTAAAATTATACTATTATGTTTGGGAGGGGTTATAAGATTTTATTTATGCTAAAATGTTGTGTTTTATTTATGATTGAGCTTTGCATTTCATTTCTGGCGGAGTGGCTGGCTGTGGCAGGTCTTGTCGGCGTTCTGCCTTGTCAGATATAGTGCTTGCCTAATGTTGAGCGTCCCATATCTTGGACGGGGTGTGACGCCTACCAGCGTTGGCAGAATCGCCTCCTGTTAGCCGCTAGCGCTCGCCAGGGCAGTGAAGTGGGCTACAGTTATCAGAGAATGTTGTTCTTTCTTTCATAGTACTTGCATTGTTACTGACAGTCCAGTGGTGGTCTTTATTTTCGTCTGTGACAACGCGAAGTATTTTATATTATGAATAGAATATAACATGCATTGTATATAGTTAAGGAGAGAGAACAATATAGGCAGTGAGGTGGTAGTGTGTGCGTGCGTATACATGTGCTGCCTCCCCCGCTCGGAGGCTCGCGCGCGTGCCTTCCCACGCCTCGTGATTGGCTGGTGTGTTTGGCTGTGTCACGTGACACCTGCTGCCTTGTGACGTCTCGGCCCGTGATTGGCCGACCACCGCGTCTTTGTGGGCTCCTGTGCGCATGTGGGTCCACAGGAGCTGCCTTCTTCAGAGCAGGCTAGGGACGCACATGACTAACATCCTTTTTACCACTGTCCCCCATATCTCCACCATTCTGATACTGTCTCTCTTCCTCAACTTCTCTTTCATTCCTCTAATCTTTTAACGTCACAACACTCCCTTTGGGTTCTGCACACGATTTCATATCGGCCCATCGTATTATGTGCATCGCTCTCTGAGATATTTACATGTACTTAGAATAGGTTTGAGGGTTCTTAGTTAGTAGAGGTTAAGAACTCGGTGTGTGTCTCCATTATTGATTTAGTGCTCTGCTGGGTTATTTAATGCTAGACTGGGATAAGGCTTCTGTTGTCGTTCTCAGCGATGTGTGTATGGTTTGCTTATACCTACACGTCTTCGACGGTTTCTGTGGTAGCCTAGGTTGTCCTTTTGGTTGTGCAGCATCGTGTTGTAAGACGGCATTTGCCTACTACCTTAGAACACAGTGCTGCCTCTTTGCTTGACTTTAGAGGGATCGCCAGGGTAGAACCAGATACTTGAGATCTGGATCTACCAAGAGAGCATCCCCGTCATTAACGTAACTTTAATCATACCGCCTTAAGGAAAACGCTAGGCTATGAGCCAGTATTGCTCAGCCACAGTTTCCTAACCTTGATATCCCAGCTAGACTTTATTTGCCTAGCAGACACCAGTTAGGACATGAGCTCTTTATGATATGTATGCATTATTATTCACGGCATTTATTAGTCTAGGTTGTTGTTGAGTTGCACAACCATAGCAGACTGTTTCGTTGATGAGGAAGCATTTCTTTTAGTGTCGAGCATTACTGCCGTTGCGCATTTATAGTATTCCCGTGTCAGTTAACATTATATGTCCTATATTTTAGTGTATTCAGTCTACATGTATGGTGTCCTGCCTCCTGCCTTTAGATAATTTAAGATACGAGCATCTTATGAGCATCAGACTTTCTTCAGAAGTTTCCAGGTCTATGCTGTAGGACTAGACTTCACTTTCTTTCAGATAGGAGTGAAGAGTTTTTTGTTGTTTAGAGTAACTGTATTGAAGCATATTTTTATTGTATTAAATCTTGCAGGGATTTAATTGACCTTTCCATAGCTTCCCTTTTATGCATTTTTACGTAACTTGCATCTTGTTTGTTATCAGGCTATACCAGGGTGGGTTAGCCTGAAGTACAGTAAATTAAATTTTATGCCCAGTTAAGGATACCCCGTTATCGCAGATTAACTTTGGAGGGTATAGGTGTTTTTGCTAGCCGGCATATAAGTTCAGGGGTTTGGATCTAGCGTACCGTTGTTGCATAGTGCCCTATTACTAGTCCAATCATTAAGTGCCCTTGTTTTATTCGTAGCCCCGGTCGTAACAGCATTAATACCCTGCACCACAACTACCCGTGTCGCGTTTATAGGTTGGCCTGTAAAGTTTTTCATCAGAGTCTGGGATGCACCTGTATCACGCAACAACTCCAACCCCTGCTTGCAACCAGCCCAATTCACGCAGCCACGCCCTTTATGGTCGCAAAAAGCATCGCGGACAGGTTTCGAGCCTTCCGGACACTCCTTCACTGGCTGTGCCCCCGCATCTGACATATCACCCCGGGTAAACGCAGAAGACCTCAGAGACACCCCAATGTTGCTAGCCAAAGACACGACTGCTGCAGGTTGGTTACTAGGGCAGGAACGTGCAAAATGCCCCTTTTTATGACACTTAAAACACTCTACTTCACCCTTGGACTTCCCCTGAGGTGGGGGAGGGCCCTGAACTTTCTTAAACGGGACGGTTTTTGGTTTGTGATCAAAATTAGTATCATTGCTCTTACTTTTGTTATTAAATGTTGCATCACTGACTCTGGGGGGTGGAGTGTTGCGCCCCTTGTTAACTGCATCGGTCCGTTGTGCAGACCCGCACCCACGAATCAGCGATAATCTCAGGTCAGCCAACTCAGCTGCCTCTTGTAGAGTTTTAGGATGTTTCTCTTTGAGGTTCAAAGTCAGGTCGCCGCCTGTGCATTTAAAAAATTGCTCTAGAAGGAATAACTGCTCAAGCTCTTCGAACGTCGTCACCTTCTCTGATCTCAGCCAATTTCTCAAAGCATCAGACAGTTCCCGGGCATGTTCTAGAAAAGTGCACTCACGACCCTTCGTAACACCCCGAAACTTCAACCTATATGTCTCTGGTTGTAACTCGTACGCCCGCAGAACAGCTTCCTTCAATACCTCATAATCGATGCAAGACTCCAAGGGCAACGCATCATATGCCTTGAGTCCTTTGCCAACCAACCTTGAGGAAACAAGGGCTGCCCACTTAACCTCGGGCCATTGGTGCTCCCGGCACTTCTTCTCAAAACGCAGGAAAAACTCGGTGACACCCGACTCGTCAAATGCAGGGACTAACTTAAGAAGGTGCGATAAAGACTGATCAAGACCTCGATTTCCAGAACCGAGACGCTGCCCTGTCGACTCCACCCGAGACTTCTCAAGCTCTATGTCTGCACAGTACTTCGTAGCCTCAACCTGAAGCTCAGCCTCACGTATGGCTTTTCTCTCCTCAGCCTGAATCCTAAGCTCAACCTCATACTTTCGTTGTTCGAGCTCAGCCTCATGCTTTCGCTGCTCGAGTTTAGCGAGTTCGAGCTGAAACAACATCTCGGAAGACAAACCCTGAGGAGGGGGTGCTTCTATTGGGGACCCACCCCGTGAATCACCTAGAGGCATACCCAACCGCCAGCGGGCATCGGCCTGCGGGAATGTACCCGGTTCCGGAGCCCGAGGGGGCGCCATGATAGGAGTCGAGTGGAATGGGGGTTGGGCAGAAGGTGCCCCAGCTCCCGCTCCACCCAAAGCCCCATGCACCCCACCGAGCACCCAGGCAACCAGCTCACCTCTCGACAAACCGCTAGTACCGGACAACCCTAAGACCGTGGCTACACACTGCAGTCCGTATCGGTCTAGCCCCGACACCCGACCCGCCGACACAGGCTCCTCCAAAAATATCCGAGCATCCTCCTCATTGTTCACCACTCGAACGCCGTTAGACAACTCCACCTTCTCCACCTCCTCACCTGGTTCCCGTACTGTGTCCTCACTGTGCACTGATCCGTCGTTCGACATAGTGTCCACCGGAAATCCTCAACGTTTATACAAAAAAAAAAAATACCTAAACTCTCATGTAGCACTATTCACTCAAAAAATGCTTGAAGACAACTCAAATGCTATACTACGTTGCCAAAAAAAATTCCAACGTGTCCAAAATATTCCTCAAAAACAAATGTCCACTGCTAAACTGTGAGAAATAACAATCGACCCCCAAACGGTGATTACAAAAAAAAAAATCTCCACAAAAACTCCTGCAATTATTTCTTAGTTCACTAAATCCTAGACTAAGGTCGCCATTTGTTATGACGACTTAAGATAAGATACTAGGCAAGGTCGCCATTTGTTACGACCGGGACTACGAATAAAACAAGGGCACTCAATGATTGGACTTGTAATAGGGCACTATGCAACAACGGTACGCTAGATCCAAACCCTCGAATTTATATGCCGGCGAACAAAACACCTATACCCTCCAGGGTTAATCTGCGATAGCGGAGTATCCTTAACTGGGCATAAATGTACTCTACTTCAGGCTAACCTGCACCAGTATAGCCTGATAACAAACAAGATGCAAGTTACGTTAAAATGCATAAAAAGGAATCTATGGAAAGATCAATTAAATCACTGCAAGATTTAATACAATAAAAAGATGCTTCAATACAGTTACTCTAAACAACAATAAACTCTTCACTCCTATCTGAAAGAAAGTTAAGTATAGTCCTACAGCATAGACCTGGAAACTTCTGAAGAAAGTCTGATGCTCATAAGATGCTCGTACTGATTTAGAACTATATAAAGGCAGGAGGCAGGACACCACACGTGTAAATCGAATACACTAAAAGATAGGACATATAATGTTAACTGACACGAGAATACTATAAATGCGCAACGGTAGCAATTGTCGACACTAAAAGAAGTACTTCCTCATCAACGAAACAGTCTGCTATGGTTGTGCGGCTCAGCAACAACCTAGACTAATAAATACTGTGAATAATAATGTGCACATATCAAAGATCTTATATTAAATACTAACAAGTGTCTACTCGATTAATAATGTCTAGCTGGGATACTCTAGGTAAGGAACTGGGGTTGAGCAAGACAGGCTCGTAGCCTAGCGATGTCCTTAAGACTGCATCCTTTAAGTTATGTTAATTGACTAGGGGGCTCTCTCGATAGATCCAGATCACAAGTATCTGGTTCTATCCTGGCGACCCTCTAAAGACAAGCAAAGAGGCAGCAAAGTGTGGAACTGGTACAGGCCAAAACCCTCAGTCAACACAATGCTGCACTCGCAAAGGACGCAACCGAAAAGACAACCCAGGCTACCACAGGACCGGTCGAAGTCGTGTAGGTATAAGCAAACCGTATACACATCGGAGACAACGACTACAGTTACCTTATCCCAGTCTAGCATTAAATAAAAGAGCAGAAACACTAAATCAATAATGGAGACACATAAAGTTCTTAACCTATACTAACTAAGAACACTCAAACCTATTCTAAGTACATGTAAATATTTCTGAGGACGGCGCATGCAATACAATGGGCCGGCTATGAAAGCCGTATGCAGAACCCAAGGGGAGTGTTGTGCAGTTAATAAAGGTTAGAGTATGGAAAGAGAGAATCGAGTGAGAGAAACAGTGATAAAGGTGGTGATCGGGAGAGAGTATGCAAAGGGATGTTAGAAGCACGCGCGCCAAGCCTGTCCTGACGAGGACAGCTCCTGGGGACCCTCATGGAGGAGGTAAGTTACACAGGAGACCGCAAAGGCGCGATGGTCGGCCAATCACGGGCCGAGACGTCACAAGACAGCAGGCGCCATATGACAGCCAGACACGCCGTCCAATGGCGAACGAGAGGCAGGAATGCACCCGTACATACAGACACTTACTACCTCCTCGCTCTGAAAGTCTTTCTCATTCACACGCTGGTACTATTATCACTACTGTTGATATAAAATATAACCCTTTGTCACAGACTAAAACAAAGACCACCACTGGACTGTCTGTGACAATGCGATTACTAGGAAAGAAAGAACAACATTCTCTGATAATTGTAGCCCATTTTGATGTCCCTGGCGAGCGCTAGTGGCCAACGAGAGGCGATTCTGCCAACGCTGCTAGACGTCACAATATATATATATGTATACTGTATATATACTGTATATATATATATCTATATGTATACTGTATATATATATATATATATATATATATATATATATATATATATATATATATATATATATATATATACCGGTATATATATATATATATATATATATATATATATATATATATTGTGGCAGTTTTTGTTGTGGCAATTTGGGAGGGTATTCATTTCAGTTGTGGCCTTTTAGAAGTATGACCGTTTTGCCTGTGGCCGTTAAGGAGTGTGGCCATTTTAGTCCTGGTCAATAAGGAGTACTGCCATTGTGGTTGTGGTTATAAGTTTTACCTGTATACTAATATTCCCGCATTATCGATCGATCAGTCACTAGCTTAAGCCATCTTCACACATACAAGAGTCGGTACCCGAGTCCAGCACGAGTGAACAATGGGTAACACTCTTTGTGACTGGCAAGAACCAGCCCGAGTAGGTCACTGTTCCCGATTCACCAAGAGTCAACAAGAGTAGGTACGTGTTCATGCAAGACTCAGTACGAGTCACGGAGAGTCAACAGGAGTCAAAAAGAGTGTAACACAAACCCAACACGAATTGAGGAAATTTGAAAAATAACGGTCAAGCTCCAGGGTACGAAAACAAAGAGTCGGTATGAGTCAACACAAGTCAACAAGAGTGTAAAAAGAGTCAACAAGAGTGAAACAAGAGTCAACAAGAGTGTAACAAGAGCCACGAAGAGTGCCGTCATCTGGGGTGTCATCGGACAATGTACCGGCATGTATGTATGTATGTGTGTTTGTTTGTATACTCATGCACACCCTGTAGCTGGGGATGGCTGACTCGAGACAGACCGAACAGAAACAACACTACTACTGACTAGCACTACTGACGATCTTCTTTCATATCCTACTAACTCTTGGTCATCCTCCTTTCGGGACTTCGGTGAGATCTTTTCTATTGCCCTAGACATATCGAAGGCCTTTGATAGAGTCTGGCACAAATCTCTGATTTCTAAACTACCCTCCTTTAGTTTCGATCCCTCAATCTGGGCCTTTATCTCTAATTTCCTTTCTGGCCGTTCCATCGCTGCGGTTGTGGACGGCCATCGTTCACTTCCTCATCCTGTCACCTCCAGTGTTCCTCAGGGTTCTGTCCTATCTCCAATTCTCTTTCTAATATGCATAAATAATCTTCTCAGCTGTACCTCCAGTCCTATCCATTTATATGCTGGCGATTCTACCTTACACTATTCGACTAGTTTTCCAGAATGCCCTAGCAAGCAATCCCTCAAAAAAATATGATGAAGCCAAAGAACAATAATCTTCTGATCTAACTACCATTTAAAATTGGGGAAGAGATTACCTTGTTGCTTCCAATGTTTCCAAAACCTAATTTTTCCATTTATCTACCCACCAAGAACTCGCGAAGGACTATCCCTTATACTTAAAAATACCAAACTCAACCCTTCATCTTCTATCAGTATTCTCGGTGTCTCTTTTTCTTCTGATCTCTCTTGGAAAGACCATATTACCACTCTTGTTAAAACGGCTTCCCAGAAGCTGGGTGTGCTCAACCACCTCAAAGGGTTCTTATACCCCTGCACAGCTTCTTGCTCTGTACAGGGGCTTAGTGCGTCCTTGTATTGAGTATTTTTCGCATGTGTGGGGAGGATCCTCTCACACAGCACTTCTAGACAAAGCAGAAAGGAAAGCCTTTCATCTCATTAACTCCCGTCCACTCACTGACTCTCTGCAATCTCTCTCTCTTCGCCGCAATGTTGCATCTCTCTCACTATTCTATCGCTATTACAATAATCACTGTTCTTCAGAGCTCTCTCAGTTTATACCATCTCTATGTAGAGCATGTAGCACCCGTCTTGCAACACAATCCCACCCCTACTCTGTGCAACTCTCCAACTCCAGAGTAAAACGATACTCCCAATTTTTCTTCTATTCAACAGCTGATCTCTGGAACTCTTTCCCTGCATCCATTTTTCCCTCATCCTATGACCTAAATTGCTTCAATCTCCGTGTGTCCAGACATTTTGGCTCGAACATTACTTGATTTTGGCCCTGTCACTCTCTCAACTCTGGTGGAAGCACTCGTCACGGACAGCTTTGCTTTTTGTTTCCCTCATCCACATATAAATAACAAACTTTTAAAAAGGATAATTTGAATTATTATTATTGTTTGGTAAGCTTATAAGTAGGTGGTTAATGATTGGAAGAAAATTAATAAATACATAGAAATATTTATCTGAACGATTTCACTGGGTGTTCTCCGCAGTAGGCTTGAACCGCTAATAATGTTACAGACTTACATCATATTCCTTGACTCATCATCCATCACAGAATTGGGATAGAGGAAAATTAAGAACAATGAGAAATATACAGTTAATGGAATAATACAAGACAAAAGTCCAAATTACATTCCATAAACCAAGCAATAGTATATTGTGACGCATGTCCAGTGTGAGCATGCTGTACAGAACGCCTAGTCATGCCCCACTCTCGCTAGGATCGTCAGGGCAGGAACTTTGGCTGTAGTCTATGTAGAGTTTCCTAACTTAGTTCATGTGAGCCGTTGTACTATAAGTAATATGAATATGTATTTTGTTTTCATCTGAGTCAACGAGTTCTATTTTATATCATTAGTTATAAGTATTGTGTGTAAAACTTATTTGTAATGATGGGAGAAGCGGCAGCCACAGTTGGGGGTCAGTGGGTGCGCCATGCGGGAGGTGGGCCTAACTCACTAGCACTCCCCCCCCCCTCCCCCCTCCCCTCAGTGCTAGGAAAGCCTTTGTCTATCCCAGAGGAGAGAGAGAAATTACGTAATGATTGTCAGTGGGCGGTCCTTAGTAGTTCACGTTGGGCTCACTAGAGGCCGAGTATAAAAAGGGAAGTCTAGCCATTTTTTGATCAGAACTCATTAGGCAGAGCGACTTCTCATTTCCCTTGCTAACTATATATTCTTCTGACTGATGTGAACTTTCTCTACTACCTTACATTCTTATCTCCTCTTTTCCCTACCCTTTTTAACTTCCATGGTCCCGTTGGTGCAGAGCTAGTCAGCCAACGTATTATCGCTTGAGTTCTCATGAGATACATGCCTATTAGATAGCCTATTTTGGAAGGGTTAACTTAGAATAGGATTGATTTATGTTTGTTGCACTTGTCTATGCATTTCCCTGTGTGTTATTATTATTCCTGGTTTCTGCTAGTCTAGGTAATGCTAGACTGGGGTAAGGCTTTTCTGTGTTACGAGTTGTTGTTTGATGCAGTGGTTAAGCGATAAACCTGCATACTCGTTTCGGTTCAGTGAAGCCTAGGTTGTCTTCGCGGCTGACTGTGTTGAGTTAATAATTTACAGTGCGTGAGGGCAAGAGCCTAACCACCCTGTATTTTATTAACAGCTTGTTTTTTCTTTGTCAAGGGCGGAGAAAACCAGATACAAGGGATCTGGATTTCTCAAAGTGCACTTGTTAGTGTTAACGTAATACTTTAAACAGTTGTGAGGACTTCGCTAGGCTACGAGCCGTTTTTGCTCAGTCACTGCTACCTTTTGCCCACAGTACCCCAGCTAGACTTTACTCGATTAGTAGATACAGAATAGTATTGAAGCTTTCCTTATGTATGATATTGTTTATGCACTATTGATTTCATGTGTTGCAAGCTTGGCTACTTTAGTGATTAGTGGCCCACGAGCACAATCCGAGTAGGCTATTGCCGTTGCATTTGCGGAGTACTTCTTTTTAATGTTTGCCATTTACTATTGCATATTCTTTTAATTATTCTTATGCCAATTTAAACCTGTAATAGTATTTAATTGCCAGTGTTTTTCTTATTGAATTACTGTTCAAAATCCGATACGTACTTCTTACGAGCATCCGAGAAGCATCTAACTTTTTTCAGAAGATTCCTTGCTCGATGCTTAAGGACTATTAATTAACGTAACGTAATAGTGCCGATCCGAAGTAGAGGGTGGAGGACTTCTTAAGTTCTTAGTCAAGGGTGGATTACTTCGGCTTCGGCCAACACTATTCTTTGGTGTTGTTGTTTCTTACTTCTTTGTTTGATTGTTGACCAGACTAGAGAATTCCTGTCTCTTTATTAGTCTGTTGTTGAACACTAGTACCGAGTTCTTGTATACCCCGTTATAGCAGATTGAACTCTGGAGGGTATTGGTGTTTTTTTGTTCGGCTGGCAGTACTCAGGGGTTGGGATCGTGTGTTTCCGTTGTGGCAGCGAGCCGTATTAGAGTCCTGATTGAGAGCCCTTGTGTACCCGAGTGCCAGGTCGTAACAAATGGCGACCTTGCCAGGCTAAGACGGTAGTCAGTAACTTGTTGTGGTACTTCTCAAGGTACGGGTACCCGGAGGAGATTCAGTCTGATCAGGGATCTAATTTCACCTCCAACATGTTCAAGCAAACAATGCAACAGCATGGGATACGAGCAGTAGTATCGTCAGCGTATCACCCTGAGAGTCAAGGGGTGCTTGAGCGGTGGCATGCTACACTTAAAAGCATGCTCAGGTGTTATTGTGCTGACAACGGTATGGATTGGGATCTTGGATTGCCTTATGTGCTGTTTGCTGCTCGGGAGGTACCTGGTGAGAGCCTGGGATTTAGTCCAAACGAGCTGATTTTTGGACACCGTGTCAGGGGCCCCCTTAACATGCTGAAAGAAATTTGGGAGGGGACTGTGCAGCCTTGTCCATTATTAAAGTATGTGCTTGAAAGCCGTGAGCGCATGCTTAAGAGTCTGGAGATGGCAGGTAGAAATTTGACAGAATCACAAGCTTTGATGAAGGACAGGTATGATCGCAAAGTGAGGCTCCGGAAGTTCACTGTAGGACAAGAGGTATTAATTTTGTTGCCTTTGGTTGGTAACCCCCTCTCTGCGAAGTACACTGGACCTTATAAAATTGTAGAAAAAATTTCAGACTTAGATTACCTTGTTGCCACTCCAGACAGGAGGAAAAAGAACCAGTTATGTCACGTGAACCTTATTAAAGAGTATGTGAGGCGCCCCTCTGAGCCTCTCACTGTCCCTGTGTTGGCTTGTTGCGGCCGTGGTGGAGAAGGAGAGGGGGACAGTCAAGCTTCAGAGGAGGATAGCTGGGATCAACATGTTTCAGCGGATCAGTGGGCGGGGAACTCGAGCCTAAGGGCTGACGAGGCTATAGCTCATTTGCCTGAGCCGCAGTTTGATGCTATCCGTCAGTTGTTCGGTTCATACCCCACTGTATTTGCTGAACACCCAGGCCTCACTACTCAGGCTATGCATGATGTTGACGTGGGGGACCATCTACCCTTTAAGTCAATCCCGTACCGTGTGCCCCCCATAAAACTACCAGCTCTGAGGGATGAGTTGGAGTATATGCTCGGTAGAGGGTTGATAGAGAAAGGCACAGTTAAGTGGACTTCCCCTGTAACACTGCAGCCTAAGCCAGATGGCAAGGTACGCTTTTGTATTGATTTCCGTAGGTTAAACGGTTTGACTCCAACTAACCCATATCCTCTTCCTCGGGTTGATGATAGTGTTGACAAAATTGGTAATGCTCGTTTTTTGTCTAAAGTAGATTTAGTAAAAGGTTACTGGCAAGTACCTTTGTCCGAGCGTGCTAAAGAGGTATGTGGTTTTGTTGTGGACGGGAGTACCTACCGGTGCAATGTTATGCCTTACGGGCTTAAGAATGCACCAGCAACGTTTCAGAACCTGATGAATGAAATTGTAAAGGACATTCCAAATTGCACCGTATATTTGGACGATGTAATCATTTATGATGACGACTTTGAGAGCCATTGTGAGCACCTTGAGACCTTGTTCCGGAAACTTAGTGAAGCAGGTCTGGTAGTAAATTTGGCAAAGTGTGACTTCGTAAAAGCCACTGTGCAGTACCTTGGGTTTGTAGTGGGAAGGGGACAGGTGTGCCCTCCTCAGAACAAGGTACAGGCTATCAATAAATTTCCGCACCCAACAACCAAGAAGCAGATTATGAGATTCTTGGGTATGATAGGCTACTACAGACGCTTCATAAAAGGTTACTCAACGGTGTTGGCACCTCTCACAGATTTGTTATCTAAAGACAAAAAGTTTTTGTGGGCACCTGAGTGTGAAAAGGCTTTCACTTTGGTGAAACATTTGCTATGTACTCACCCGATACTCAGGGCCCCAGACTTTAACAGGCCTTTTCAGCTGGCAACAGATGCTAGTGGTGTAGGGGCTGGTGCCGTCTTGCTACAGACAGACAATGAAGGTGTGGAACACCCAGTAAGTTTCTTTTCTAAGAAGTTCAATGCTGCACAAAAGAACTATTCTACAATAGAAAAGGAATTACTGGCGATTGTGCTGTCGCTCAGGCACTTCGAGGTGTATGTTCCAGCCTATGGCCCAGTCGTGGTTATCTACACTGATCATCACCCTTTGAGATTCCTGAATCAATTTCACAATCACAATATGAGACTGACCAGGTGGTCTTTGATGTTGCAGGAGTATAACCTGGACATCCGTCATATTGCTGGATGTGACAATGTGATCGCGGATTGTTTATCAAGGGTGGATGATCAGTCGTAGGCTATCACAGGTGTGGGTTTGAGTGGAGGAAAATAGGCTGCCCTTATAGTGCAGCCGGGAAAAACATATTAAAATATAAAAATCATATAAAAAACTCTTTCTTTTGATATAGGTAATCGTATAAGTTTGTCATAGCCTATAGAGTTTGAGTAGTCCACAAACTATCAAACGGCTGAGCTGCTGTAAGCTCGCTCTGGGAGCATGATATTGTGTCTTTTTGCTATTGTTGGGAGGAGTTATAAAATGTGAATTTTTGGTTAATAATAAGATGCGTTTTGGTGATAAACTCAGCTTTGTTTTAGTGCCATGCGGTCGCTGGGTCGCTGGGTGTGAGGGGCTTGATGGGGTTCTGTGTTTGTCAGATTTTAGCTCAGGGTTGAGCAAGTAAAATCTTGGGGGAGGTGTGACGCATGTCCAGTGTGAGCATGCTGTACAGAACGCCTAGTCATGCCCCACTCTCGCTAGGATCGTCAGGGCAGGAACTTTGGCTGTAGTCTATGTAGAGTTTCCTAACTTAGTTCATGTGAGCCGTTGTACTATAAGTAATATGAATATGTATTTTGTTTTCATCTGAGTCAACGAGTTCTATTTTATATCATTAGTTATAAGTATTGTGTGTAAAACTTATTTGTAATGATGGGAGAAGCGGCAGCCACAGTTGGGGGTCAGTGGGTGCGCCATGCGGGAGGTGGGCCTAACTCACTAGCACTCCCCCCCCCTCCCCCCTCCCCTCAGTGCTAGGAAAGCCTTTGTCTATCCCAGAGGAGAGAGAGAAATTACGTAATGATTGTCAGTGGGCGGTCCTTAGTAGTTCACGTTGGGCTCACTAGAGGGCCGAGTATAAAAAGGGAAGTCTAGCCATTTTTTGATCAGAACTCATTAGGCAGAGCGACTTCTCATTTCCCTTGCTAACTATATATATTCTTCTGACTGATGTGAACTTTCTCTACTACCTTACATTCTTATCTCCTCTTTTCCCTACCCTTTTTAACTTCCATGGTCCCGTTGGTGCAGAGCTAGTCAGCCAACGTATTATCGCTTGAGTTCTCATGAGATACATGCCTATTAGATAGCCTATTTTGGAAGGGTTAACTTAGAATAGGATTGATTTATGTTTGTTGCACTTGTCTATGCATTTCCCTGTGTGTTATTATTATTATTCCTGGTTTCTGCTAGTCTAGGTAATGCTAGACTGGGGTAAGGCTTTTCTGTGTTACGAGTTGTTGTTTGATGCAGTGGTTAAGCGATAAACCTGCATACTCGTTTCGGTTCAGTGAAGCCTAGGTTGTCTTCGCGGCTGACTGTGTTGAGTTAATAATTTACAGTGCGTGAGGGCAAGAGCCTAACCACCCTGTATTTTATTAACAGCTTGTTTTTACTTTGTCAAGGAGCCGGGAGAAAACCAGATACAAGGGATCTGGATTTCTCAAAGTGCACTTGTTAGTGTTAACGTAATACTTTAAACAGTTGTGAGGACTTCGCTAGGCTACGAGCCGTTTTTGCTCAGTCACTGCTACCTTTTGCCCACAGTACCCCAGCTAGACTTTACTCGATTAGTAGATACAGAATAGTATTGAAGCTTTCCTTATGTATGATATTGTTTATGCACTATTGATTTCATGTGTTGCAAGCTTGGCTACTTTAGTGATTAGTGGCCCACGAGCACAATCCGAGTAGGCTATTGCCGTTGCATTTGCGGAGTACTTCTTTTTAATGTTTGCCATTTACTATTGCATATTCTTTTAATTATTCTTATGCCAATTTAAACCTGTAATAGTATTTAATTGCCAGTGTTTTTCTTATTGAATTACTGTTCAAAATCCGATACGTACTTCTTACGAGCATCCGAGAAGCATCTAACTTTTTTCAGAAGATTCCTTGCTCGATGCTTAAGGACTATTAATTAACGTAACGTAATAGTGCCGATCCGAAGTAGAGGGTGGAGGACTTCTTAAGTTCTTAGTCAAGGGTGGATTACTTCGGCTTCGGCCAACACTATTCTTTGGTGTTGTTGTTTCTTACTTCTTTGTTTGATTGTTGACCAGACTAGAGAATTCCTGTCTCTTTATTAGTCTGTTGTTGAACACTAGTACCGAGTTCTTGTATACCCCGTTATAGCAGATTGAACTCTGGAGGGTATTGGTGTTTTTTGTTCGGCTGGCAGTACTCAGGGGTTGGGATCGTGTGTTTCCGTTGTGGCAGCGAGCCGTATTAGAGTCCTGATTGAGAGCCCTTGTGTACCCGAGTGCCAGGTCGTAACAATATTATGATATACTTCCATGAAGTACTTACTATATAAACATACACAAGGATAATGTCATTTCTATACTTAGCCCTCTGAAGATTATGACGCATATTGACAGACTATTCTGGTCGGTCATATAATTATGATCTGTGCCCATAAAACGTTCTTTCCTCACGCTTAATCATTAAACTGTTCATAGTGCAGTTTGGTGCAGTACATGATTAGATTAATATCCAGTATTCGATAAATGGATATTGATCGTATTCATGTGTTGTACTTTTAATTGTCTTGATAGTATGGTGTGATGATTGGAGTACTTGAGATCTGTATGTGGTGACCTAGGTTAGAGTCCCGGGACGATCACATGCTTTCATTAATCTCATTAGGTGTTTGGTGAGGGGAGTGGAATTAATAAAATATGATTATTAGACGAATTTCAACAATTTAGGAAGGACCTGTGGTTTGTAAGAGGATTAATTGAGATAGTTTGCAGCCTGTTAATTGCTAGAGGTAGTTCCTAAGCTGTATATAATCGCCTAATGATACTGAGGAATGAAAGGTGAAAATTCGTAATAGTCTTGAAAGGGTTAACCGCTCTCCTAACCACTTCTAAACCCTTGAGGATTATCACGCGGCATTAGGTTATCATAAACCCTTGAGGATTATCACGCGGCATTAGGTTATCATAAACCCTTGAGGATTATCACGCGGCATTAGGTTATCATAAACCCTTGAGGATTATCACGCAGCATTAGGTTATCATAAACCCTTGAGGATTATCACGCAGCATTAGGTTATCAAACCCTTGAGGATTATCACGCGGCATTAGGTTATCATAAACCCTTGAGGATTATCACGCGGCATTAGGTTATCATAAACCCTTGAGGATTATCACGCGGCATTAGGTTATCATAAACCCTTGAGGATTATCACGCAGCATTAGGTTATCAAACCCTTGAGGATTATCACGCGGCATTAGGTTATCATAAACCCTTGAGGATTATCACGCGGCATTAGGTTATCATAAACCCTTGAGGATTATCACGCGGCATTAGGTTATCATAAACCCTTGAGGATTATCACGCGGCATTAGGTTATCATAAACCCTTGATGATTATCACGCGGCATTAGGTTATCATAAACCCTTGAGGATTATCACGCGGCATTAGGTTATCATAAACCCTTGAGGATTATCACGCAGCATTAGGTTATCAAACCCTTGAGGATTATCACGCAGCATTAGGTTATCATAAACCCTTGAGGATTATCACGCGGCATTAGGTTATCATAAACCCTTGAGGATTATCACGCGGCATTAGGTTATCATAAACCCTTGAGGATTATCACGCAGCATTAGGTTATCAAACCCTTGAGGATTATCACGCGGCATTAGGTTATCATAAACCCTTGAGGATTATCACGCGGCATTAGGTTATCAAACCCTTGAGGATTATCACGCAGCATTAGGTTATCATAAACCCTTGAGGATTATCACGCGGCATTAGGTTATCAAACCCTTGAGGATTATCACGCAGCATTAGGTTATCATAAACCCTTGAGGATTATCACGCGGCATTAGGTTATCAAACCCTTGAGGATTATCATGCGGCATTAGGTTATCATAAGGCGATTTTATTCAGTTTTGGAAGATTCTGTTAAGGGGAGATTTCCACTTGAGGGATTATTCTCTTGACCCCTTTCTCCCTCATGGTTAGCCCCATTGCTTTTGATATTTTAAGACATTTGTCACATTAGTTTGGCGATTTTAAGAACTTTCGCCCCATTTCTGTCAATTTTAAGAATTTTCGTGCCAATTAGGTGTCCATTTTTTCCTGGCGAGAGATAGCGAGCCTGTAATTTAAGAGGAATCGGCCTTCGGCCGGGACATTTTTTACCGAAAAATTTACAAATTTATCTTGAAAGGGGGTTTAGGGGCTGTAATGTTAAGTTTGATGGAAGTCTAGCGAACTAACTAAAAACCTCCCCTTAAAGGGGCCAAAAATATCTCAATAATCTCTCTGACTCCTACACTTCCTTCTTAAACTGGATAACATCGCTTTCTGAGAGCCACAATAAACGGTTAAAACGCGTCATAATCTTCAAGCGGTTAATCTCCATTTGTTTTCTCTTGCAAAAACCATCAGACGGGTTAATCACGTACTAAAGTTACTACACAAGGCCGTCACTAAGTATTACACTCCTAAGGCCAAATTCCACACGATCACTTTACATACAAAAATAGCTAAAATCGAGTCTACTATCTTATTCGGACATATTTTTCATTCATTTTGACCACATTTTGTATCGTAGAGCTTTTATTCCTAATCGCCTGCAGTTCAGTATAATACTGTATATGGATATACAATAATCGCCTGCAGTTCAGTATAATACTGTATATGGATATACAATAATCGCCTGCAGTTCAGTATAATACTGTATATGGATATATAATAATCGCCTGCAGTTCAGTATAATACTGTATATGGATATACAATAATCGCCTGCAGTTCAGTATAATACTGTATATGGATATACAATAATATCAATGGAAATAAGATAATAACTTGTAGCGGATTTAAGGCTCCGATATAATTTATGTAACCGATAAAGTTGGTGGTGTGACGCCGGCTTAAGTGCTTGTTTTGGGGGCCTACTTTTTCATGTATTTATTTAATTTTGAGTTTCCTCGTTAGCCCTCCATCAAGCTTTAAAAAAAAAACCTATACCCCCTTTCAAGATATATTTGTACATTTTTCGGTAGAAAAATGTCCCAGCCGAAGGCCGGTTCCTTCAAAAATTACAGGCTCGCTATCGCTCGCCAGGAAAAAATCGACACCTAAACGGGGGAAAGGTCTTAAAATCGCCAAACTAAGGAACGAACGTTTCAAAATCGCAAAACTAATGGGTCTAAGCATGAGGAAGAAGGGGGTCCATAAAAAGCGAGTGCCTCCCCCTTAACGCCAGATTGGACACCTCCGTCACACCACCTCGTGGATTGTACCTCACTGTCTTAAGGGGAGGCAGACCGTTTTTCTAGACCCCTTCTCCCTAATGTTTAGCCCCACTAGTTTTGAGATTATAAGACGTTCGGCCCATTAGTTTGGCGATTTTAACACCTTTCGCCCCATTTCTTTGTCAATTTTAAGACCTTTCGTGCCATTTAGGTGTCTATTAATTCCTGGCGAGCGATAGCGAGCCTGCAATTTTATGAGAAATCGGCCTTCGGCCGGGAAATTTGTCTACCGAAAAATGTACAAATTTATCTCGAAGGGGGGTCTAGGGGGTGTTTTTCTAAGCTTGATGGAGGTCTAAGGAGGAAACTAAAAAAATATATGGATAAATGAATTAATACACCAAACAAACGGCCAGTCTCCCCTTAACCCTTTCAATATGCCAGGACGTGATTCATTATTTTACTCTTATTATTAATTGACGATTATATTCAGTTTAAGGGGGAACTCTGGGTGCCCGAGGGTTATTTGAGATAGTCTTTACCTCTTTGATTCCTGTGGGGCTTTCCAAACTTGAATAAAATCGTCTAATGTTAGCCAGAATAAAGTGAAAAGCCGTCGTCCAGCAGTGAGAGGGTTATTTTCCAGTATGCAGATATTTTAGTACCATAATCATTTAACACATTTGTATGTATACAGTATATTTAACACATTTGTATGTATACAGTATATTTAACACATTTGTATGTATACAGTATATTTAACACATTTGTATGTATACAGTATATTTAACACATTTGTATGTATACAGTATATTTAACACATTTGTATGTATACAGTATATTTAACACATTTGTATGTATACAGTATATTTAACACATTTGTATGTATACAGTATATTTAACACATTTGTATGTATACAGTATATTTAACACATTTGTATGTATACAGTATATTTTCAGTATATTATGCAAGTCAAAAAATATACCCTTGAGGATTATGACGCGTTTTGGCATTATATTCTGGCTATTATTAGATTTTATACAGCGATGGATGAATCTGTTAGAATATAAAAGGAAAAATAAAAATAGCTCAAATATACCTATGACTTCCATAATTATATCCTTCCTAATGTGAATAAATTCGTCTAATAATAGCCAGAAAGCAAAACTTAAATGCGTAATCGTATATTCTCAGGTTTAATAATGAAACCATATTATTGAACAATATATGCAGCTAATAGGTTTATTTCTAACAATAATAAATACTGCCTGTGAAGAGTATAGTCTATAGACGATGTGTGTCGTGATGGGTGTTGAAAGATTGGTTCTGCATGAGAGAGAGAGAGAGGGAGAGGGAGAGAACATTGTGTATGTGTGTAGTGATATGTAAGGGTTCCGTGTGCGTGCTGTGATGTAGATGTACTAGCTATGTAAGTGTAAGTACGTGTAGAGCATCTATGTGTATGTTATGTATGTATATGTACAAGTGTGACTAAGAATAGAGTATACAAATGTAGACAAGTGTATGTACTGCTAGATTATGCGTGTTGTGATACAGACATTTCGCACTTAATGTTGTATTTACGTTCCTGAAAATCAAGACTTTAAATTAAACCACTTTAAGTGAAGCCATTAGTTTTTGTCAATTATCTTGCGATTTTTGACTGTTTTGTATGATTTACAACTAAATAATGAAGCATAGCTGTACGTCAATGTTGTTCCTTAATTAATGAACAGTGTGATAATGAAACAACTTAAAATGAGGCAACTATAAGTGAAGAATGCCTGTACTAGATATCTGGATGATGAAAGACTATTGTTTTAAGAATGAGAAACAACAAAGTGTATGTAAAGTATACAGTTATGTAATTATATGTACGTCTAGAATATGTGATAGTAGAGATGTGGATCGTGCAAGACTATTTCTGTATGCATGAGAGACAATTATGTGTATGTATATATGTAAGTGTATGTAAGTATAAAATGATGTAAGTAGGGCTATACTGTATACTTTTTCAACCTGGGGGAACACTTGTTGCAGGCAGCTTTGCCTTTCGTATCATTCATGCACATAGAACAATAATATGCAAGTCTAGAATTTGCGTGGTGTGATGGTAGAAGTAAAGGTGGTGAAAAACTATTGTTGTAGAAGAGAGAGAGTATTGTGTATGTACAGTGTGTATAATTATGTGAGTATAAAGTATGCTCGTGTATGTAAGTATGTATGCAAATATAGGGCTATGTAAGTGTATATAAATATATAATGGGCGTTGGGAGAGAGGTATGCTGACCAGGTTGGAACCCACACACTCTAGATATTTGTGATAGTTGGGCACTGCATCCACTCGATCCTGATCGGAGTGAATGCCAGTTGAAACGATTCCCAATTCTCACAGAATATCTGGAGAGAGAGTGTTCGAATCCTGGCCAGGATACGTCAATCTCACCCTGTCCAACATTATCATTAGATATGCTTGTTGTGATGGTAGAGATGTGGATGATGAAAGGCTATTGCTTGTAAGAGAGAGGGAGCCCATAATATTTCAGGGCTGTAGAACTACGTTGAATATGGTTACATAACATTTATCCAATGTTCACCCTCTACAGTTTTACCTTTAGATATCATGACAACGCGTTTTCACAGTTTTATTCTGGCTATCATTAGACGATTTTGTTACCAGCTCCGTATTAAATTGTATGGATATCGTCTAATGATTGCCAACAATAAACTGTTAAAATGCGTAATGAACTTCAATTCAACGGCTTAACACTTTTCAATATAGCATGACGCACATCTATAATAATTGCATTCTGTCTATTACGTAGATAATATGCATCGGTTTATGAAGAACTTAAGGTAAACCAGAGAGTCAATCGAGATAGAATGAACTTTCTTTAACAACACAGATCCATCCTAATTAAAGCCCCTTGAGGATCATCACGCATTTTAGCAGGTTATTGTGGGGAGGTGTGGGGAAGTGGTCATGCAACTTGACTGGTAATCCAATGGTCCCGGGGTTCGAATCCCGATGTAGCCAAGGAAAGATATTATTGGGATGGAATTTGTGCTGTACCTAGTATCAGTGCATTACCACAAAGCCCACGGGGGAAACGTCAACAAAAATACCCTCATTAACCCGGGAACGGCGAGAAACACTCTTAACCCGGGAACAGCGAGAACTCTCTT